>CM062212.1:1072500-1342500 GCA_031216445.1 Lateolabrax maculatus | reverse complement strand
TTACTGTAGTCAGAAGGTGAAGTTTCCTTCTTTCTTTCAGTTTCTTAGTCTCTCTCTGACCTAAAAGTCATTTATATTTCCATTTGTTGCTTTTCATTTAATGATTTTCCTTTTCTTTCCTGGAGAGACTACACTTTTAAGAAGATTAAGTCCAGATTTTAACATTTTTTTTTTCTGCTACTTTCACTGGAGTGGCGAATGTTAGTTTGTTAGTGTAGAGTGATCACCTGCAGTATCTGTTTTTTAGTCTCAGTATAATAATACAGGTGTGTGTTTGTGTGTGTGTGTGTGTGTCAGTTGGGAGTGGGGTGACGGCCTGTTCGATGTAGCGTGGAGTGAAGCCAACGAGCACGTCATGGTCGCTGGGGGTGGGGACGGGAGCCTGCAGCTGTGGGACACAACCAATCACAACGCTCCATTGAGAGTGGCCAAAGAACACACACAAGAGGTAAAACACACACACGCACACACACACACACACTCATTCACAGGAGTCAAAGGATAAGTATTTGGTCTTTCGTAAGGATGCTCTATTTTGACTGTGTGTGTGTGTGTGTGTGTGTGTGTGTGTGTGTAGGTGTATGCTGTAGACTGGAGTCAGACCCGAGGGGAGAACCTGATCGTCTCTGGATCGTGGGATCAAACCGCTAAAGTCGTGAGTTTTTAAACCTTATTTTTTCTTTCTCTCCCGGTTTCTTTTCTCTCTTCTGACAGTGACGTGTGTTTGTTTCCCCCAGTGGGACCCCGCTCTCGGCCAATCACTGACCACGCTCAGGGGTCATGAAGGGGTCATCTACAGCACCATTTGGTCTCCTTACATCCCAGGATGCTTTGCTTCAGCCTCAGGTGAGCCTGAACACAACACGCACTGGAGAGATTTGTGTTGAGATGAGACTGAACAAAGAGATAACTAAAAGACTAAAGCAAGCAGTGATGAAGGAAACAAGGAAATAATAATAAAGTTAATCCCAGAATTGATTAAGATTTACTTAGACCAGTTTGAGAAGTGAGTGCGTTGGTTTGCGTTATCTCGTCACAAGGTGGCGGTGTAGCTGTGTTATGTATTTTCAGCTCCTGCTGTGGGGATTTCTGACTCCTTTACAGCCCTGCTTCTTTAACTTTCTGTGTTTGCTGTTTAAAAAGGCTGTTGAGGAGCACATGGATTACAGTACAGTGCTGTTCAGGGTTTCACATTTTATTTTAGTAGAGATGTTCAGCCAACAATAACCTCACTTCTTTGTGGCTGTGCTATTCTGTTTTCAGCAGGAAAACATTATATAAAATCTAAACACTTTGTAAATGAAGGTTTTGTTGACTTTGTTTCAGAATTAGTGGTATTCATGCTCTTAGAAACAGCGAGAAATATCCGATCATGCTAAACTAATTATTTTATTATCTTATTTGGTCACTTCGTCTGATAATTGCCATAATGTTTTGTTATTTTGAGTGTGTCAACCATATTACATATTATATTACGTATATTACTGGTTGTAAATACAGTAAAAACTAAACAACTACGCAACCTGTTTAAATGAAGTGATGAGTTAACACTTTTATTATATTGAGGCTAAATCAACGCCTTGTGTTTGATATTTCAGTTTTCAGAAACTCAACTATCACCACATGAGACTTGAAAATGTCATCATGTAAAGAAGCACTAAATAAAGGCTGTAGTAAAGTGATCGAAAGAGTGTGTTACGATGCAGCTCTTCCTCTCGCTCTATCGAGGAAGTGAGTTTTAGAAATCAGCCTCATTCTGAAGACAATTAAGTCAGTCAGTTTGTACCCAGAGGGAGAGCTGGGATTATCTTATCTGTTTGTGTGGGAGCATACGGTAACTTTATCTGAGGGGTGGAGCCGCGCTGCTGATGGATGTGCGTTTCGTCAGCTCGCCGCTCAGATTGTAGACGAGCTGGAGTCAAATCTGCAGCAGCTGTCTTCGGTTCAGCGTCGGTTTGGGAAGCGCTCTTAAACAAGTTGGCTAATGAGTTCGGCTTAATTGGTTTGCGAGAGCAAGCGGAAATCTCTGATGAGATTTTATAAACAGGAAGATGTTAAGCTCCTGCTGCTCAGGGGGTTATTTTTGGTTCACCAGTGTGACCTGTAAGGTTTTATTTTCATAGACACAAAACCGCAAAAAAAAAAAAAAAAAAAATACAATTCGGTGAGATGAACCCTGAGCGGCTTTTTACTGTTGAAGAGCTGCATGTTTGAACAGTGTGTGTGTGAAAGATTTTGCAAGTTTTAAAACCTGTTTTAACCGACACGTACATTAGATCTGTGTTACTGCAGAAGTCTGTTGTTTTACTGTGATCCCAACATCCCCAGTTTGACTCTGGACAGGGACCTTTGTTGCCCCCTAAGTTCATCATTTGATTACATTACTTGGGTCTGAGCAGAGTCGGAGCGATCCGCTCTCTTCAGAAATCATTCTACAAACCTGCTCCCATAACGATGTCGCCTGTTGGATGGAAAACCACTCAGTCAGTGTGTGTATCACATAATTATGGTTGCTGACGACGTGACACAAAAACTTTGTTATGACCAGAGATCTTTTCATACAGTTGTGCAGTGAGGGCCTTTTTATTCATACTGCACCCTGACAAAACAACAATTATTGTCTGTAAATGTCAGAAAATAGTGAACAATGTCCAATGTGATTTACAATTATTTGAAACAGAAAAAGCAGCAAATCGTTTGAATTGATTGGAACTATGAATTGATTATTTAAATAGACTGATTCATTTATTTTAAATATTAGTGGCTCATGTTGTAAAGACTTTCAAAACTCCACCAAGAATCATGTTAGTGAAACAGTAAGTAAAACACTCATGGACTACATACACCGATGCAAACCACAATAAAATACAAGCGTGTGAACTCAAAGGCTAATTTAATTTTAGAATTCAGGGGTCAAGTGTTATTTGTTGAGTTTCAGACCAGCGACACAGAGCTCATTAGATCTGCGAGCAAACTGATTCCAGATCAGATAAGTCCTCCCGTGGAGCTCTGGAGCTCTGCTCACCGCTGCAGCTAAATGATTTACTGAGCACTGACCTGCATAATGAAACCATTACTGTGGGCCGACTGTCCGTGGTACAGCTGCTTACCTGCATGTTCACATCTGATCTGATACGTCCACCTGCCAACAGCTCACCCAGCCGCGCTGCCACTCGTCCTTCTTACTGTAGCTTCATTTCATGTTTATTTATTCAAACAATCTTTATTAAGTATATACAATGCAAGTAGGGATGTCCCGATCAAGTTCTTTTGGCCCTGATCCCCTTCCGAGTCCTTAAATATTGAGTATCTGCCGAGACCGAGTCTGATCTGATACTTATTTACCTGAATGACCCAACTGCCGAGGTAGCACTCAACCTGACACCAGAAAATGAGATAAGATAGAACTTAAATTATCCTGAAAGAAATGCTTGTGCCAAAGATGCTCAGTAATGTGAAGCTGCCACCTGGATGACTTGTACTCTCCTCTCTGCTAATAAGAAATAGCAGCTTTGTTATTGTGTATTTTGCCCAGCCGGGTGTCAGAAGTCTGAGTCACGTTGCACAATCAGTCCACGGTTTCAGAAGCGTTCCCGTGTGTGAAAACAACAGCAGTCATGATAACACCTCTCAAACAAACCTGGGTCCAGACTGAATTATTTGGGGCCAAGTCTGAAAATAACCTGACAGCGAGAGCAGAGCTTTATTTAAGCTGCACAGTTGACGGGTGGTTTACTGCAGCAGCCTGAGGTGAAGGTCAGCAGCTCCACTCTGCTCTAACCTGCAGCAGGAGATACCACAGAGGAACAAATTACCTTCTGTGTTTGTCTCTCTCTGCGATGTTGCACTCTGCTTCACTTCAGTGCAAATAAGTTGAATCCAGTTCAGTCGTTTATCTTGTTTTTTCTCTATTTTATGTTTGTGTTTCTTCCTCCGTCTCCATTTCTTCTTCTCCCCTAAAGGCTCAGTCGCACTTTCCGGCAGCCCAACAAAACTGTCCTGCAATCATGATGTGAAGCAACTGGTCAGGTGAAGGCAGACTCACTGCAGTTTAGAAAATGGGATGATGGGACACCATCATCACACCAACCAGTGACTCCACCACAAAAACAACTATAAACACAAGAACTCATCTAGAGAGTGTGTGTTGTCACAGAGTGAAGTGCTCTTCAGTCCAATGATGTTTTGCACACTCACTGTCCTGTTAATTATACGTGTGTGTGTTTGTTTGTGTTTGTTCAATGATGCCAGGTAGCGTCTGGTTAAATAATTGATAGCAGCCGTTTACTGCCACACACACACACACACACACACACACACACACACACACACACACACACACACAGTTGTTGTTGATCACTTCAGTGGTGTGTGTTACGCCTTGGCCTCAGGGGAACTTTAGCACAACATGAACTGTAACTCCCGTCTTTTCTCTCGACTCTAAAATGATGTGAAACAGCCAAAACAACAGAAAAGCTAAATTAAATGGACGTACACTAACATACTGACCAGGAGGAAGGACGGCCGTTAACAAAATGAAATATATCAACCAACAATCAGTGGTGTCCAACCTTTGCAGCTTGTTACTCTTTAAAGGGAAGTACTCGCTGTCTCTTGTTCCCTTCTCAGATTGTTCTCTGAGTAGTTTTTGGAGAAGAGGTTAATGGATCCAGAATTCTGGATCCAGGATCCAGAAAAAAGACTAAAACTACAGCAGCCTTTTGAGTTCTTTGTAAAGAAAAGCAAATTGAAAGAGGGCTAACAGTCGGGGTCCAAAGTTTGGTTCAGTATGGGGGGCTTACTGACCTTTCAGTAGTCTGTCTGGAGATTGTTCGCTCCCTGTAATGTCAGCTCTCTCAGTGGAGCTGCCCTGTAAACCCACAGAGGTCTGTGGTTCCACTGAAATTATCCAAGTGAAGCCAGGCGGAGCTGCAGAAAACGTGGTGCTCACTCAGAACTTCTCCAGATAAAGGTTAAAAAATAAATCTAAGTGTTCCCTGAAGCTTGTAAAACAGAAGCTTGCCGTGGCGTTGTGGTGCTTTCTTTACAGTTGAAGAAATAAAGACTCCAGTCTCGGTTTAAAGAGACATTCACGTACTGAGCAGAAACAAACACTGAGACGATCAGCAGAAGTATCTACTACTGGAGGATGATCATCATGAAGTCATCTGTAATTCTTGTAATATAGAATAAAGGGAACAGGTCATTAGTTTTTAATGTGGGGCCATCTTGGACCACAGTATCCAGTTCTCTTCATACATTTATTATATTGTTGTATTTATTATATAAAAAAACATGGATCTCGTTTAGAATAAAGACAAAATATGCATTAATGCAGACAGTGCTTTGCATATACTTGAGTTGTCAGTTTACGTGTCTGTTACATGGGTCACTTCTAATTTCCTGCTTGTTCAGCAGTTTGTAAACATAAATGAGACTTAATCATGTATAATTGACATAATAACTGTAAAAGCCTGCAGGCTAAAAACAGAGATTACATCACACAAAAAATGTACTTTGAACATTTTTTTAATCTGAAAAAAAAAAAAAAAAAAACCTGCTCTGAGTATGAAAGATGTGTCTCTGCGGGGGGTCTCAGCGACGGATGGATGAGAGGATGGATGGATGATAATGAGTCAAACAGTGTGAGCTAGCATTAGTGTGGGGTGGAGGATTGCAGCCTTATCTCGCTGTGGAGGCCTCCCCTCTGGTGGCAGTTAGGACGAGAGGCGAGAGAGAGAGAGAGAGAGAGAGAGAGAGAGAGAGAGAGAGAGAGAGAGAGAGAGAGAGAGAGAGAGAGAGAGAGAGAGAGAGAGAGAGAGAGAGAGAGAGAGAGAGAGAGAGAGAGAGAGGGAGGGATGGGGGAAGCAGGGGGCAGATGGCTTCTCATTCTGATAAGCTTATCGGGGTTTCCCATGCTCCTCGCTGCCTCTCCTCCTCGCATCTTCTCATGTTTCTCCCTCTTTTCTTTCCATCTCGCCAATTTGCTTCAGTGCCACACAAGACCTCCGTGTGTGTGTGAGTGTGTGAGTGTGAGTGTGTGTGTGTGAGTGTGTGAGTGTGTGTGTGTGTGTGTGTGTGTGTGTGTGTGTGTGTGTGTGTGTGTGTGTGTGTGTGTGTGTGTGCAGCTTCAGTCTGCCCTCCAGATCGCCTCCAGTGTCAGTTGTGGTGCAGCCAGAGTTGCTCTCAGCTCTGCAACAAATCAGAGCTTCAGTAAACAACAACTGAAACTCTTTGCTTTCGGTCTTTTTGCTCTTTTCTCGTTGGACATTTCGTTATATCAGCAGCCTGTTGCACCAGCTGTGTGTTAGTTCAAACTTTGCCTAGTTACAACCTTAATTATTACTGAAGTTGTGATTTATGCATTACTAAAATAAAAGCAGTTGCACCACGGAGAGGGTAGGTGTGAATCATAAAATGTCACAGAATTATTCTCACTTACGGTAAAACAGCAGTTTTTCTTCCACTCTGCATAATTTTTCATTAATTGCATGTCATTCTGCAACACAGTAATCCAGCATTTTCATTTTTTGATATTTTTAGATATATGTGTAAGGCAGAGAGTCATCAAAATAAAACTGCAAATGAAGGCAGGAACTGAATCCATTGGAATCCAACTGATACGTGGTTGTATTTTGGATCTGGTTCCAAGTTTGTGGAACACCTTCCACATAATATTTACCATGTTTCACGTCTTCTCATGTTTCTGTCACCGCTCACAGAATTGAATGCAGACGAGCACGGCTGCAGTGAAACATAATCTCAGGATAAAAGCAGCACGACGTCCTCAGTCTGCGTGTAATTCCTCTGGTTGTTTGTGTTTCCCTGCACGGCTGCTCTGCCAACTTGCACCGGTGGAAGACACGACCCAGCTGTGTGTGTGTGTGTGTGTGTGTGTGTGTGTGTGTGTGTGTGTGTGTTACTGTATAGTGGCATTAGAGATAAGCTCTGGAGGAGGCTGATCTCAGCTTCATCAGCCAATAAAAACAATCATGTAAATCGGTGTGAACGCAGCTCTCTGGCTTTTCATCTGAACCCTTTTTGCTCCAGTCACCCACGCGCCTGCTGCCATCACATTCAGCCTGACACTGAAAATTGTGTGAAACCAGAAAAATATTTTTAGATACATGAAGGGTGAGAGGAAGACCTCCCCTCACCAGGGAGGGATTAGCAGCAGGAACTAGTTTGACAAAGTGGCTGTTTTTGACCACTGGAATGTTTTTGAGGTTGTTTGAGACACGTTAAGATCAACCATTTTATCTGATCACGCTTCTTTAAAATGTTGTTTTGTGCACAGCGTCCTGGTTAATCAGCATCTCTGCAGTTCCCCTCAGCTCTAGTTAGTGTCTTAACTTATTGTTTTGGTTTGTTCTCAGCAAAAAAGCAAAAAGTTCACAGATGTATTATAAAAGGGAGCTAATCAGTTTTAACTATCAATTCCATCCATAGATTATCAATCAGAGAAACAAGAACCTCGTGTAAAGAACAACCCAGGAAAGAGAAAAATGAGAAACAGCTGATTATACTGATGGTTGTCAGGATGAGTTCACCAGCATCAGGTGTGTGTTGTACATCTGCAGAAGTCGGTTTAATCAGTAAGAAGCTTAAAAGTGGCTGCAAGTGTGTGTGTGTGTGTGTGTGTGTGTGTGTGTGTGTGGGCGTGTGTGTGTGTGTGTGTGAGAGAGCTGAACTTGCTGATACAGCAGAGATACCAGGTGTAATAGAGTGAGACCCTTTTACAGAAGTCAGCCTCTAATGCGTGCACACACACACACACACACACACACACACACACGTCCTTGTGCGTTTACATGCAGACTCTCTTTGCTGCTGCAGCAAAACAAACACAATGTTAAACGGTTTTGATGTTGTAAATGGTGATACACACACTTGTGCGCTCTCTCACACACACACACAGTTGGTGATGCCAGGGGATCTTTCACGCATGTTTGAGAAGTGTGTGAGTGAAGAAGAGCACAGATAAAAGACAGAAGGATGTGAAGGGTTAAAACGGTTATTGAAGAATCGATGAAGAGTGGGAGGATGTGGTCTGCCAGAGGCTGATGCTGGGTTTTCATTTGCCGTTGGGATTAAAGAGGATGAGGAGGAAATGGTGAATGGGGAGGAGAAGATTAATCTGCTGGTCAGTAAACAAGCTCCCCTGGTGTCTTTAGTCAGGATTTGTTATGAGCCATTTATTCAAACGCCGCCGTCTTTCCCGCTTCTCACCGCGCTCAGATTCCAAAACATCCCGGCCAGATTTCCCCTTCGCCTTCAGGGACTTTAGGTGGCGTTGTTTCAGATCGTCCCAGTCACATAATCCTATTAAGCAAATGTATGTTAATTACTTTTAATGGGGCCCAAACGTTCATCCTCCCTCCTGGTTCTTCGGACCACACAAGCGTCATTATTTAAAGTTCAAATAAAGAAGAAATGGAAACAAAATGTCGACTAACTTCTCAAACAACATGCAGTCGCCACTTTGCGGCAGGCACACCTAATACAACAACACAGTACCATGTAGGAAACATGATGGACTCTGTGAGGAAGGTCCCAGCCTCCTCATCGCTGCACAGATCTGATGTTTTCAGCTCTTCACTGGAAGCTTGAGTGATGTTAAAGTCACATGCTTCATATACGTCATCAATTTGATTCTTTTCCACCGCGGCCAAGCCGATATTCTGTGATATTTTTTGTAGTATTTTCCACTCTGGGTTATTTGGTGCTCAGAAATTTGCAGAAAAACCGGTGGATGAAAACTGTTTGACGTCAGTTCCCCCCCGCGCTGGTTTGTTTGAAGCAAACTGAGTCTGAGTGAACCTCTCGGGACCTGATGATGGAGGAGGAGGAGTGTAAAGGTTCAGCTTTATGGTTGTCGCAGTGTGTTGGCAGACCCTCAACCTCTGCCCATGTCCAATGCCCAATGTCTCCACAACTAATTTGGTACATTTGTCCAGATGGTGATTCCCTGTTTTCACCTATCCTGTTAAATATCTCCACATGTACCACATGGATTGGCACAGTTTTTTTTCATGGTCCCCAGAGGATGAAGCCTGCTGGCGTTGCTGATCTCTTGCCTTTGTTAGGACATTTCAGTGCTCAGAGTATGGGCCGGGCATGCTGGGTAAATCTCTGCGTCTCTCGGTCTACTTTCAGGTGACGGGACGCTCAGAGTTTGGGACGTGAAGAGCGCCGCGTGTCGATTGGCCGTCCCAGCGCACAAGGCTGAGATCCTTAGCTGTGATTGGTGCAAGTACGACCAGGTAACCGCCCACCTAATGCTGCACCTTTACTGTGTTTTTATCCTTGATAGGACTGGATGTACCTCAAGGTTTAATGCATTCATCTAAGGGGCCTGTAACCAACTTGATGTCAGATCATTTCAGCAGGTTTGAAATAGTGTTTATCCTGCATTATTTAAGGTAGAGTCCAGCAGATTATCAAGATTAGTCCACCTTAAAAACATTTAACAAGCTTTATTAAAGTAACCAAATTTATCTGAGTCAAACATGCATTGCAACTTGTAGCATGAAATACGTTTATTATCAAAATCTTTAGTCTGTGCTTTATTTATGCACTGAAGGAGCCATATTTTAGTTAAAATGCAGCTGTTTTCTACGTTAAATAGCTTTTAATCATCTTTAAAATGACAAATTGTTGTCTGTCTGCAGAATATTGTGGCCACCGGCTCAGTGGACTGCAGTGTGTGTGTGTGGGACCTGAGGAACGTCCGACAACCTGTCAATCAACTGCAAGGCCACACCTACGCCATCCGCAGAGTCAAGGTACACACACACACACACACACACACACACACACACACACACACACACGTTTCTGTTTCCTGTCACACGTTCCGTCAAATGTCTTGTAACAACACTTTGTTCTCAGAATTTAGAGCAGTGTGTGTGTGTGGTGGCAGAGATGCAGTGCAGGACCTGACAGCATCAAAACGCCCACTTAAATGGACCTAATAAGACCAAACACACACACACACACACACTCACACACACACCACGTCTAATATATATGTGTGTCTCTGTGAGAAAGACAGCTGCGGAGGAGTCCCCAAACACATCCCACTTACTCAGATTAGACACAAGTCACGACACACACACACACACAAACACACACACACACACACACATACACGAGTTCACCCAATCAACAAACTGTCTTCCTCAAGCTGTGTTTTTCAGGACAGGTGTCACTAATCGATAGAACTCGCTCTAAAACCGTGTGTGTGTGTGTGTGTGTGTGTGTGTTTTTGTCAGTGTTTGCACATCTGTCGGCTTGTATTGATTAACTGGGGGGAGCAGAGAGGAGGTGAAAGGATTCACGATCAGCAGAAGAAGAGAAAAGAGATGAAGATAAACTGACAGAACCAGGCAGAGACACGTCACTTCACTTTAAGAAAACTGCAGCTTTGCTCCCAGATGATTTTGTGCGTCTTCATCACAGTTTCTCTTTTTATATTTGTTGTTTTTTCTTTCGTAACAAAACAGCGTTTGGTGATGATACCAAGAAAGTGGCTGTAAATTTAATTTAGAGACAGAAAATGAGAAAAAGAGAGACGGCAGGAGAGAGAAACGAAGCGTGAATCTGCCTGATAAGAAAGGTGAGACTGTCAGAAGCAGAGAGGAGGAACAAATGAAGGAATAAATTAATTTAAGAGTGCTTAGCCGGCAGTCAGTGGAATGACTCTCTGTGGACTCTGCACAATCCTGTAACTGCTGAGCAGAAAAGAGGCTGAAAACTCTGCTCGACCCGCCTGAAGCCATTTCTTCACTCACATTTCTTTTTAACGTTCACACCTTTTTACAAGATGAGGGAAAACGTACAGTTTCAGCCCAAAAAGAGACTTCAGCACAACATCAAAAAGGCTGTGAACAGATGAAAGTGTCACTCAGCCGTCTCAGAGGATCCTGAACCTGCAGTGAACAAACTGTAAACAGCGCTGCAGCTCTTCTGCTCTGAAACTTGTTTTTTAAAAGAAAACTTCTTATTGAGAGCTCAACAAAATCAAAGAATATTTCTTTTTAAAACTTTAAAAGAAAAGTATGAGAGTTGATTGTTTACACCTTCAAATTTAATAAATGAGATGATTCGTCTTCGATCTTTAATAAAATCTTCTGAAATCTTTATTTAGAACAAAAATGTATAATTTTCCTAATTCTAATATCTTTTTTATTCCTCTTCCTGCAGTTTTCTCCGTTCAGTAAGTCGGTGTTGGCGTCCTGCTCGTATGACTTCACTGTCAGGTAAGATCAACTGACACTTTTATTAATTATTTATTCTTCACTGGTGTAGTGTTGCTTTTCATATGTTTTTGTCCTTATTGTGAAGGAATTTGTGAACTTTGCTTGAAAAAAGTCCAATAAAGTTTTCTTTGCAGTTGTGTTTCACTGTAAAACACCAGGAGTAAAGAGCCAAAATGTCAAGACTTTGAAGTATGTGTAACTCATTTCACAGTAGTGATCAGTGGAAATGATGGAGGCTTTACGGGTTTAAGTTTAATGTGTTTGCACAAAGTCATTTGTAGTAAACATTAAAGAGGAAACTTCAACCCAGGGGAATTTGTTAAGTCGTCTCTCATTGGAAAATCAAGAACACATGAACAAATGTATAAAAATCCATTGCAGTGAACAGTAAATCTGCATTTTATTTCAACGTTTAAGTTAGATTATTGTTACGAGTTTTAAAATCAATCTGCCCTGAAACTGCATTCCCAAAGGCTGCAGGTAAAGGGTTCAGTGTGCTTCTGAATACTTCCTCCTCCACTGCATGCATGATTTTGAAATAGTTGATGCATTTTTAAAGTTCACTGAATTGTTTAGTCCATAAAATTTCAGAAAGTAGTGAAAAACGCCCAAGGTGACGTCTTAAAATGGTTTGTCAGACCAAAACACAAAAGATCTAAATTTTACAACAATGTAAAAGAGAGAAAAGCAGCAAATCTTCATATTTGAGAAGAAATTTGGCATTTTTGCTTTATGACCAAAGCGCTGAATTGATTATCAAAGTTGTTGACGAGGCCCCCCTGCACCAAGGCAGCTCCTTAAAGACACCTGTGATTAAAGTATTCAGGAGGCTTGTGTTATAATAAACACGTTTGACTGGTTGAAACCAACTTTCCTAGAGGTTAAAAGATGTGGATGTGGTCCCCAGCGTGGAGTCGTATTTCTGCTTACGCTCCTTTTCTTTCAATCACCAACCAAAGTGGATGGATGGTGTTATCCTGGAAGTAGTAATACTAAGGACACTGTGATGATGTGTGATAAAGTTAACTGGAGTGTGAGATGGAGTGAGAGAAAGAAGCAGAAGAGATGATCTCTTCCTTTTATTGAGCTGCAGAGTTAATAAAATCTGTAATATCAAGCGAGACTGCCTCTGTGTTTCTTATGAGAATATGCTGCTTCATAATCGTTTCACTTGTAGTTTCCATGAGTCTCTGCAGCTGCAGATTTTACATAAAGTCTGTTCTGTGAAACTGCTGATCAGTCTATTTCTACGTGAAAGTAAAGTACTTATTTAGACCCTGAGTTTAACCAAGTAGTTTAGTTATGTTTAGGCAACCAAACAACGGTTTCTGTCAGGGAGCCAGGGACACGGGGGTTGGACCCAAGTGCAGAATGAGGCAGAAGGAGACAAGAAATGCCCTCAAATAGGTTTTACTAAAACAAACGCTAACAACAAAAATCCAAAAAAGGGAGCCAGGACACAAGGAAACCACCAGGAACAGGGAAACACTCCACATACCACGAACAACGAGGACCAGACAGAGAACAAAGGGAACCCAGGAACATATCTGCACAGCAACTAATCAGAAACAAGACACAGCTGGGGGGGGGGGGGGGGGGCAGGTAGGCTGCAGGAGAAGGAGGGAAACACAAGGACAGAGCAAACGAGACCTAAACACAAGGCAGGTGTGCAGGGAAACTGAGATAACAAGAGAAACTCTGGGAACACAACAGGAATCACGGCCAGGCCGGGACAGTTTCACAACATTAACCACGTGTTTATTAATGTTACCATGATGATGAAGGTCCGGTATAGGTGCATAGTGCGTAAATAATTTACTGATTGATTGATTAGTCTAACAGCAGAAATTCTGACAGATCAACCAGATGTTTTCGCAGTTGATCATGATTTAAGTCAAAGGCACCAAACGTTGGTTCCAGGTTCTCTTATGTGACGACTTGCTGCTTTTCTCTGTTTCTCAACGTTGTAAACTGAATATCTTTGTGGTCGGGTTGGCCGGGCAAAATAATCGATTTAAAGACGTCACTTTGGGCTCCGGGGGAATGTAATGGACATCTTCCTCTATGGACTATCTGGACAGATCAATCAATAATGAAAATAATCATTATCACAGACCTTCTATGGAGTGATAACGGTGGTGGAAGTATTATCCTATTGAACATTTATATTTTCCTCAACATAGCAAAACAGCAGTCTGGGGATTAAATCTTCAGCAATGCTGTAGATGATTTTATATATTACATATTGGTATATTAAACAGAGACTCACACATCTATCTCGTCCAGGTGAGTCTAAAACCTGAAACTGTGATATTTAGTGTAGTTTACTTATCCCTTTTTTAGTAGTTGTAGTACTTTTTCAGACTATCCTTTAATTTTTGCTTTTTCCTTGTGAGTTAATGGATAATTAATTTTACCTCTTCGGGACTCTAAAAATACTCAAATAAAACAAGAGAAACATGATTGGTCTTTGGTTGAAGTGATCACAGCGTAGAAATACACAACATGTCTCTAAATTACTCTAAATTGAGCTTCTCCTGTAGCTGAAGAGGCTCTGAACAAAAGATGGAGGGATGATTGGTGGAAACCTAAAGGGGCCGGGATGCTGAAATAAAAGTCAGGTGGTAGTTATTTAGAGAGAGAGAGAGAAAGAAGGGAAAGAAGGAAGACTGAGAGATAAATGTGGTGAGAGCTGGTTCTTTGCCAAACCTTGTTTTATTGATCCGGCTTTTCATTGGCTCAAGTACTCTATGCGCACACACACACACACACACACACACACACACACACTCACACTCACACACACACCCTGGGAGACTTCTGCCCGCGGCTGCTGAGAAAACAGCGTATATAGTAATAATCCTTCGAAAACAAATAAAAAAAACACCAAACAACATTTATTTTTGTTTTCCAAGAAGAAGCCCGGAGGTAAAGATTACTGGCATAAAACTAATGTCCAGAAATAATTCATGACATTAAATTCTTGGAATCTTTCACTTACCAAGGGAGGTAACGCTCAGTGAAACAGTTACACATGAACACCTGGAAAAGAAAATAAATCTCTCAAAACTGAGTGAGGAAATGGAACATTGTTTCCTATACAAATGAAAAGTTGAATTATGAGTAATAAAATACTCGTAATTCTAAATGGCAGTCTGTGGCGAAGTCCTCCAACCGTATGAACATTTTCTGATCCGACAGCAGTCTGGTGAAGTTTATTCAACTGAAACTACTTGGTAAAGGTGAGGGAAAGGTCACGGTGTTGAAAATGTGTCGGACTGAGCAAAAAATGAGGACTTATGACTCCACTTCATGAACTTACAGAGACGTCTTTCAGGTTTTGTGGCAGGAATCACATCGTCACATTACTTCTGTCTTCGCCCTTGAGACAGCGTAACCATAGGTTGTTTTTCTGGAGAGGACAGTCTTGGAAAATGTTGAGATTTTCTTGTTACTTTTGATGCAGTACCACATTTTGCCACAAGGACAAAAACACAGTATTTTCTTGACATAATATAATAACAGCTGCCTCCAAAGCCTCTGCACCCGACTGAAAATGTGTGGAAAGTTACACCAACAAAAACTCCATTTAGATCCCCAATAATCAATATGTTTCAAAGAGCCAGATGTTTCCCTCAGGAGGTGGTGGAGAACAACAGAGCTAAAAGGAGGGTGAATATTGGACTTGCATCCATCAGGTGGACACAGAGCGACATGATCTCATTGATCATCCCATTGGAGTCGCGTTTGTGTCTGTTACACGTTATCTGTAACAACTTTATAAAGCCTGACAGAATGAAGCTGAATGTTAACGATGTGAAACCCGAACGCAACGTAAGTTTCCCCTCGACGATTCATTAGAAAATCACCAGATTGTGTTGGTGCAGAGGAACTTTTTAAAGCATTCTTCAAAGCACTGAAAAGTCGCTGTATCTTTAATTTAATCGCACACTGTGTCGTCTCCTTTATTAATCTGCCTACTGTCCGTTCTCTGAGATAATCCTTAATCCATTCATTACTGCTGTGATAACACGGTTTCAGTGGGTTTAATTCATCTGATGTTATCTTATTAAAACATTGTGAATGGGACGGAGCCACGGCTGCAAATTACCCTGTAGTTTGTAGCGTGTGTGTGTGTGTGTGTGTGTGTGTGTGTGTGCGTGTGTGTGTGTGTGCTTTCCTCTGTAGCAACATCACGTAGGCTTGTTTTGTGTTAAACAATCCAAACACAGAGTATCCAGCTAATTATCACCTTTTCTCAACTGTCCATCTTGAGATTGTGTGTGTGTGTGTGTGTGTGTGTGTGTGTGTGTGTGTGTGGGGGGGGGGGGGTCGTATGTGTAAACCCTACCAGCATCGATCACGACTGACTGCAGAGGCTCTTATCTCCTCATTAACAGGAGCCTCGTCTCTTTAAATCGTTATCCATTAGTCTCTTCTTCGTCTGTTGATCAGCTGCCGCTTTAAACTGTTGTTGACTGTGATTATGACAACTCTTATAAAACATTTAAACTACATAATTAAATCATATTGAGCATGTTTTAATATGTGACTAGTGAGCTTTCATGCTGATTTAATGATATTTTACTTTGGTGCCATTCAAGAGCCGTTTTAAAAATGAGCATAGAAAACAAAGTGCCACCAAAACCTGTTGAAATGTAGCTGTCGATCATCCGGATTATTAGATGTTAAAGTGCGTTAAATCTTAAATCTGAGCGTCCCCACATCCACCTGTTGTTCCGCTTGTTACACCTTCCACTGTGTAAACTCAGTCTGCTCACACACACCTGCTTCTACAGGCCTTCCTGTGTGTTTAGACACTGGTTGCAACACGTAGAAATACTGATCGAATCCACCTGCACACACAAAGAACATCACATGAATGCACACACAGTGCACTCATGTAAATACATCTGAGCACACACTCTCTCTATAGCCTCATATGCATGTACATATACACAGAGTCTTATTAAGCCTTTTTCATACCTCATTTCCGCTCACCACCCCCTGTGTGTATATATGCTGGAGTCTATTTAAAGGAAAAGTCCAGACGTTTATCATCATATACTGTCATTAGTTCTTCTGGTTCACTTCTGTAAATGCTTATTTGATTTATCAATGCTCCTCAGACCTTTCTGATGTTTGATGTATATAGGCACTAGACAAAACTCACATTTAATGAACTGGTAAATTTCATGAGCCACAACACAAAAGACCATAAAACAAAAGACAAGAAGGAAACACTCACGTCTGCAAAACAAACTCCTGCACACAGTTTAACTTAAATTCATTACATTTATTTACGACATTTCGGTGCTAGACCTTCATCAGGCGAATGGTTTGTGACATTGAGAAGCCATCTTTAAGAGGCAGTGACTGTAAGTCTGCAACCAATCCTATTCATCACGTGCAGTAGGAAGGCATCAATACCAAACATCATTTACCTATATGGCAGTCTCCAATATCAGCACACCAACACACTAAATTAAGACACAGGTCTCACTCAGAACGCGGTCAGATGAGTATTTAGGGTGAAACTGAGAGTCTGAAGTCATGTTTTTCTTTTCGAACAGCAGGTTCGACGCCCCGTGTTTGCTTTAGATAACATGTTCTCTGCCCCTCTGCTTCACAGCTGTCTGTGTGTTTGTGTGACTCTTAACATTAATTTCCTGTTTAGATTAAAAGCATCAGTGAAAGCAACTCATGGGAGGATGAAATCTCTCTTTACTTTTGTCTTTCTTTTTGTTGTCTCCTGTCACTTCTTATCTTAAATGTTCTGTGGCTTTCATTCTTGTCCTCTTATGGCCTCCCTCTCTTTTCCTGTCTGCACATTGTGACTTAATGAGGTTTCATAGTAATAGTGAGACACACAGAAGGCTGACAGGTGAATGGACCTTTCCACAGAATGAAATACAATAGAAGCTAAATAATTACCTACCATGGAAACTCTGGACAAAAGACAGCGCAAGCCCCATTTATACAAATAACAAGGTGTATTTGTCTAAGTGGGACAGTCCTCTGGGCTTATTCACTCACACATGAAACCTCATCTAAACCTATAATCACAACCACACATGAATCCCACTTTCTCTTCCGCACAGTTAACATGAATGCTGAGGCTGTGCTGAGAAAGTGGTTTGATCCCTCAACCATGGCGGCGACTAACTGACGTGTTCAGATGTCTTGTTTTGTCCGACCAACAGTCCAAAACCCAAAGATATTCAGTTTACAATTATATTAAACAGAAAAGAGCAACGCATCCTCAAATTTGAGAAATGTTTGGCATTTCTGCTCTAAAAATGACAGAAACCATGAATTAATTTTCTGTCGATTGACTAATCGATAGTGATGTCCCGATAAAGTTTTTTTGGCACTGATCCCAATCCGAGTCCTTTGATATTGGGTATCTGCCAATACTGAATACTTATATTTACTTAGCAGCATTTTATAGTTTTCACAAACTCCTTGATCTAAATAGTGAAAGTCAAATGATCTTTGGCCGAGAACACACAAACAGAAAAGTTTCATCTCAGCCTGTCATTAGGTTACTCACAGAATTAAGGTTAATGAGCGAGCAGCTGATATTATCTGCTGCCAGTGACTTTTATCAATTCAACTGGCGAAAGCGACAGTCAGCGCCGGTTAAAAAATGAGAAAGAGATCAGCACTGCAACACCAGCAGACCGAGGGGGACAAAACATGTCGGCTTTAATTTAGCCGATACTACTCTGTTAAAATAGACCTGGACTGGATCCGTAGGATGGGCTCGGAACATCTCCACTAATCGATTAATCCGCTAATCATTGCAGCTCTACTTCCACCCGTGGTTCAGAGAATCAGTGGTTCCTCACCTGGGGCTCGGCACCCCACCGGGGATTCGTGAGATGAATCTGCTGCTGCACTTCTTAACAGTGTTGAGATCTAAAAAGCCGACTCACTACAGTGGACAGTAAATCACTGCTGCTGCTCCTTTTATGAAGCCAATCAAGGCTGCAGTGGCTCTTAGCTGCAGGATTATTACTCCTGCCTCTTAATGCACTGAATGGGAGCGCTGTGACAGAAACGCTCTCATTTTTTATTGCCACTGCACTTCATTACGCTGCAGACGTATTGCTCTGCACTATGGCTGTTGGGGGTCTTGGACTTTCACTTCATGTGTATATTTGTGAATGAGTGAGCACATTAACCCCATTCCCTGTGTTTACACATACTTAGGTATTTAAGATAGTCAGTCAGTCAGTCAGTCAGTCAGTCAGTCAGTCACCGTATGTACAGCCTACTTGAAATGAAAGTCTTTCTCAGAGAAGGAGAAGAGCGAAGGCCATATCTGCTACCTTTTTACTTTTTGGTTCTTCTCTTTCCTCATAAGCAAAAATTGTCTTCCCCATGGGGATAAATGAAGTATAATCATGTCAAAGTCCAACTTCTTTACTCTTCAGCACCTCGATACTGATTCTCAGAGAGAGGGTTTATTTATTCGACAGTTTGAGTTATCCAGTCGGAGCCAGAAAGTTCAGAAACATTAGGAATGAAGCTAAACCAGTCTGTACCGCAGTGTTACAGGACACACACACACACACACACACACACACACACACACACACACACACACACACAGATGTACATGTACACACAGGGAAAGTGAGTGTGAGCAGTGATTTACACTAACAACTCACTCAATATATAATATCTCTCAATGCACAACTCTCCCCAGACACCCATTGCTCATTGTGTGTGTGTGTGTGTGTGTGTGTGTGTGTGTGTGTGTGTGTGTGTGTGTGTGTGTGTGTGTGTGTGTGTGTTGCAGCTGTGGTATTAATACGGCCCTAATGGAGCCCAATGGTAGCTGCAGTGTTCCCTCTGAAAATGATTTAATTACATTTGCAAAGTGGATGAGTCTGGAGGGAGTGTTTGCTGCGTCAGGGCTTTGGCGAACACACACACACACACACACACACACACACACACACACACACACACACAGACCACTCAAGTCAAGACCAGGAAGAGAAACAGTCTTTCAATTAGTCTGATTGGCTGCTGCTGCCTGAAGTCTGGAGGCTTTTATTGGCTCCCTCTTTCTTTCCACTTCTCATTTCTCTCAGTTTCTTGCTCTTCTTTTTCCTTTTACTTCTTATTCGTCTTTTTTTTACATCACGTCCTCTGTTTATCTCCTTCCCTTTCGCCTATTCATCTTCATCCCTTCTTTTCTGTATTAAATCCTACTCATACATCACTGTATAATATGATTTGTGATAATGTACAGTACTTAAGTGATTACAGAAAGAGTTATAAGCAGGTGGGTTCCCAGAGTTATACAGGCCGTCAGTCAACTGTCAGACCTCCACAAACATCTGGTTTCTTAATATTTTCTATTTAAAAGATAACACTTTTCATTTAAGTGCAGCCCCAAGAGGGTGCATTTGTTCATTGAACCAAAATATGAAAAGTTTTGCACGAAATGAACATAATGATGTTTGTAATGAATATAATGAAGTTTTTCCAGAGGGAGCCACTAGAGAAAAAGGCATCATTAAAATCAAAATGGTTCTTTGTCTAAGTAGCATGAATGTGCTCAGAAAAATCTGCAGTAAATTTAATGTGAATTCTGTCAATAGTTTACGAGATACTTTGTCACGAATCAAAGTTGTGGTTGACTGAAAGATTTCTCCTGCCTTCATTAGATGAAAGGCTAAGGGTTCACCAAAATCAATAGGCTTCATCCTCTGGGGTTCAAGAAAAGATAATTTGTAATGCAACAATGTCTGGACAAAAAGTCAAAAAGGTACCAGAATCTTTAGGATTTATTCCCTTTGAACCATGAAATATTCATCCCACATGCCATGGCAGATTCCTTGCTCTGGACAAAATGTTGGACGAACAGAAAATCAAACTGTCCAGCATTTCTGTTCTTCGTCTTCCCTGCTGGAAGGGCAGAAACCTTCCCTGCAGTTTCACAGCTCCTGTCTATATTTTATAATTGTTTGAATCCGTTTTTATTGAGAAATTATCTGAAAGAATGCTTCTGTTTAGAAGCTTTATGTTTGATTATGAAACAATAATTTACATTCAACTTACATGAAAAATGGATCTTTACTTTTCTGTGTGTTTAATCTTATGGAAAGTCAAATATCTGTGTTTGTGTGTTTTGAAGGTTCTGGGATTACAGTAGGAACCAGCCTCTTCTGGACACTGTGGAACATCACTCAGAGTTCGTCTGTGGACTCGACTTTAACCTGCACATCCCCAACCAGGTCACACACACACACACACACACACAGCTGTTTGTTTCTTTACTCAACCACTTCATTTATCAGTATTATTTAATATGGGCCGGGTGTGATGTGATGACTGACAGAGGAGTGCTGTTGAGGCATTTTGAGACGGCTGCTTTTAGTCATCCTTTAGACGGCTGCCACTGCAGCCCAGACCTGGTTTAGAAAGACATTTTTAAATTCTTCCAATTCTTTTTTTTTTTTTTTTTTTAAGTAGAATTAACAATGTCGAAGAGTGACAATTTTAATATCACAAAAAATGAAATAAGATCGGATTTTGGATCTTCTTCATTTATCTTTTGTACAAACCAACTGAAGTTCTAGAGAATTAACATGAATTTGCCTCCTTAATAGAATCAAAATGTAATTAACATCCAAAAAGAAAATGCAGAAAGATATATTTGGTTCATGCAGTATTTGTATTTTCCCAATTAGTTTTTCAGATTTCTCCTCTTCCCTTTACTCACCTCTTCGTCCTTCTGTCGAGTGTGTGGGTAACCATCTAACCACTGTGTCCACATCCTTTTTTTGTATCTGCTAGAGTGTTTGCTGTAGTTCTTGAAATGGGGCCATCCATCAATCTGTCTGCACACGAGCAGGCCAAGGTTAACCCACGCACAGTAACACACAGCAACACGGGGCTGTCACGGAGCTGAGTGTTCGAATGTGTCGGGGTAAAGAAGCAGGGAATTGAAAAGGCCACCCATGTCTAATTCCCGTTTTTGGTTAATTTGGACAGACAGCCTCCCTCTCACACTGTTTGACCCCTTCTGGATAAATGCGTGGGAAATAGTGACAGAAACCATACAAGGATCAACGTCGGGATTGGGAAATCAGCGGCAGTTGTTTGCAGACTCTGATGCAGAAGGGAACACCAAAGAGTGAACTGAGGTTATCACTCATACATTACCGGGTCACTTGGAAACTCATGTGCTCAGAGTGGTTCGACGAAAGTTTGGCTTAGTTAGTTAAACTTTAAAACAGCCCTTAAAATGCCTCTAGCCTTGTTTAATGTTGTGTATTTGTATCTGACCACGTTCCCGAAAGGAAACAAGAGTGGCTTTGCATGTTTTAGCCCATTAACTGCAAATGGTGCATACATCACTGCTGACCATTTTTCCAAAGCGTACCATTGGTTTTGAGATTGATTTCCTACCTTCAGGGTAGCCAACAGATTCCGTTCATTTCAGTAAAACTTTGAAAATCAATTTGCAAAACCAGGTTTCAAAACTCTTCCATGAGACTCCAACAAGAAGCCACTCGACTGCCAAACCAAAACCTTTTTAGTGGAAAATAGTGAAAAAATTCATATCATCCAAATGGCTCACCTTTGCTTTATTTAGACCAGGAGGTCAACATTAAAAACAGAGAATATCCAGAGCACATTTAATGGGATTGAGGCCATTTATTTTTGAGATACTTTGTCAAAGACCAAAGTGTTGGTTAACGAGACATTTTGACTTGATTGCGTTGCCGAAGAAAAGGTTCCGGTAAGGTTCCAAGAAATCAGCTTCCTCCTCAGGCCTGAAAAAATCATTCAGAATATCTGAGAAAAGAAGATCACTCTTGGGTGAACTGCTCGTAAACATATGGAATCTGTGAAGAGTAGATATCACTTTGCTTTAAATGGTTACAAGACATTCAGATTGGGAATCACTGGTTATCACTGGTATGATCACTCAAATTTTAGATCAGGGCTTCTCTGCAGCATGAGAATACCTCATCCAGGACACAATCTTTAACACTTTATATGTGAGACAAAAATTGCCTGGAAATTAGTGCTGAAATTACAGTTGAAATTACTGCAATTTGTCCCCGAGAGATGTACAAACCAAGTAAATAAGGAACTGTCCGTGGTGCTGAAGCTGCTCTTCAAGCAGCGGACAAGTCTGGACATATTCAATATGTTTCTTATCCTCAACAAATCCCATAAACAGACCAAAACCATCTAGTAACAAGTGTGTGTGTGTGTGTATCACAGCCTCTTCCTCTGAGCCACAGAGCTCCATTATTTTCCAAAAACTATTAAAAACACGTTGACTGACTGTTGCTCTGGGTGACATGTTCCTTCATCACCATGACCACACACACTCTAGTTTATTCTGACTCAGTCCCAAACACACCGTCCTGCTGCCCCAAACACTCACTACAGCACCACATGTGGATTAATCCGCCGCTGAAAATAGTCCCCAACAAATGCACCATTTCCTCCTGTTTGATAAAATCTACAGTGAGCAGCTGTTTGAGGAGATTACTGAGCCTTTTTGAAAATGAAACTATTCATGTATATGTGTGAGCTTTTTCAAGATTCATGTCTTCAGCACACATTAAAACATTGTTGGTTTTGGTCTTTTCATGGGATTTATGGACAAGAAGAAAAATATGGAAGAAAACCAGACTTGGTTTTACTGCAGAACTGCCTTTAACCTTTCTGCCTTTACTTGACACAACATTATTTTCTCAACATGCACCTTTTATTAAGAGTTTTCTCTCGGAACTAAAAATATCTCCCTGGAAAATCCAAATGAGGACTTTTCCAGCACACAAGCAATGACGAGGTGGAAGTGCGTACGTGATAATGGCTGACGAGGTGGAGCTTGAACCCACACCGTTACAGTAAACAGCCAGTTTCCCACAGCAACCAATGAGAGCGGCAACGCTGTCCCAGTAGCAGGCTCAGAGTTCCCCTTTTCAATCTGACAGACAGTGTTCGGGCTGCGCGTATGTGTTTGTGTCTCTAAAAGAGATGCAGTAATGAGCTGTATTGTTGTTTGAGAATATGTGTATGTGCACGCGGGTGTGTGGGAGGAGGAAACAGTAATGAGCTGTATTGTTAGTGTGTGTTGTTATCAGACATGTCATTACAGAGACACAGGACATTTACACTGACGTCACTGACCAGATTTCCCCTCTATTTTCAGAATTTCTGTCCTGCTTTCTGTCTCGGCCCACCTTCTCCATCTTTGTTTCCCTCTGGTTGATTGTTTTCCTCCTCTTTATGTTTTTTGTCTACATGACATCTTCTCAGGGAATCTGGAAATCCCTCTTTAGGGTTTAAAAATTTAACAAATTCCCAGTGACATCGGAATAATAAGGAACTTTAAACCTGTCGGAACCACCTGTTTGTATGCTGTATTTATTTATTGATTAGGAAATTTAAACTGTTTGCCACAGCTGAATACTAAAGAAATGGGACATTACTACAAATACAGATTTATATAAAAGCATAATTTACTGTATATGCATAGTGCATGTGCAAATTCCACACTATTTTTATATAAGTGTGCATTTTTATTGGGTATACTGTATATTCATATATAGATTTGTTATCAGAAATGATTATATATTGTATTAAAGTTATGTTTGTCAATCCGTTGCAAATTTCTTCCACTTCAGTTACCTTTGCACAGTTTTACTTGTAATTTGTCACATTTTGTCAGTTATCAACATACAAGCAAGCACTTGAATATAGATCTTAAATATTAATGATCACATCTGGTCCTTCTTTGTGAGTGAAAAGTCACAGTACAGTTCCTCTCCAGTTCATGATGTGTGTGTGTGTGTGTGAGACATTGGCAGCTGTGATCTACTGTTCCTTCCTCATCTCTGTGATTGGCTGAGTCAGCTCTTTGTTCTTCACTGGCCGGGATCACCACGCCTCTGTGGGTGGTTACATGTGCACGTGTATCGATGTGTGTTCGTCTTTTCATCCTCATGAAGACCAATCGTGACTGTAAAAGCTTCTGCACACCTTTTATTTCTTGTAGACAGGTGTGTGGGAGATATTCTCCACTGATCACAGTAGAGGGGAGTACCGCAGGATGTCTTCTAACCTGAACTAAGAATTTTTGGAAACTGGTTCTTAGCAGTCAGAAATTTGTCAGGTTCAACGGACCAAAACAGCATTTGACTTATAGCCATCTCCTCCCTGTCCTCCTACAAATGCTATTTATCATGTTAGAGTGGGGAACCATTTTGTGTCAACCACAGTTTCATGAGATATACCAAAGTATCATCAGCATATGTGTTTATACTGGCTGCGTCAGTAACATTTTTATGTAAGATAACATGAGGCCAGAGATTGCTTTGGTGGTAAAACTGAATGACTGTAAATGATAATAGAAACACTGCATGTTATAATGACATTTTGTATGATCAGTCACTTCTGGCTGATACAGGATCCACTTAGTCAGCAGGAAGAAGTCCTGAGAAGCAGGAAATCGGTCTCTCAGCTGTGATTAATGTTTACAATGGCAGTTTAAGTAATAACTTCATTGTCTGACTGCCCATTTTTCTTTAAATCGATGTTACAGTGTTGCCAGATCTTAAAATAACTTGGTTGGTACAATGTTATCAATACCGATGGACATTAAAGGCCAGAACTTCAAAAATAAGATCCAGAACGATCCTTTCAGATCGTTAGTTAAGCGAGTACTTTGCTTTTCTAGCTAAGAAGCTGGTATTATATGAAAACAAAAACCACAAAAACCATAAAACTGTTTCAGGTGCAGGGGTGCAACAAGCAATATCCAGTATACTGATAGAAAAAATCTAAATATTAAAAATTGTAAATTGCAGCCGGTGTGGTGAGAATCAAGTTGCACTAAACTGAGATGCAGTTAAAGATTTTTAAGGAAATGTTGTGCTGCATTAGCATTTTGTTGTAAGAACTCACAATGAACTCACACATAATTTCCATAAACATGGCTGCCTGGTGCCATAATCCAGACATCAGGCTAATCTGCTGGAAACTCAGCCACGCTACATTATCCTTCCCACTGTGGGATATCAAACTCCTCTCCACCTCTTATTGCACTACTGGTTTTGTCTCTACTCTGACCACCTCTCTTTCTTTTCTTTCTTTCAGCTTGTTTTCTCGTCTGTTCTTGTTCTCAACTTCAGGCTCAATTCTGCTCTTCCCTGATATCAGAGCTCACTTGCTCCCCCCCCCCCCCCCCTCTCCTGATCACTTTTTCCTCTCACAATCCCTCCCTGTTGTGGTCTCTGGTCTTATCCAGGCGTAGCCGCATGTGTCTGATGGATCACCCTCCTCACGGCACTGCGGCCCAAACTACACACACACACACACACACACACACACACACACTTACTCACAAATCAGGCATAGAGGACTTTTTCTTTGTGTGTGTGTGTGTGTGTGTAGGATGAGGTGATAGATCATAAAGAAATGCAGGGAGACAACCATTAACAGGTCTGTAGTTTAATGCTGCGGTTACATTTATAACACAGTGTGCACAGTATAGTATGTTGTCGTGGTAAAACATTAGCTTCAATGCCTTTTTACACATAGTGTGACTTTCAGTGTGTTAAATTTGCTTTTAAATGGTAAAGCTTGTGTTATGTTATATTTTACTTATTGCCAACAAATCCCATGAAAAAAACAAAACCAACAATATGTGGGGACTTCCCTTCTCTATAATTTGAGTAGGGAATAATTTAACAAAGTGGTAACACGCAAAAATACAATTCTTTCTCTGGTTCCAGCTTCTCAAATGTAACGATTTGCTGCATTTCTCTGTTATATTTACTTGCAGACTGAATATCAATATTCAAAAAGACTTTCGAAGACGTCACTATGGACATTTTGCTCTACTTTTAGACATTTTACAGACAAAACTGTTCAAACTGAATCTATTAGTCAGTGAAGAAACTGCAGCCCTATGAGGTACTGACTGAGTTGGGATTTTCCAAACAAAAGCATTGCTTTTGCTGCCAACCTGAGCCAATGACGTCTCATTTTCTCACATTGTGACTGGGGAAGTGTCACGGAGCTGTTACCATGACAATACAACAGTGATAACAAGTGTATTGTACTGTATGACCGCTGTGTGCCTTTCCCCTAAGAGTACATATCTGCCACAAGCTTATTAGGGTTTTAATTATAGTTTCTTCATTCATCTCTTTTTCTCATTATTTGAAATAAAAAGACATTTAAGAAGACATTAAGTATTAGTCAGACTTTGAACTTTGTCTTGCCTTTATATTTCCCCGTGTTCCTCCGCCTCTCTACCGCTCCTCCCCTCCTCATTACACATCTTGTCACTTCTCTCGCTCTCTCTTCGTATACTTCTCTCTCACTTTCTTTGTGCTTTGCTGCAGTCTTGGCCGGTCTGTGTGCCTTTCCATTACGGCCGGCCGGCTGGCTGTTAAAGTTAATTAAAGAAGGGCATTCCTCTTCTCAGAGGCTGACTCACCGCACGACTACTTTGCTTACTCATGTCCTGAAAGGCCGTTCAGCTTGTTGACTCACTGATTCAAAGATCTGATCAGCGGCACAAAACGAGCAGAAGGGAAGCCTGATGGTTGGGAGGAAAGGTGCATTTGTGTAGAGACCAAACACGAACACCTATCTGCTATGGAGAGCCAGCAGTCTGCATGTTCTGTCTCAGCAAAAATGGAGCATGATTTGGAGAGCTTCAGTCTGTGAATCAGCTCTCACTTAAGAGCCACCATCTAAGACGCTTACAGACCAGGGAAGCTGTGTGTTTCAGTGCGAGGCTGGTTGAAACTTTGCTGTCCAGCCCGGTGGCGCCGCAGCAGCAGAGGAGGGGGGATGCGGTTGCCACCCACACGAACAAGCACAGATTTTACTGTTTTCTGACGCTGCTGCAGCAATTTGACCTTTTCAAACTTTTGCTGCTTGCCGCTGTGACTCTGGTGAAAACTCCGAGAATCAATGGCAGCCATGTTAGCAGTGTCACCCTGAGGATGGCAATGTCTGTTGGTTGGTCGGACCACCACTTTGTTCCAGACTGAATTATTTCAAGAACTGTTGAATGGATTGCCATGACATCTGGTTCAGCCATTCATGTTCCCCTCAGGATACATTGTGATAACTGATCCTCTGACTTTTCATCGAGTGCCATCATCAGGTCAAAATGTATTTCGTTTATGACCAAATACCTGCAAAACTAATGACACAATCCCATCATACTTTGTGTATATTGCTAACACACTAGTGTTTCTTTCTAACCTAAAACTGAGAGTTGAGGGTGTTGAATGTCCTTTGAGAGAAATCTTGTGATTTTTGGCTATCAATCACAGGCTGGAGGAACCATTCAGACGAACAGTCATGGAAGTTAATCGACACAAAACACAAAGCAGAGACTGCAAACACAAACAGTGACACAGCTGGTAGACAGATGTTGTTCCAACATGAATAAAACAGAATTTTTGTGGAGCACATTGTGATACAGCCCATGGTGCTGTAGGCATTAAGCCACATATAAAATGAAACAGCAAACAGGCCTATATAAATATGACAGGTCAAAATAACACATTTTTAACAACCCTGTCTGTCAGGGATGGATTATAATTAATTATAGCACAACCTCTGCTGACATTGTTAATACTTTTCCTCTGACTGAACTGGCTGCTTATTTCTGATTGGCTGTGCTGCCTGCAAGCTTTCAGGACCTTCACACCCAAAATACAACCAACTAAGTAGGAAGAAAGTGCAGCAGAATGACAGTCAGGACCAGGATTTCTCTCAGTTTGGATTCCAACCATCCGTCATGTATTTATAATCCCACTTCTTCAACCAGCAGGCTGCAGCTCCCCCCGTTCTGCTTCACTGTTTAACCAAACACAAAGCGAGTTCTAACACCGGTGACGACGTGAACAAAGTGGCTTTATATTCCTTGTAGTGAAAGTGAAGTGGAACCAGTGTCCTACGTTAGAGGCCAGACTCATCAGCCGCTGTGCGTTCTGCAGCCAGGAGAGAGAATAGAGAGGCAGTGTGTCATTCAGATGATAGCCACGTCCCCACAGAGGCATGTCATTCAGCTGATAGCCATGTCCTGCTTGATTATGGAGTAAAGAGAGGGAGGTGGAGACACAGCTTTATTTTCTCCTCCACTGCATTGCCTGAAACAGAAAGAGTTTCAGGGTTTTATCGTACTGAGGAAATCGATTCTTAAAACAAACTTTAGTCTGAGAGCTTATCCTGCTTTACTTGTTTATTTTTGCTTATATTAATGTTGGTTTGTAATGTGTTGGCTTATGAGCAACTAACACTTACTTTCATTACCAACTCATTTGCAGATTATGTTCTCAATTAATAGCTAATTTTTTCATCTATAAAATGTCAAAAAATAGTGAAAAATGACCAAAACCTTTAGATATTCTGTTAAGTAGAAAATATGTGATTTCGGAAAGAAACTGATGTAAGAAGTGAAAGCAACATGCACAAACAAGTGAATAATATAAATGTATAAATGAGGGAATGAATGAATGAAAGCTAAGGCGGATGATTAATGTAGTACAGGAACAATTTGTCATAATATTAAAATTGACCATGTCAGTCATTTAAGCTGCCAGCAGCCTGATGGTGGGTGTCCTGTTGGGAAATATGGATTTCATCAGAACAAAATACTCAATCTTGCACATTAGACCAGAAGTTCCCCCAGGCCACTGTCGCTGCCAGGCCTTGAAACCGGGCCGTGAGGACACCACACAATTCTGACAAAAGAAGCTGAATAATCATTTTTTAGGTTATTGTTAAGATAATTACCTTGAACCTGTTATGCTGCATTTATCACTTTTTGCCACGCCTTCAAAAACAATATACTGTTTTTTAATTAAACTAGGTCCTCAGTATGTGAGGTAACCAGTTCATCTTTGCAGTCAGTGGTACTGCAATGCGCTGAAAAGTTGAGAATATTTAACTTTTATGCACTTAAAAAACGCTAGAAAAGAATCGCCAACGAAATTAACACTAGCTGAGAGATTTATCTGTATTTTCTTACTGTAACCACAATAATACTCGTCCACTCTCCTCTCAGTCACTCTCTGTCTTATTTGTGTGTTGGAAGGATAAACAGAGACAGAGATTACACCTGAACCAAAATGTATGTGATTTGTGAACAACCATGCAAACCCCCGTCTTCCTGTGTGCGCACTGATTGGCTTGTAAGGAACCATTATGTTGAGCAATTAGAGGTAAAAACACACCGTAATTGAGAGAAAAGCTTTAGGACCATATGGACTAAATGTTCTCTACTGGCAATTACAAACATAAAAACAGTCCGCAGTGCAACGAAAGCTGCGACTGCTGCTCTGGATGACAAAAGTGTTCTGGAAACATTTAGAAAATGTAATAATTTAAAATAGAAAGGGAGGGACGTCTGTCTGATGCAAACTATCTTAAAGGAAATCAAAGCCATAGAGTATGTTCTTTGCTTTTGTGGCCACTCGTGGGAAGGGAGGAATGAAGAAACAAGAGGAGGAGAGAGAAGGAAAGAAGACAGATTTTAGTCGGCCAACTCTCTAAATGCTGTCCTCCCAGACCTGATAATGGGGAGTAGTTCAGGTGGAACACTTTGATGTAGCTGTTCGCCAGAGGAGATGGAGAGCTGAACGTCTCGTCTCTCAGTGGTCTGTCCTCCCTGAATGTCCACACTTAACCTGCAGCACCGAGACACAGACAGAGCTCACAGTAGTTCAGGTTATTTCAGCTGGAAGCTCGAGTGTTGGTGTGCCTACAAAACAAGACCACACTCACACACCACTATCACCACCACAATATGTACATTTATACATGTGTTTGTGTGTTTTATTCCACTTCTCTACCGTCCACACACTTTATGTTCTCTTATAGTAGAGAAAAATCAGTCCGTATGATTATAAAGCATTCTGGTGTGTTTTTACCTTTTATCTCCACAAGCCCATCAGTACACATGCTGGTAGGTTGTTCACAAATCATGTAAGTTTATCCTCCCAACACATGAATAAGCCTTAATACCAAGTTTCAAAATGAGAGAACAGAGGTAGAGCATCAAAGTGAGAAACTGAAACTAAATGACAAATTTCATTCTGGTTACTTACTAAAATAAAACAAGACTTTAGAGACTACAGCCGTGCTACTCTGGCAACAAGGGGCTTTGAGCTAAATGCTATCAGCATGCTCATAATGACTGATGTTTAGCAAGTTCTGCTTGTTTTCCCCAAATTATATTGTTTCCTTGAGGTCCTGCAGCAAATGTTCTGTGGCCTGGTAAACATCCTTGGCCCGGACGTATGAGAACCTCTGGTTTAATCGACTGGTTGTTTCAGTACCACCTGTATGTGAATACATGTGAGGTGTCCTGGTGTAGGATTTTAACAGACACGTCAGCCAATAAGAAAAGAGTACACTTTGTGGCCGTGGTAAAGACTCATCCGTGTTTTGTTACCACTTGTTATAGAATATGTGGATGTAGGTTCAGATCCCAGATTGGACCGGATGTCCTCTGACTGAGCTGCTACTACTGGTGACCCACCTTGTCTCTAACAGTGTGTGTTGTGTTGGCTGCAGGTGGTGGACTGTTCCTGGGATGAGACGGTGAAGATCTACACACCGGCCTGTCTTTCTGCTGGAACACACAGTACAGCACCATAGAACACAAGTACTAACTATACTTCTGAGGACATTGCATTGACTTCCATTCATTGCCTGGAGGCTTATCCTAACCCAGTGGTGTATCGGGCCCCCATTTGTTTTTCTCACAATAAACCAACAATTCAATTAATTATTTTACTGGAAAGAAGAGACCATCAAGAGACTCATTCACAGTGCTGGCATCAAAGTAAAACCACCGACTGCCTCTTCTGAAGTTTTTGTCCACAATTTTATTTGAGTCACTCTGTATTTGTCTTTAAAGAGTCTTTTGGATCCGTAATGAACTTAAAACACTTTAACTGTTAGGACTTCCTGCAGCACATTGTCTCACCTGAAGTGAAAAATCAGTTCCGCTGACATAAAAAAAAAAGTTTCAGGGAGAAAGAACAGAGGTGTTACATCACACAGCAAACGCCATAATTAATGAGATAATTGTTAACAGTGTAATCATTTAGAACAGGAGAGGAGGACATTAACCTTTTCCTAATTCTAACCTTAAATTTAAGACCAAATCTAAACCCTGAAATGAACATTTAACTTGTGTTGTCCCCAAATGTAGGTCCCCATATAGATCTGATGGTTTTGTTTTTATAACTACAGAAAGCAACATTTTTAAGAATCCTTTATATTTCATGCTTGACTGTAAATGAATGCTGTAAATCAGCATGTTTTCGACAGTGTGATCCATAACATCCATGTCATTATCTGCTTTGCCTTTATCTCAGTGATATTCTGTTAAACTGGAGGAGAAAAATGTCAACTGTGACTAATTTGACTACTGAAATGTCATCAGTGTAGATGTGGTTGTTGATCTGTATGTCGAGTGCCTTCAATAAAGACGCAAATATCACATGAAGATGTTTATCAGGAGAAATCATCTTACTGTATATTAATTTAGCTTATCAGCTTCTAAGTAAAAAGCACTCAATTCTGTCACAAAAAGAACATTTTTATCAGACGTTTTAGAAAACATTTTAAAATATTAATGGCAACAACAAATATTCACAGAGCATCAAAACAGTTGATAAGATATTGAGCGTGCAAGTTTATTAATGATCATTGAAACCGTAGTTTCAGATTGATCTTAACTCAAGATCCACAACTTTTTCTGGAGCTTTCAACTGCATGACCTAAGTCCCATACTAATAATGAGTTATCATACAAGTGTAGTGCAGTAAGAAAAATACAATATTTGCCTTTGAAATGTATTGGAGTATAAAGTCAACAATTCAAGCCACAACCTAAAGATCCAAACCAAACATCATGAGCTCCAAGGCCCAGTTGTACAATGAGGATCCACTGGAGAGTCCCAGGCCCGACACCAGGCTGCAAATATCACTGACGACGATGATGATGAAGAATGTGTGTCTCCCCCACTCGGCCTGGCTGCAGCCAATCACAGCTGTCCTGGTGATGATGCACGAGGGGTTCCTCTGCCCTGCAGCCAATCTCTCTGCAGAACAAAAACCAGTGAAGCTGCTGGACACCGCACCTCCTCCTCCTCCTCCTCCTCCTGTTCTTCTTCTCCAGCTCTCCTCCTCCTCCTCCTCCTCCTGTTCTTCTTCTCAGCTCTCCTCTTCGTTTCTTTTACCTCTCGTTTTTCCTCCGAGGCTCGTCTTTCTGTCACGGCCTTCAGTCGTCCACTTCATGTCCACTTCATGTCCTCTCATCTTTCATCCCTCCTGTCTTGGTTTTACTCCTTTTTTCACTCCTCTCTTTTGTTTTTTGTTTCCTCTCCTTTACTTTTTTCTTCTATCCATCTTTTTATTTAATTGCTCTTTCCTCCTCTTCACCTCCATTTCTTTGATCTTTTTCATTTCCCTCTCCTCATCTCCTCTACTCCTTTGGTCCTCCTTTACTTTCTGTTGCTTTCCTTCCCTTTTCCCTTTCTTCCTTCCTCTCTCCCTTTCCTTTCCTTTCCTTTTATTTATTTTATTTTTTCCTTCCTTCCTATTTCCTTACCTTCCCCGTTCTTTCTTTTTCTTTCCTTTCCTTTCCTTTCCCCTCCCTTCCTCCTCTTTCCTTATCTTTATTGCCTTTTATTCCTTTCCTTTCCTTTCCTTCACTTCCTCTCCTCTCCATTTGTTTCCTTCCTTTCTCTGTCTTTTCCTTTTTCCTTCTTTATCCTTTTCTTGCCTTCCCTTTATTTTCCTCTCTACATTTGTCTTCTCTTCTCCTCCTCCTCATTGTCTTCACGTTCATTCTCATTCCTCCTCCCCCTCCTAGAGGGCAGAGAACTGAAGGTTTTGAGTTAATAACTGTGGATAATAAACAACTTCCTCCTGGTTTATAATGTTTTTGTATGAAAGAAGCATGTGATTTACATTTTGAGACATTTTAATTCAGGCTATGGAAGTGCACCGCAGTCTTGTATTGTGTAACTTAGCATCTTGTAATTATGAAAAAAAAAAAAAAACGACAGCAGTGGTCGATTTTTTAAAGGTGTTTATAACAACCAATCACAGCAGCACAGGACTCAAAGTCCCAGGAGGCCGCTGTCCGTGTCCGGCATGAAACCAAAAGTCAACTTTGACTTATTTAAACTTTAGTTTTAACTTACGCCGCATACGTTAGTCAGGTACGTACTTATTTAAATCCAAACCATGATCTTTTCTTAAACCTAACCAAGGAGTTTCGGTCTGCTGATATTCTATATTTTTCTTATTATCAACAAATCCCATAAAAAGACCCAAACCAGCAGTGAATGTATCTACTAACATGTAGTGTGTGAGAATCACAGTCTGATGCATCTTCTTCCTCTGAGCATCACTCTGCAGAGTGTTTGGGTAAATTAAGCCTTAAAAATTTTTATATATAATTTTATATTTCTTAAATTTGTAAGATTAAGACTAATTATTTTCAAATATTGTCAAACTCAATGGACGAATAACAAACCTGAAACATGGCACATACAGTAAAGTAGGTTCAAATGTGCCACATACGTCCATTTTAATTGCATATTGTTCCACTCTGTGTTTTAAGTTAAATTACTCAGCCTAATCTATATTACCTATAGTTTGTGGAATAAATTACGCATGCATGTGGGTTTTTTTCCTTCCCTGCAGAGAGCGGTCCCGGTCTAAATCCTCGGCCTGGTCTTATAATCTCCTCCCGTTTGAAAGCGTCTCGGTCCTCTTCTGTCTGCACGTGTTAATTGGAAGCTAATGGTCTGTGCTCGATAAGGGCGGATCTTCCTCCCTCGTGGCCTGGAAACTGATTTTCTGATGAAATATTTCAATTAAAATATTGTCCAAGCCATTTCCATGCCTGTTATGAGTGATGGTGATGTTTCTGTTTCTGATAAGAATGAGGAGGAGGAGGATGGAGGTGGAGGAAGAGACTGACTGACAGAAATAAGAAAAGATGTCCAGTTCTCCGCCATGATGGCAAACATCCAAACAGTTTTATCTACAGAGAGAAAAGCTGCAGGTGTTTTCACCTGTTTCAGTACCAACAGAACTGTTGGTCGAACAAAAACAGACAGTTGAAGACGTCACTCTTTTCTGACATTTTAGAGACTATTTGATTAATTGAGAGGAAAATAATGGATGATGAAAAATCCAATTATTTCTCTAAACAAACTCTTTTCCTCCTCATGTTCTGTTGATGCGATTTCACGTGTACTGAATGTTCTGAGCTGCTTCTTCATGCTTATGTGCTTTTACAGAATCTGTTGATTATTTAATTTGGTATCTGTTCATTTTCTGATTTATTTCATCATATAAATCCGTTATCTGTCACGCCAATAAAGCCAATTTGAACTGAACTAAATTGAACTGTGAAAGGCGCACAGCGAAGTAAAGACATTATCAGCCATGTTATCCTGCAGACGTAGTTGGAATCATTTTTTGTTGTGCGTAGTCTATTTGTGCAGACATTCATGATCCCCAGATGAATCCTGCTGACCTCATCGAATGTTCCTCGTGGTTTTGAGTGAAATGTCTCGACGGACACTCCGGGTCTCCAGGTCCAACACTGATGTTGGTGATCAGGTCCAGTTCATCCTGAAGCTGTTGGCTCGGGTCGAGTTCAGGACAGACCAGCCAAGTTCCTCCACACCAAACTGGGAAAACGAATCATCATTAGTGTATGAAGCTGCTTTCATTGGACCAGGTCGAAGGAATGAACCTGATTAAACAGTTAAAGTTATTAAAGTCATATTTATTTTATTGTGTAAAAGGCTTTTATGTTGGTTTTGTGGAGATTTCTTGATATAAGGAGGATATCCCCCTCCCCCCACTCTCTCTCTCCCTTCTCTCCCTCCCCCCCCCCCCCCCCCCCCTCTGCCCCCCCCCTCGGGTACACAGCCAGGAGGCTCTGCGGCAGGAAGTCATATCTGGCTGGCAGCCTCTCAGAGGACGACCTCCCCTCTACTGTACCGCTCCTGTACATCTTCTCCTGACTCTACCGCAGCTTCTTCTCCCGGGAATCACTTCTCCTCTTCTTCCTCTTCTTCCTCTCTTCCTTTGCGTCTCTCTCATAGTTACCGGAGGTTTTTCTTTTTGGGGGAACAGAAGTGCAAACAAAGTCCCTGATGAAGTCTGGTGCTGGTGATGAGTGAGAGGAAACTAATGCAACAATGAGTGAGTTTTTCAATATTTTTCTACAAGCAGCTGAAACAGAGAAAGTGCAGGTTTAACTTCAGGAGAAAAGACCGAAGACACGAGTCCGCAGAGGACAGAGGATCTCCTCCCGCTCCTCGTCCCCTCTCTACACCTTCAGATCTCACTTTTAGTCTTTTTACTTAAAGCTCATGTATGCAGATTCATTTCCCTTCACAGCGGTACAAGCGTCCTTCCTCTCCTCCCGTCCCCCGTCCAGCAGCGGTGCGCCGCGGCTGTGCGTAAAGCCCGGACCCTCCCCCCCTCTCCGCGGTAAACCTCTCCACACCGGGCTGTGACAGGGACCACCGGGCTGTGACAGGGACCACCGGGCCCAGCAGGACTTCCCATCTGCTGTCCCTCAGAGCGACCCACCATGGATGTGTTTAAGAGCCGCTTGTTGGGGATCTCCGTGGCCGTTGCGCACGGCGTTTTCTCCGGCTCTCTGAACATCTTGCTGAAGTTCCTCATCAGTAATTATCACTTCAACTTCCTGACGCTCATCCAGCTCCTGACCAGCAGCACCGCGGCGCTGACTCTGGAGATCCTGCGGCGGCTGGGACGGATCCAGATCCCCCCGTTCAGCCTGCAGCTGTCCAAGGTGAAAAAACTGACGATCCGAGACCTCCAGGGCTGCTTGGAGTAATCTTCTCTTTACTTTGTAATATTTACCAGGCTTTATATCTGCAACTTATCATGTAAAAAGGCTGAAATTATAACAAAATATAAAAGAGTGCACCAGGTCGACTTTTATTCAAATTCTACAATTATGAAACGTAATTAAACTCTTCCTAACGAGATAAAAATAATGTTAATATTATATTATACTTAATATAGTTATATTTGGTTAAAAATCACTCAACAAGCTACAAAGTGCAAATAAAACTAACAAAACAAGCTTTGAGTTTCTTTTTATCCAAAAATATTAATAGTTCACTTTTTTAAGACTGTTTGATTACAGTTACTTTCTTAATTCACAATCCTCTTTAACCTGCAGCTGTAAAATCAGGTTACACACCAACTGAATGTTGTAGGTCGGGAGAATAAACTAAAGCACAAGATTCATTTAACATGTTCCAGAGGAGGGAAAGTGATTAAAAGGTCTTTCAGAGAAAAGATACTTTATGGTTGTAACAGCAGCTCCCCTCCCAGTATTAGTAAAACTGCTGGTTGGTGTTTTCCAGTTGATGATTGATTGATTGATTGATTGATTGATTGACAGATTGGCTGAGTAGCTGATCGACTGATACGATTCATTAACTTTATTGGCTGGACTGTTTATCAGATACACATGTTGGAAGCTGTACACGACCACTGTGTGTATGCAGCAAAAAATGGTGGAAAAGGAAGTTCTGTCATCAGTTTTTTAAGGTGAACAGGAATTTAAATTGATTTAATAGATTAGTATAGATATCCATGGTGTTTGGTCTGTGGTACTAACACTATGGTCCAAATTTTAGTTTTACTCAAAAGAAGAATTTAATTTGTATTTAATTTTCTGCATTGACAGCGCCCCCTACAGTACATTATTGTTTTCCAGGTGGCGGAAATGTTTGTTCTTTGTTGAATCAAGGTCCCGAACAATTTGAGCTGTCCTGGAGCTACAAGGTGGCTTTAGTTAGATAAATGAGTTTACACAATTAATCGATAACCAGAATGAGGTCACGTGTGCAAAATAAGCAGGTAGACCGTAGATCAAAACCTTTTCAACTTGGTCGTTTGCGACTGGATTTGGTCACAGTTGAAAACTGAGATCAGTTGATATCGGACTTTACAGTTTATTGTACTAATACTTGGTGTGACGAAATACCTGCAAAACTAATGAACTCTCCTCTGTGTTTAATGCTAATTTTCATGACAAAGTATTGTCACACATTTCCCCATTTACTTACTGCTGACTCAACTTTTATCCATCTTTCCATTTGGTCTTATCTACATTCAGCAAGTTTATGTGTGTGTGTATTAAGTACATTGTGGGGACTTAAATAAGTTCACACAGTCGCACTAAGGGGACTCAACTCCCATTTAGGGACAAAAAGCTGGTCCCCACAAGGTGAATCAATCTTAGAAATGGTTTTTGTTTAGGGTCAGATTAGGGTTATGAAATGGGTTGGGCTGGCGTGTAGCCCATTGTGGTTATGGACTGGGTAAGCCTCTAGGGAGTGAATGCAAGCCAACACAATGTCCTCCCTAGTGACTAAATCTTGTGTATGTGTGTCTCCCTCCCTCTCTGTGCAGGAGTTTGGCCCGGTGTGTATCCTCTCCACGCTGCAGTCCACTCTCACTCTGTGGTCACTGCGTGGGCTCAGCCTTCCCATGTACGTCGTGTTCAAACGCTGCCTGCCGCTCTTCACGCTCAGCATCGGCGTGTTTGTGCTGAGGAACGGTGTGCCGTCCATCGGTGTGGTGACCGCCGTGATCATCACCACCGCCGGAGCCGCACTGGCTGGTAAACACACACATCATCCACATATACAGTAGTACAGACGCTCGCATATCCATCTTTCCTGTGCTTTGAGAATCCATCAGAGGTTTTCTGCATTATTGACCAAGCACAAAATGACCAAGCTTGCAGTAGCTTTCTTAAAATGTACACAATTTTTTTTTACTTTTATTGTAAGAGAGTACTGTGCAGATTTAGCGTTGTTTTAACCACAAACTCAAAAAACATAGATTGAAGGATAATAAAAATGCTCTGTATAGGTGATGGTGATGGTCATGTCATCTTATAGCTGTGTTAAACATGGTTGTGTGCGTTTTTCTTTCCTGAATTGAGTTTGTAAAAGGTAATATGAGTGCATTGTACTATATTGTGTAGTGCTGCCAACAAGCTCCATAAAGCAAATAGTTTTGGGTTTAAGATTGGAAACGGTTCAGTTTGGTAACTTTAAAAATGGTTGATCGGAGGAGCTTGTTGAGAGTAACACAGTCTGCGGAGCGAGTGCTACCTGAGAAGACAAGTTCTGGGGAAAGAGAGTCTTTAACTTTGTAGATGTAAGGAAGTAAATTTGACAAGACTGAGGGTACATTTTCACTTGACCCCTGCTGACATGAGTGGTTTTGAGCTGGATTTGTTTTAATGTGGGAAACTGAGTTCTTCCAATTTGACCCTGTTTTTGATCCTGCAAGATTGCACAGATATTGTTGGGATTGGTTCAATTTGCATTTATTTTTGTGGTGATTACCAGATTGCAAATTCTTGGAATGTCTTTCTCTACTGCCCTTCCCCTCTTCTTTTACCTTCTTTTCATATCCCACGTCCATTTCTTAATTCAAATGTACTCTCTCAAACTACATTGCTAAGAGTCTACGAGTATTTTATGCTGAAACTATCCTTCTGTCTACGATAAAGATGCATCTCATGGTTTTATCAGTAGGCTGAACTCTTCTTCCTCTTCTGCTCTGTTGTTAATCCTTCTCCCACTCTTCCTCTCCCTTTAATCCTTTAGTTTCTCTATCCCATCTCTCCTTTTTAATGTCATGGGCACTTTTTCTCTTTAACTTTTTCCAAGAAAAAGAAAATACAGGATTTGACCCACAGAAGCATTTAGTTTTCTTTATAAAAACCCAAATTAAACAGTTTCTCCTCATATCTGAAGCTGTTTAGCCATTCCATTAATTTCCAGGTCCTGTCAAGACCCTTTAATCATCTTTCCCAGCTGTAAATGTTCCTTTTCCATTACTGTTAATGATCCTGAAATCATAAACAAGAAACCTAAAGATAATTCATTTCCTGAATCAATCTTTACTGCTGCTGCTCTCAGTGTTTCTCAGGGAGGAGGGGGGTCGAAACATGAAGTGTGAAATGTGCAGAATATGAATCTAATGGACAGATTCATCATTCTGGGTTTAATCTTGGTGATAATCGCCTTTTCTCTCTGTGAAAAATGGAATATTTGCGTCTTCCAGATGTCTCTTCTAGATTAATCAAGTGAGACAAGTCCATTTTGTCAACATTTTGTATTTAAAACGTGGATCATCAGTAAATATTGTTTTCAGTCACTGGCTTTAAATTGCTTCTCTGCATCATTCACACCTCAGATGATGTTCTCATGTTTGGATGTAATGATGAAAGCTCGTACTGTAGCATGAGCAGTGAAGTATGCCTCAAACAACCTATGTAGAGGTGGTGAAGCTTTGTTGGGTCAACAACGTGTGTGACTTCCATTCCACTTCCTTCCATTGGTCAGCATTTGTTTCTTTTAACCATGACCAGAATCATTCCCTAACCTTTATGTTCAAAGCGTTGTCTTTTCCTAACCCTAACCAAATCAAGGACAACTCTGGCTATATTCTACGATTTTCATCAACAAATTCCATGTGCAGACCCAAACCAACAAGATGTTAGTGCATCTTGCAGTACTTTGACTTCCCTCCCCAGTCTGTGGCTTTCAGCTGCAATCAAACGTCATGTAAACAGGAGGAAATAGTGCATTTGTTGGGGACTATTTCCAGCAGCGGATTAATCCACATTTGGTGTTCTAGTGAGTGTTTGGGGCAGCAGGACGGTGTGTGTAGGGTTAAGTCAGAATAAACTACAGTGTGTCACCCAGAGTAACAGAGAGACTCATTGATGAGTTTTTAATAGTTTTTGGACAACAAAGGAGCTTTATGGCTCAGAGGAAGAAGATTAAATCAGGCTGTGCTACACACCATTTAAAAGGTTCATTTCTGTGCTCTTTTTGACAGTAGTTACCAGTTTCAGATTTCACCTAATTTCAACAGATTAGTAACAATAACACAAAAAAAGTCATTATGTTCTACAATAAGAAAGATAACACAAACAACACAGACAAACAGGACAGGAAACTTATTGCTTGAAATAGTTTTGTTGACTCTTCAGTGTGTTTATTTTTTCTCAGTAGTTGTTCCTTTGGAAAGAAATATGTTGTTGCATATAACTAATGTCTATTTATTATTTCTCTATGGGAATTATAATGGTTGTAAATACTGACATACACTGGGTCTTATCGAAAGCACAATGTCTTTGTCCTCATTCAATGATATTTGACAGGCGCTGGTGATCTCACCGGCGATCCCTTCGGCTATGTGACGGGCGTGTTGGCGGTCATCATCCACGCCTCCTACCTGGTCCTGATCCAGAAGACCAGTCTGGAGAGCGAGTACGGCCCGCTCACAGCGCAGTACGCCATCGCCATCATGGCCTCACCAGTAAGGACTGACGAGCCAAGCGTTAACAAGGGGCTGGGGGTTTGATTCCCTCTGTTTGTAATAAAGTTTTTTATGTTTTATGTTGTTCCTGTCTCATTTTTTGTTCGTCTCTACCTTTTTTTGTTTTCTCTTATTGTTTGCTCTTCTCTTTCACATAATGTTTCTCTTTCCTAACTCCCATCAGTTTTCCTCTTCCTTTCTTTCTATAAATCTATTTCTTTGTCCAACCTGATTTATTTTTCTTCTACTCTCTATTTGTGTCTCTACTTCTTCTATTGCTAGCTTTCATTTTATTCTTTTATTCTCTCCTCGTCTTTTTGTTTTGTCTCTACTGGTCTTATTGTTTTTGTCCAAATCTGTTTCTTTTTTTTACTTTTCTTTCTCTTGTTTTTATATTGTGCTTCTTTTATTGCTTTACCACCTCTCTCCTTGTCTGTTTTCTTTTACCTTCTTTTTCTCTACTTCGTCTTGTCTCGTCTTTTCTTCTTATTCTTTGTTCAATCTCTACTTCTCTTTATGACCCTTTCTGTTCTCTTTAGATTGTTTCTCTTTCCTTTTCTGTCCTTCTCTACCTCCTCTCTCATTTCTTTTGTCTCTACTTTCCTTAGTAACTGTTTCCCTGTGTGACTCTCAGGTGCTCCTGGTGTGCTCCTTCATCTCCATGGACACCATCAACATGTGGTCGTATGAGGGCTGGAAGGACCCCCACATCACGGTCATCTTCGTCTTCTGCGTTTTCATCGGCTGCGCCATGAACTTCACCACGCTGCACTGCACCTACATCAACTCCGCCGTCACCACCAGCTTCGTCGGCGTGGTCAAGAGCATTGCCACCATCACCGTCGGCATGCTGGCGTTCAATGACGTTGCACCGACTGGGCTGTTCATCGGCGGCGTGGTGGTCAACACAGTCGGCTCCATCACCTACTGCGTGGTCAAATACTTTGAGACGAAGAAAAAGAGCTTGTACGAGGACTTGGAGGAGGCTGGGAAGGATGGCGCGCTGCCCGGCGAGCCATACCAAGAGAAACCACCGCTGAACGGTGACGGGCCTCCTGCCGGGACCGGATCTGGTCCAGGACATCCGGAGATAGAGGGAGTGCTCAGCAGCGACGGGAAGGAGGAGGCAGTGCCGGCTGGCTTGGCTAACGGAGAGGTGTGGACAGGAGATGGTGGACGAGGAGATGGGGAAGCAGGCGTGAATTCCCGTGTTATGACGGAACAGGAGTTGCTGGAGATGCAGAGGGAGCACCTCCAGAAGGAGAACACCACCACCTCCGGTCAGTCGCTTAGTGACAGCTATGTCGGGGTGTGGAGGTCCATCAGACATCTGCAGTTTATGAAAAAAGAACCTTTGATTGACAACATGGAGCAGCAGAGTCCATAAGGGCATGACAGAGACCTGGACAGACTCAAGGAAAGAAAACTGGGAATGAATTAAAGATAAAAAAAAGTCTTGAACATGCTGAAGAAACCAGATGGGCAGAATAAAAATGACGACAGACTGAAGTCCACCGGGAACCTCTTTTATAAGCTCATGCTGAACAAATGCTTGTTGGAAACACTGGTCATGTTCGATGTGATACCTCAATGAAAGCCCATGCTTTTGTGCTAAAAGTTTAATTGCAAAGACCAGGCTCTCAGTGTTAAAGGCAGGAAGCAGAACATCATTTTCTTTGCTTATGATGATGATAAAAAGAGGTTCCTGGTGGAGAAAAGTGGATAAAGAGTTTTGGGAGAAGCTGCCTGTCAGTGATAAATTCTGCCTCTCGTCTCCTTCAGCTCTGTGGCGTCCTGGTGGGGACCAGGTTGTCCACGGTGTAGCATGATTTGGTTTGGTTTGCGTCCCCACTGATCAGCCAGTGAACCAAACAAAAGCAGGTCTTGTAAAAAAAAAAGAGCGCATCCTGTGCAAACTCCAATATCCCATCCAATCAGGGAACAGCAAACAAACAGCAGACGACTGAAAGTTTCTGTTTTATGTTACATGAAAACCTGGGTGAATGTTTCTGGTTGGCTGGAGGGTGTGAATTAAAATGTACATGTGGATCAGGTCAAGTTTTTTCACTTGTAAAAGCATGCACTGGTCACAAAATGCTAACAATCTACAATTTTGTTTTCTCTGGGTTTGTTTGTTTGAGTCTGAAAATGAGTTTGGATGTTTGTCTCCCTCTAACCCTGCAGGTCCTGTCACACTTGTTTACTGTTGGTTTACCATTTATGTGTCTGCCAACCGTCAGAGACACACAACAATGTCAGCGCCTGTTCTGGCGTATGAAGGGAAATGGAGTGAAAGATATAATAATGATTTTCTGCTCGTACATCAGCGAGGTATTTTATCTGTCTTGTTTCCTTCCTAACGCTGCAGTGGTGCCACTAATAAAGTTACACACAGTGGCACGGCAACATTCAACCATACAACCTCGCAAAGTAGGTGGTGTTAAAAGCTTGGTGATGTAGTGACTACTCACAGGGATAGTTGGCAAACTAGTATAGGTCGGGAGATAACTGCTTGCCAGACTGTAGCACGATAATCAGTCACAGCAGTTGTCCAATCGAGCTAACTGACTCTGAAGTCCTTTTCACACATGCACCACCACCCTGAACTTATCTAGATATCACCTGGAGGAGCTGTATGTGAGAACGCAAAATGTCCGAATCAGTTGGACCAGACATTAAACAGACTTTAGCCTGCCAGCTCAAGTCTGTGTAATGTCCGATTCAGCCATGTGTGAAAGTTGATAGTAAGAAATGTCTGCTAACTGAAGAAATGACGAGATTTGGGAACTTCTGTCGGTCAGGGCCAACGTCTAAATTGTCTCAGTTATTTCTTTCGAACTTTTGCGTCATGTCCTTCCTCCTGCACGCTCACCTCCCCTTGCTTAACCACAAACAGGATTTTCAGTAGGTGAGAACACATCTGATACGGGCAACTCTGGACAATGTCCGGACCTGATTCTGTGGACACTGTCCGGAGTTCATATGAGGAAGCGGCTTCAGTTAATGCCTGCTATGACGAGCTATAAATCACTCCCGGTCTAGGGTTAGTGTGAAAGCTAACTTATTAACCTTTGCTCCATAAAATGTATTTATGCCTTACACATTTGGCAGTTCTCTTATTGACCATTAGTACAAGTAGGACTCTCGAAGGTGAATGCTGTAGTTTCCGTTTTATGTACCAAGGTTTGCTTCTGCTGCCACCTCAACACAAAAACAAAATTACCTTTTAAAATCCAACAGCAACGTGTCCTTCCAGAAACAATCTCTTGGTTGCTTTAAATATTCCACATATCTAACAGTGAACAGCTTTTACTGTTTTCTTTTTACCTCCGGTACAAAGTAGCCAATAGTAATTCCTGCTCACAGTGAAGTCTGTGTGGAGACGGCTGCAACAGTCAATCACCAAAGGAGCTAAATGAAAGTTCTTTAAAATGACTTAAAATCAGGAAAGTCACCAAGAATTCTTTGGTGCTCGACAGTCTGATAAAATTCCCCCGTTTCATCACAATTTAGTATTGATGTTTGATAACCAGCCCTGATTGTCTGCCTTCCTCTAACATCCAGTCAGGGGACACTTACTGTGGTTGGGTTGGTAAACTGGCAGCATGTTGTGACTAGTCCTGACCATCATGTAACTGAGGGTTTCTACAGCCATGTAGTATCTGAGCTCAGTCTTGATTTCAGTATTTAACTCAAAACTGGAAACATTTATCTCCTCTCCGTCTCTTCCCACAAAGAAAAAGCTACAGGCGTCTTGGATTGTGTGGAAAGAAAAAGCTGTCAACTGGTGATATTGATTGATATTGATTTTTCTTCTCACAGTCCCCAAACTTCATTTAACGGTACAAAAGATCTGATGTCCCCCCAGGCTGCAACAAACCGGTCGTGGGCTGTTTGTTGCAGCCTGGTTTAGATGTTATTCGGACCCTTTTACAGAAAAGTATAGTTGTTAAAGCATGACATGTGACTTGTTTGGTGTTTCAGGTGTGTATTTGGGTGATAATGAGTCAGTGGGCACCACCATGATAAACTGTTGTAATGTAATGTTTTATTGTGGTCGAGGCTCTTGACATTGTGACTGAGGTGAAGCCTCATCAAGGGGAAAACATGAATTACCAACTTGTAAAACTGAATTACTTTAATTTCTGCGTTTAAACCCTGTTTTATATGTGATTCAAGATGCCAAAAGTGCATGAATGTATTTGAAATGTATTTTTTTTTCCTTCTTACATTTGAATCTAATGGATGAGAATCACTGCAAAAACAAATTATAGTGCAAATTATATTCAGACCAAGTTTCTTATGAGGCAGCTGACATTAAATCATTATTCAGTTTTGCCCCTTTAATGCATTGTTCTGCATTCATTCTGCATATTGGAGACACTCTATTTTTTAAATAATGTAAGTACATTAGAGCCCGATTAGTTTATTGTAGGTCACAATCTACTGAAATTGAGGAAATTAGGATTAAGCTTTATTTTACACTTCCCAACTTCTTAATCATTTTCTCCGATGTTTTCTGGAAATAACCATGTAATTTGGTAGCAGTTATAGGGAAAATGGAGAAGTGTTCAGTTGGTAGGCATGCAATTAATTAATTCCTCTCTTTTAATCAGTGCCAGCAGGTCAGCAGGCAAGCATACAGTTCAATATATGTGTAGAGTAAAGTCTTCATAATCAGTGAACAATTGGTTTAAAGAGAACTACAACTCCTATTTTCCCTATAATTAATATCAAATTACACAGTTATTTCCAGGAATCTCTCAGAAATTATTGTGGCAATTAGTGTTGAATTTGTGCAGAAGAAGTTCATTTCAGTGAAAACATCCGTATGTTTGTCTTTTTGTCAGTGTTCAGTCTGTAACATTTTTGTCTGTACATTTGTTTCTCTGAGAAAAAAAAAAAAAAAAAAGATCTCCAGTCAATGTACTGTCTACAAACTGTCACTTCAAGTATTTTTAGTCGGGAACACGGTGACAAAAAGCAGTTATCAATTCTCAAGATGGACACAGCAGCATGTTGGAAGAGTGACGAGCAGATAAACAGCCTGATGTCATGAAACTAGCAGATGTCTTTAAAAAAAGAGATGACCTGTTGTGCATGAAAAATGTGACATTTTTGCTCTTTCAGCAAGAAGTTTTCATTTTTGTTGACCAAAATAAAACTAATCTTCAAACAAAAACGGAAATATACCAAAAGGTACGTTGTCTCTACTGTAATTTGCAACTTGATTCACCCTTGATCTTTTCTTTCTATACTGACTAACATCATTTTCAGAATATTTCATATATGTATGTGGTCACTTCTCCGAATTTTGCACTTCTTTGTAAAGAATACTTGCACATGAGAAATAATACTGCAGTGTTATCACTTTTGCCATATGGTGGACTCTCCCTTGAACATATCTGTAAACACGTTGAGGCTGCAGTATGACTTTATTTCATCTGTTTCACCTGTGTGACTGGCTTACAGGTGGCCCAAACTTCGGTTGTTGTATTGTGTCGAGTTTCAAAACAGTCCTTATTCTTCTCCAAAGTTATGTTTTCCTGAGCTCAGAGCGAATGCTAAGGCTACTTCACTGACAGCATCAACTATGTTTCTGCATGTGCAGAGATTTGGCTTTTGTTAGGCCAGATAAAGACAAAAAGAAATCTTAATATGTTTAAAGAAGATAATATAAAATAGTTCACCTTCATAATGTGTGCATACTTCTACCACGGTTAGCTACATTGATGCAGGAGTTTTATTCCTAAAGGCTGATGCATGCCAAATAACAATAATAATAATAATAATAATAATAATAATAGTAGTAGTAGTTAGCTTTAATGTTAGCTTTTAGTTCACTAAAGCTGACTTTTGGTAAAACTAATGGCTGTTTTGGATCTTTAACTGTGACACTTGCATGATGTAAACACCTTTCTGGGACACAACGGAGCCGCTCACAAAATAAATGTAACATATGAATTTATTGTTGACGTCCTTGAAGCTGTGAAACATCTGAAGTCTCTTTGGAGCGACAGAGAAACCTGCAGGGATGCTCATATGTTAATGTTTGAATGTTTTCTGTTGAGCAGTCAGTCAAACTGACAGTTTGTTACTGACCGACAACGTCAGGGAGGGCAGGACTGTGCATTCATGGTAATGAGGCCCACACACACACACACACACACACGTGTACTGTACTTGTGAGGACAACCATTGACATAATGTATTCCCTAACCATAACCATCAAAAATATACATGCCAAACCCCAGTCCTTATTTTAAACCAGCGGCAGTGGACTGAATTAACAAACTATTATTTTGAGTTTATAGACATTAGTGCAAACTAATATGGAGAATATTAAAAAAATAGGCCTTGTAGTGTATTTTTAATGCATCTAGTGTTAGGTTTCTTTAAAATGATTGAATTCAGAATACAGCTCCATATTCACGAAATGCGGTTGTGCTGCTGAAGACTGCTGGCTTCATTACATTTCTGTTGTTGGAGCTTGGAGTTCTGGCTTTTAAATCTAAATAATGTATATACTGATCTGAGTTGTAGGCAAAAGTAAAAAAACCCACCATTACCGCGTGTCATCTCCATAAATCCAAGCAATTAACTACCCTTAGAAATAGATCCAGGAGATTCTGTAGAACCTGATACATAATTAAGTCATTGAAATGCATTAGAAATAAATGTGTTAGAGCCACTGGTCCAAAAATTGGTCCTCACAAATACAGTACAAGCACACTTTCAGGGACATTACATAGACCTACATTGATTTCTTACTCTAACCATAACCACTACTTGCCTAGCAAGTCACCTAACCTTACCCCAACTTATAAGTCCTCACCCATAATTTAAGGATTTACATTATGGGGACTTTGTCATTTTGTCCCCATAAGGAAGGTGAGTCCCCACAATGTGACTGTGTAAACATATTTATGTCCCCATAACATTAGTAATACCTGCCCACACACACACACACACACACACACACGGAGAGAGAGAGAGAGAGAGAGAGGCAGTGTATGGTGGATATTAAATTACTCCCCAGGGTGTTTTAGGAATTCAGGCTAAGAAACAATAATCCCCAGGGTGTTTTTTTATTGTATGATGATGTTTTTTTTATTATTTATTTGCACGTGAAGTTATTGCCCGTGTCCTGAGTCTGTATTGTTCCTGAGAAGAAAAAAAAGTCTGTCTGGTGAAGTGAAAGGACCATCTGCTTTCCAATTTGCATGTTCAATGCAAAGTAAATTGCAAAGTCAAATGAAAACCTTTTTATATATATATATATATATTTTGTTGTGTTGTTTGTGGGGGGAAGCCCTGTTTATCCCTTGTGTTGTCCTCTGGGTCAAGGTGACCCGGTGGCCGAAAATGTCCTTCTGTGTATGTAAATGTTGTTATGCATGACATTTGTGATTCTTGAAGCGGTTATCTTTTGTTTTTAGTTTGTTTCTTGACAATAGGAACAGAGTAAGAAACAGAAAAAAGGAAAAGGATGACACAAACATATGATACATCACCTCGACCCAGAGGACAACACAAGGGTTAAAGAGACGTTTCCACAGCGATGATGATGTTTTCATCAGCAGACAGCAGTGACGGACGAGGTTCACCCGACAAAATACAGACACAAAGATTCACTCTGGAGGCACATGATGAGATTATTATATTTATGATATGGGTCATTATGTCTGGATTCAAAAGCATGTGTGTGTGATTGTACATGTATGTTTGTGTGTCCTTAGGTGATTGTGTGTGTATGTGTGTGCTTGCAGAGGTGTGAATGCTTCATCATCATGGCAGAGATCATTATTATCCTCCGGGGAAACAAAACACTCTTTAGTCTTGTTTTCCAGGATCTTGGTTTGAATCACTCTGCCTTTTGCTCTGAGAGACACACAAGAACTCAAGTCTCAGGCCGACTCAGCTTCAAAATATGGATGTATTCATTTCAGAATAACCAGGACAGTTTCAAAATACTAAAAATGATTTTTTAAGTAGTTAAATAGTAAATAGTTGCAGTCAGGGTTTATGATATATTACATCAACATGGTGAATTTCTGTTCGGCTAGAAAGAAACAAACAACATTTCAAAATATGTCTCATTGTAGAACAGTAACAACTAATCAGCGACATCTTTGAGGTTTTTGGTGAAACCACAACAGCCTCATAACTAAGAAATAACACAGGCAAGAATTCATAAAGCACAACAATAAAGATTTAGGTTTTACTCAAATAAGACGTTGTCACAAACCTTTCTGACTTCATGGAGTCAAAAGGTGAACACCTAGAATATGAATAGTTCACTATAGCATCGTAATCAATAAATAACAGGCTAATAATTATTTAGTGAACTCTGTACAGCCTCATTTCCCTCATTTCCCATTAGGTTGAACGGACAACCAAAAGTGAAGCTCAAATGTTGCTTCGATCTATATAAAAACTTGCAATGAGTGATAGTTAATTTTGTTCAGAGGGAACAGGGCTATTCATATATTGAATGACAGCGAGATAGACCAATTCGTTTGTGAGCAAGCCTCACTTAAACTGAAAACTGATTATCATTTATAAAAACACCCATGAACAAAATTATGAGAATGCATAGTTGGTGGTCATTATGCATTATTTTCTAAAGAGGAAAAACTAAACTAAAAGTAAGTTTTGGAAATAACGAGATATGAACTAAATGTATAAATACACACACATATGCACCATTCAGTTCTTTGTCAACTGTTATGGTGAATGGGAAAGACTGTATAACTTCACTGGTTCATAATATTTGTGGCCTCCAGGGGGCATCAGTGAGTATGAGTGGTTTGGTTGTTTATATGCTTACAGTCTTGAAAAAGGAAACCCAGAAAAAGCGGCAGAGTAAACACTTTTAAAATATACTATATATATATATATGATCTATTTACAAACCCCGCAATCTTTTGACACACCACAGGGAGCTGAAGTGAAAATAACATCCATAAATTGTAATGATTTATTATTTGATATTGTGAAACAAAAAGCATATAATACAACCTGCAGCATCTCTGTTTCTTTGTCAGCGGGGGGGTTAAAACCTCGCTCCGGAGGCACTGCTGCATCGCTTCACTCTCAGGTGAGAGTTTAAAGGAGGTTTAAGGTTTAAGTCTGGTGCTGCCAGAGAAGGAAGAGGAGGGATGAAAGACAAGTGAGGAATAAGGAGAAAATTGTCCCGTGAAAAGAAACCCACTCAGCACTTTACTGCAGGAAAATCCATCCGAAAACTGTCCTTCAAACGCTTCAGTAGCACACACCCACATACACACCCACCCACACACACACACCTGCACATAATGGTCCAATTTGCAGGTTGTCTGGCTGCAGATAGCGAGCCATTTGCAGAGGGAGAAGCAACTGAAACTCATTTGTTGGGTTGAAGAGGAGGAAGAGTTTGAATGAGAGAATGACAAGATCAAAAGAGGTAGGGAGAGAAACCAGGTGTAGTGAAGTAAAGTAGAGAGAGGGAGGACACATTTGCCACCCTGCTTTTATCTTTTCTGTGAAATTGAATTGAATTTGGCTCAGATTCAGACAGAAACAGCCTCCATTTAGGACATCAGCAGAACGGGCAGTGATTTCATTTCTGTAGAGGCTTTCAGACTCATTTTGGGATTAGTTTTTTTTTTTGGCTTTATGGTCCTGCAAACCAGGTTTGAAGCACATATTTACTTGTAGAAGAAAATAAGCACAGAAACCTGTTTTGTATGAAATAGTTAATCCCAAAAAGATTTAGTGCAGGAAGCAATGCAGTGTTGAGAAGCTGCGTGTTCTTGATGTTTTTTAAAGAATAAAGTGCTGAAAGCTAAAAATCTCTCAACATAAAGCAGAGAAGGATCTCACTTCAAACATAATTTCAGTTGTCACACTGCAACAGGAAAAGGACCTTGAGCAGAGTTTGTTTTGGTTGCTTAAAGAAGAAGAAGAAGAAGAAGAAGAATGGTGAAATTAATGCAAAGAGGCTTGTAGGGTTTCAAGTTTAGTTACATATTGTAAAGAAAAATACTTCCAATAGGACAAACATGTCAACAGCAGCTTATAACTGCATCTTGTCGTGTTAGTAAAATGTCAAAAGAGCCACAAGAGCAACAAAAAGCAAATGATAAAGTCAAGGAGGAGACAAAAAAAAAAAACCACACAAACCCAAAAGATTAACAAAAAGACTAAAAAAGTGTTTTACAACAGTAATGTGAAAAGTAAGTTATTTTTTCATTATATTGTTTGTATATATTGCGATAAAGACAGTGTTTATTTAGTTTTTCTGAGTTAAAGTGTAGTTGTATACTTGATGGGAGAACAGCAGAGCTTTGAGCTCAATGTTCATCGTCAGCACGTTAACATGCTGATTAACAGGTGATGCTGCTTTGGTTCAACATCTTTTAGTGTGTCGTATGCTACATTTGCTAATTAGCACTAAAACACAGCTGAGGCTAAAAACATTCAAATGTTGACCTGATGATGGCGTCAGATGAAAGGTCAGAGGATCACAAAAGTTGTTACAATTCACCCTGATGGAAACATGAATGTCTGAACCACATTTCAGGACAATCCACTGGACAGTTGTTGAGATTTCAGTCTGGACCAAAGAGACGAACCGACAGTCCAGGTGGCAAAACAGCATGGCGAGATGAACAGAAGTAGAAAATGCAGCAGCAAACAAAGACGTCTAAGATGTGAACATGAAAGTAATAAAGACAGTAAACAATGTTATGACAAGACTTTATAGTAAGTTAGATAATAAAGACAAACACAGGATAAGTAAAAGACGAGGATGAAGCAAAAAGTCCTGGTGTGAATAATGAATTCATAGACTAACAGAGAAGGTGTTGGAGTGAGGATAAGCAGGAGCATTGATGTCTATACACTGTGCAGGTGCAGTGAAGTAAAGTATTGATTTGGCAGAGAGCGCTCAAAGTCAAAGTTAAGGTGCATCAGCGGTAACGTGTCCCAGCCAGCGAGCTGCAGCAGCACTATTCACGCTGAGTGGTTTCACACAGTTAGCAGCTCCAACATGGAGATGTAGTCGTTTAGCTGACTCGACTCTCACCCACAGTTTGTTCCAGTGAGTGAGGCCGAGAACAAGCTGCAGATTGTACAAGTCAAACCTTTAGGAGCATTTAAGTCTGAAGGAAAACACCGAAAGGGAAAGAAATCTAATAGATGTTCAGTTTTGCTTGGATATAATAGATTTGTAGAAAGTGATTCATGGGACAAATAGATCAAATTATAGTTTGATGGTTTGGAGCAGTTTGCAGTTTCCACAGGGCACAACACCCTTCATCACCAAACTAACCAACTGTGAAACTAGCAGATCCACTCATATTTAGAACATATAAAAGTTGAGGTACTTCTAGGCATTTCTGCTGTTTCCAGCTTTTGGTTTTACTTTAAATGCATCAGCAGGTACAAGTGTCAGAAAATTACAGCTAATAAATAGCAGGTGGCTTGAATCAGATGGTCTTTAAACTATGTTGACCATGGTTGGGGAATGACAGTCAACACTTGTTTCTTAACCACATTACAAAAAGATTTAGTTTTCAACTGTGGTTTGTGAGGAACAGACAAATGATGAAGTGGAGAAACGTAATTTAATTTGGAGATGTTCTTGACTGTTTTCCTCCTTTGCTATCAACAGACAGTGATAATCCCCTACAGCATCTGTAGATCTTTGTCACTTGAACGTACACATGTTGTTTTTCATTCATTCCGGGATTCTGTCCTCCCAAAATTAATTAAATCAAATCAATTTACAATTCACTTTAGCCTTCACCATTCTTCAGAAATCTCCGGATTTCTTTCTGAATTTGTTTCTGCAGTCGATTTCACAGCTTTTTTCTATTTCAGCCGTGTTAGATGTTTGTCATGTCTGTGAATGAACAGTGGCAGATGTTGAATGCTTCCATTTGCCACACAGGCGGGAATTACCAAGGTGGCTTTCACATACAGTGAATACATAGTATATCATCTACATCTCTAAATCAGCCTCCTGCTTGTTCTTTAGCCAGGAGTCCTGAGGCTGAGCAGCTGATGAATGGCCTGCATTTGTAATTTTGTCATCATAATATTTATACTGTGATTATTCTGTACATGTGACATTTACTGCAGAGGAAGAGGGATCCCTCCTCTGTTGCTCTTCCTGCGGTTTCTTCCATTTTCCTTGATCTGAATCAAGGGTCTAAGATGGAGGGAGTCGTATGATGTACAGATTGTAAAGCCCCTTGAGACATTTATTTGTGACTCTGAGGCTAATGTTAAAAGACAAGGAAGCTGGAAGCTTTGTCAAATTTTAAGAGATACTTCTTTCCGTATGTGAAGGCTAAATATTACCAGGCAACATATTCGTTCTGTAAATGTGGACTTTGAAGGAGGCGGCTTCTTAAATAGAACACAGCCAAAGTGTCTGACACTAAAGTGGAAAAATGGTACAGTGGGCGAGATCACGACTGAGCAGCATGTCAGATTGTACTGTACTGAAGGTCTGACAGGCAGAAATACAACCACAGTCAGCTGGCCGATCAAATCATGATAATTTCAAAGAACAAAATCTGATCTCTCACCAAAAGTCTGCTTCTATTCTACATGACCCTCATACTGCTCATATATTTGCTTGTGTGTGTGTGTGTGTGTGTGTGTGTGTCCACAGTTGTGTTCTGTGTTCATTACAGGCAGCAGCATCCAGCAGATAGTCTCCATCGGTCCTGACACACATCATTGGCTGTGCACTGAGCTGTAACAAGCTCAATAGGGCCAACACCATTACACACTGCATCAATAATGACAGGAACTCCAGATAGGGAGAATCACTAACACAGGAATACAGGAACCCAGATAAACCTGATAGTAAAGGGACTAGAGCAAAATGGACACACTGCTGATTACAAACTAACTGGTTTGCTTGGTCAGTCCACCACTTTGGCCCAGAGCGAATTATCTCAACAACTATCTGATGCATTTCCAAGATATTTTGTGCAGACATTTCTGATCCCCAGAGAATGAATCCTACTGACTTTGGTGATCCCCTGATCTTTGCTTTAGTGCAACCAGCAGATTGACATTTGTGTTTTAGTGAAATATCTCAACTATTGAATGGATTGTCATGAAATGTTCTGCTCAGGCTCTGCTTGAACCGTTGTGATCCTCCAGCACCAACCTGTGCTGTGGTTTATGACCAAATTCCTACAAAACTGTCACTCTTCAGTCTCAGCTGTACTGTGTTTGGTGCTAATTAGCAAATGCACTAATCTAAGATGGTGAACATGATAAACATGATACTGCTAAAAGTCAGCATTGTCATTGTGAGCTGTCAGCTTGGCTGTAGACTCCAGCAGGTCTCGCTGTTTTAATAGTGTTCTCAGGTCCAAACTTTCACAGACCTGAATGAAAGTAGATCCAAATAAACAATAATAAAGAGCGGACCGAAAGTGTGAACCAGAGACCAGAGCCCGTATTTATCAGGAGGAGAAAATCAAATTTATGTGGCCAAAAATTCCCTAATTTGGTGTCCTGGCCTGGCTGTGTCTCCTGTTGTGTTCCCAGAGTTTCTCTTGTGTCTCAGTTTCCCTGCACACCTGCCTTGTGTTTAGGTCTCGTTTGCTGTGTCCTTGTGTTTCCCTCCTTCTCCTGCCCCCCCCCCCCCCCCCCCCCCCCCCGCTGTGTCTTGTTTCTGATTAGTTGTGTGTGCAGATATGTTAGTGTTTTCCCCGTGTCCTGGCTCCTCTTTTGGGTTTTTTTGTTGTTAATAAACCTTTTTGATGCCAGTTTGGTGTCTGCGTTGGGTCATTTCCTCGTGCTCCCAGTGTCTCTGTGCACCACTGTGACATTTGGTCTTACTTTTGAGGACCATAAAATTATTGAATCCACCTTCTTAATTTAGGAAATGATCCTATCTCGGCTGATTAGGAGAACTGAAGATGTGTTTTGACCTTTTAGGAGCTGCCAGGAGGTTCAGCTCATGCAGAAATCTTCTGTGGAAGGAGACACTCTATAAATACAGGCTCTGGTTCGATCTGGGTTTGGACCAAACAAAAGACCTCCACGACATAACACAACATGTTTACCTTGTCAACATTTTACTGAAACCAACATTTCCCAAAATGTTTTGGGTGCTTAAACCTAATTTACACACCCACTATGAACCCAGACCCCCTCCTTACAACTTGCATGCAGAACAGGAACCACTGAAGTTAATCATGACACCAATTATGTTTCTTAAAGGAACTAAATAAATAATATAGAAACGTAATTTCCAGGAGAGCGAGCTTCCAAAAATGTCCTCACTTTCACTTTAAAACGTACTGTGGTCCTCGCAAAGACAGAAGTAGAAGCAAACATTCACACACACAGCTCCCCCGGTGTGATATGGATTTCTTTCTGTCAGACAGAAACATGAATCTGACGGAGGTTACATGAGCTAATCTTTCTGTTCAGCACACACGTCCACATCAAAGACCACACATCCACGGATCATGCTGCTGTAACACGCAGGATTTAAGAAAGATTCATGTAAAGCACATGAAACTGTTTCTTTGTCGCAAATAAATGAAGCAGAATGAGACCAAAAGATGAATTCATTCGTTATTATGTTTTTTGTGTGCTTGCTGAGTTTTGGACTTTAATAGTGAGGAGAGTTTCGTGAAGTGAGGTTCATTTTGGGCCATTTTCACTTCTTCAGTAGGCTGCTTTGGGGCCTGGAGTTGATTTTATCAGGCAGCAGCAGACAGAATTATTTTAATAAACAAAAGAAGCAGTCAGAGAGAGAAATACTCCGAAGTCTGTTAATGTCTTCACTGTAGTTAAGCTCTGAGAAAAACCCAGAGGGTAAGACTGAGAGTCATGTGCAACTTCAAAATTCACTGCTGTAGTATCATTCAGTGCTTCCTTTTAGGTCTAAAATCCAGAGCACTACAGACACGTTTGAAGGGTAAATCAGAGATTTACTGTTTTCTTGTCTAAATGTTGGTTTAACTTTGTTCTTTGTCTGTGAAGGTTTGGTTTGGAGCTCACACAAGCTAGATTCAAGTCTTCTTCAGTACAGCAGGATGTTCATTTAGTAAATTATGGTCCCATTCAGGGTAAAACAGACGATAAAGCAGCGTTTGCTTTAGGGCAGTTACTGCCAAGTAAATCAACCAACACAAATCTTCTGAACCCAAACTGTTGGCCTTTAGACCTTTTTGATTACTTTTTAAGAAAAATGTTCAGTGTGTGTGATTTTTTTTTGTTTCAAAGGCCTGAGTCATAGCTCCATCAAATCTGACAGGACAAATCCCTGCAGCAGGTTCAGCATCTGGAGGAAAAACTGACACCAGAAGAGTTGGAGGCTGGAGCAGCACATTCATGAACAAGTGTGCAAAAACATACTTCTGGCTTCATGGTGTCCGTAAAGCTGGTTATTTTCAGGGATTGAGGATGGTTTGTCAATGAAGGCGTCAGAACAGCAGAAAAGAGTAAGAGGGTGTGTAATAAAAACTTTGATGCCTGAGTGGATTAAAGAAAGTTCAGCAGGTAACATCTCTCCTCTTTCTGTCTGTCAGTGTAATTTTACACTTCCACATGTTTCAGGCTCTTGACAGTGAAAATGCAGCTCAGCTTAGTTTAATCACCAGCACATGAGAAACTTGCCTCCTGCATGGAGGCAGGCGTCTTGCATGTTTTCTGCAGATAGGCAGGAGTGTGTTTAAGACTCAGGGCTGCTTTTACATTTACTACCTGCTGTTTCTCATTGAATACTAACATTGTCAGGATTTAAAGTTAAACCCCCTCAATGTATCTGAGTATTCCTTATTTAAATGAGCTGAATGATAACTGCTGCAGAGGCTGACCTTTAGTTTACCTGTATGAGATCAACAATTTTGGCAGTTTGTGTCAAATTCACCACATTTACGTCTGTCATCAGGGTTGTAGCTATATTAGACACAGAGGTCATGTCCAAATGTATCAATGTGTCTCTCAATACTTTCCCTTCTTTGACTGTGGCTCTCAGCTCCAAGCCCATTGGTTCCTACTAAAGAGAATAATTTTAAAAACGGTTCACAAATATATAGTTGCATGTTTAAAAAAGGCTCAAACCGCTACTCAGTGTAGTTTTTATCAAACAAACAGAAGGAAATAGTGCATTTGTTGGGGACTATTTTCAGCTGCGGATTAATCCACAATAACTTGACCTCCTAACAACAGAGTGAAAAGGCTGTGAGAAGACAATTTTAAGACCACAGGGGAGATAATTGACTCTCAACTCTTTAAATGGAAACAAAAATGACTGTGAAGTTTTATGGAAGCAGCCAAATAAATAGAAAAAATATCCAAATTAACATAAAATATTTCCAACTTTCTTCAAGTCTCTTTAAAATACTGCACCATTTGATCACATGACTTTCACGTGACAAAACTTGAAAACTGTTGGACGATGACAACGGTTCTTTAAGACTCAGAAAAAAGAAGGAAGTGTGATCATCTACGATTCCAAATGGGCAAACTCCATCCGCTAATGAAGTTCAGGAGATATGATGGAAAGCTGTAGCACAGCTACTAAATGTACCTTGAGGTGAGACCATTTTACTAATGATGACCTCAGTATTTTTAATCCCCCCTAAAGTCCTTTTATGGCATAAAAAAAGATTTTAGTTTTGTGGACCAAATAACTTCCTCGACAAATTCAAAATGACGGAAAGTCACTGTGGCCTTTACTAATCGATTACTGTTGTACCAAGGAAAAATAACTTTAGAACTGGCCCAATGATGGAAGTACTCACGCCAAAAACAAGTCATTTGTGTATTAGAAGTTAAAATTTCTCCAGCGTTCGTCTGTAGCTCCAGATATCTACTTCGTCGCAGTCGGCTGAACTTTCTTTAAGGACAAGATTATTACTTAACTAACCTCTCACACAGTAATCAGAATGTCTCTGCTCAGATCCTTCATAGATCCACAGAGACTCATTAAGTCAACTCTTATCTTCTGTCACAAGGTCGAAACACTTCAAAAATCCCTCAACTTCTGCCTCGAATCAAATCCCAGTCTCCCGTATCTCTGTCGCCTTCTCCTCCTCTCTCTATTAGGCTCTTATCTTAAATATCAAAAACGCTTTGTACTTCTCTTCTCAACTGTTTCCTCTTTATTTAATTTTATCTGCACACTGTAATACTCTCTTGTTCTTGCTCAAAATCGTACTCAAAACCTCATTTATTAATAAATTAAATATTTTTACTTTATTAAACTCATTTTAAGTCACTTTGGATCATGTTAGTAGCTTAGTGTTTAAAATAAAAACCATACCAGTGGCTCTGAAATGAACATTTTAACTTTTAAAATGCACTTATAACCATATGTCTAAATTAATGCTTGGGAAGATAAATTGTTACTATATTAGTTTTGTTGACAACACATGAACCCATTTGTTATTTAATATAATCGATAATATGTAAGAATTTACTCAGTGATCACAGTGGAAAAGAGTATTATTGATGCTAAAACTCTCCACTAAATGTCAGTAATACATTTGCTTGGTTAACTCTTATTTGTATCTAGACATTAAATGTTAAAAAATCGAACATTTCATAGTTTGTAATAAATTACCCACATGGGCATCACATTTTAGCCTGCTGTTTTGTATTTTGTTCTCTTCCAGGGAAATACTGTTAACTAGATTTTGACCCTGATTTGAATCACGCCTCAGGGTCCATTTCATAGCTGTTCTGGTGCTTTCGATCATATCACATGTTCATCATCAGCAGATGGAGTTTGCTCAAATGGTGAAATGGTGGATGTTTAAATTTTTCGTAAGTTCAGAGTTCATCTCATCTGTTCTGGAGCCTTTGATGATATCATATGATCTTCAGCAGATGGAGGCAGTCGTCCCGAGAAGAGCTTTAGTGTTGTGTAAATGTAGATGCCCAAATTTCCATTTTTTTTCTTAGCAAGTGGATATAAGTCGTCTGCTGATGAAGATCATGCAATATGATCAAAAGCACTAGAACAGCAAAATGGACCTTGAAGTGAGGTGGTTTTGTTTTTTAAGTCAAGGATGAACCTTGAACTTCTGCACTTTGACTGTTTTCAACATAGTTTCACAGCAAATAAAAGAGGCACAAACACTGTCGTTGTCAGTGTTTCCCTGTAGCTCAGTGATAAAGAGAACTGGTTCAGGGGCACAAATGTGTGTCCAAAACCTTGAAATCACCCAAAAATGCCTTGAAAATCCATGGGAACCCTCCATCAGGGAGTACAGCTGTGATGCGAAGAACACTATCCCCATCTGGTGGCTGTAAGCTTGTACTACATACTGAATACAATAACAGACAGGTGTAAAACAGCTCCATCTGGTGGAGATTTTCTTGTACTGTGTAATCAAAAATGTATTTCCAATCATTTATGTTTTAACACATGATGTATCTGTCTGCGTCTACATTTGTGTCTGTTTTTCACCCAAACCTGATCTCACTCTCTGGTAGATCATATTTCCTGGGTAATACTGAAGCAACTTTTTCTCCAGTATTTTTTACGTTGCACTCAGTGTTCAAAATTTCAGTAGTAGTTAAACAAGAAAAAAAACAATTAAATTGTCAAAAAATCACTTTATTAGAGTTGTCGCAATGGTCTATGATTTTTAGTTTAAAAGAGACTTTACTGGCATGATACCAACCAATGGTTTTGTTTTGGCATTTTACTTTACATAAGGCAAAAACTTTTACTCTTTATGGCATTTTGTTAAATATTTCTGACAGAAACATCATGTTTTATCATTTAGACTTAAACTTCAGTTTCATTCCCTCTAGCAGGCCAAACTAAATGTTCATTTAGACATTCAAACTGTGAAATACAGTCGGTTTATTTGTCTGTCCTCATCTGGTAACATTGAATCCTGAGAAAATTAATTACAGTGACAACACCAGTTGGAACAAACTAAAGATTTGAACCTTTTTTTAAAAGGCACAAAGGCACAAAATGATTTCAGTTACACACGCTATTCCCAAATAGCACCACACACACACACACACCCCTCTGCAAATCCTAAACTTTAGCTGGCATTCTTGCCGTTCCTCTTCTTCTTTTTCTTCGGTGTTTGCTTCTTGGAGGAGTCGGCACTGGAGGAGGCAGCCGTGTTTCCGGAGGGTGCAGCCAACTCTGGCTTGGTTGGTGCTTCTTCTGGTACTTGCACTGGTTCGGCCGGGACCTTCTTGACTTCCACTGGGACTACTGGTTTGGCCTCAGCTGCCTCGGCCAGGATCTCGGCCTCTGCTGCTTCTGGTCTCGGGTCTGTTGGTGGATTGATCTGGACTTTCTCAGGCTCTGATGTTGGTGCCGGTTTAGCAGGTTGCTCCTGGATCTCGTCATCTGGTTTAACTGGTTCCACCTCTTTGTCCTGGACCTGGGTTTGAACTGTTACTGCTTCTGGTTTTGCATCTGTCGGTATCATTTCCGTGTTCTCCACAGGTGTGGGAGCTTCTGGTGTGGACACGGCTGGCTTTGGAACCTCCTCAGCTTTCTCTGGGAGAACTGATTCTGCAGAAGCCACCAGGTCTTCTTCGGTGTCTTTATCATCATTGTTCTGTTTGTCAGTGTTGCTGGGTGTGGCAAACAGGGAGTCGACAAACTCCTGCAGCCTGGCCTGCTCCTTCCTCAGACGGACCATGTCCTTCGTTAAGACCGGGTCCTTGTCCTGGAGCTCCTGGAGCTCTTGGAGCTCCACAGTGACGACAGTTTTGTCATCACCCTCAGAGCTGGAGGTGTCATTGACGTTAGAGCTGCCGAAAACTATTGATGGGATGTTGGAGTTAGCCTTGCGGATTTCCTTGATCTTTTCATAGAGGATTATCCTCTCCTCCTGCAGGACACGACACAGCCTCTCCAGCTTCTGAATCTTTAGGACAAACAGTTCGTACTCTTTGCTTTTTTCGGCTTTCTGGAACAGAAATGGAGGATGGATGGAGAAACAGATATATTATAATAAATCTTGAAAAGTTAGTAAGATATTTGGTAGGGTGTCAATTCACATCATTAGATGTAATTAAAGATGAACGATTCTGAAAAAGCGAGTCAAGTCAAGTTCTTCAAGTCAAGTTCAAAGATTCGTAGTCACTTTGTTGTTCCTTCAATAAGTGATCACATCACCGTTCCAATGCACTTCAGTATGTACAACGGTAAGTGGACAGGAATCTCAGAATTGCAAAGAACAACAGAAACATCAACATACCTCTTCCATCATGTCAGTCAGAGCCTTGTTGCAGTTCTCAAACCTCGTCTTCCACAGATTTGACTCTTTATCCATTTTCTTCATCTTGTCTGACATCTAACAGGGAAGAGTTTAAAATTACAGGCCTGCACTGACAACGTCTGAAAACCCCTTTTGACATTTATAAAGTCAGACAAATGTGTGCTGCAGGAACTAGAAACATGGACAGGCTCAAAAAGAGATCTTGAGATTATAGAGAACTGGTGGAAGGAAAATAAGACTGAAAAGACTAGAAATACACTGGGTGAAGAATATATTGATACAAAGTCAGTTTCATTGAATTATTAAACCTGTTTCAATAATTTAATTGTGTGGGTTGGAATTGGGTGGCCGTGGCTCAGTGGTAGAGCGGGGTCGTCCAATAACCCACGGTTGGAGGTTCGATCCCCGCTCTCCCTCCTGAAGATTGGTGGACTGACAGCTGGTGGGGTGGCAGTCCACCTACCTGCCACGGCCGAGGTGCCCTTGAGCAAAGCACCGCACCCCCAATCCCCGGGCGCCGTGAACTGCTGCCCACCGCTCCAGTGTGAATATGGCACCTGTCTCTTATCTCTGTGTGACCCTGTGCATGTGTGTGTTCGTACAGGTGCCACTGGATGGGTTAAATGTGGAGAAATAATTTCACACTTGTGTGATAAATAAAGTTAAATAAATAAAAAGAATCATGTAACTTTTACCATTGAACTCTATATAAAGCACCTGACCTATATCTACAGAACCACATACATATTTAAAGCCAGATCACACCAACAAGGCTCCACACAGTGGTCACCACCTACGTTATCCATCTCCTTTTTGAAGCGCACGTAGATTTCGTTGCTTTTGGACAGTGTTTCCTGAAACTCGTCAAACTTCTGAGCATAGAGGGTCAGCTGTGGACGAAAAGACCAGAGTCAGGTTGGTTTCTGGCTGGGCATCAACTCTTCACAGGTCTGGAATTTCAGAAAAGAATCCTTCATATTCAAAAATCTTCCAATCAACCATTATTCCTTAAATAATCCTAGTACAGGCACATCATTGTGTAAATTGTTTAAACACCCAAAACCTGATTTTTGCTGTAGATCTTGGGCGTCATTAGGCATTGGATAATGACTGGGCCTCTAAGTGATGAATTACATCAGTCATTAATTATGAGCCATACACACAGCTGGAGGCCATTAATCATTCACACTTTCACAATTTTGCAGTCAGCATTACAAATGAGTAAGTCCAGCCTAATATTCACTTCACACTCTCAGCACCACAGCAGTCATCACCAACATGAACTAACAAGGGGGAGGAAAAGCCCTGCTTGATTGTTTGTTTGTACAATTATATATTATAATATTCAGTCCTGATACCAGATTGAATTCATCCTGCAAACAGAGGTGAACAAACATGGCCACATGCTGGTTAAACTGGGCCATAGCTCCAGTGTTTGTCTACACTTCTGACCAGTTAATATTCTTCATCCGGCTGGGAAAGTCTTAAAATAACTTGTTGTCTTTCAGAGTCTCGATTCCTTGAGGTCCAAGTCAAGTCACAGGCCCTTATAACAAATGGCAAGTTAAGCTTTCTGAATACTAAAATCACAAAGCATTTGAACATTTAACCAGGTGAAAACATGAGAATGAAACTTCTCTTCTTTCAAATCTCAAGTCAAATGTCTTTAAGTGGTCAAGTCGCACATCAGTCAGTCCAAGTCGTGCACACGTCCAAATCGGCTTTAGAAATGAATGTTCAATCTGATGTATTCTATCACTCAATGGCAGAAAAATCCAAGTATTTATGGTTTTTGAGTAAAGAGAGGGACAAGTGTCTTAGTGTCTTAGAAAACAGTTCCAATAAGAACTGTTCACAGTGCTGTTGGATTTTTCAGATATAACTTTTCAATACTTTCAAGCACCATAAACAAACAAATTCCATTCACCTCCACTGAACTGAGGTCAACGCAAAATTCTCAGACAGTTGTTGCAAACCTGAATAAATGAAATAACTATAACTATCCGCATGGCTATGGGAGGTATGTCATTTGTAATTTAGCCATTTAAATATTAGGATTTAAGGAAGAAAAAGTGAGTTTTAAAAGCTGCCCAAGTTATTATTACGTGGTGTTGATCAATAACCCCCTCAGCCCCCACAGACAGGTAAAGGGTTTTTTCTTACTGTAATTGTTATTCATTCATTCAAACAACAGCTACTTTATACCACCTTTTACCAACTGACAGAGTTTTGCTTGTTTTTAAAGGGTAATTCCACTGTTTATTCGATGTATTTCTTTAGATTAGAAGATTCAGGAGGCTTATTTCCACACCTGAATTTTATTTCCAGCAGTTTCAGGTTATGGGTCTGCATTGTGGGGTCTTGTCCCATGACCCCAGTATTTCTGGCTACAGCCCTGCCTTTCTGTAACTATGGTAACATTCATCTCATCCGCCAGGTGTGTGCTACCTGTCCTCGTTGTCAGCATGTTAGTTTTGTCAGTGAATATTCACCTGTGCCTGCATGACAGTCCCCTGCTCTCTGAGTGTCTTAGCCTGCAGTTTCCACTCAGCAGCCTGAACCAGTAACTGGTTAGAAGAGAACAGACGGAGACACATTATAGACGTTTCTTTACCTTCTTCTTCATGGTCAGCTCCTGCTCCTTCATAGCGAAGCATTTCTTTGTTTTGTCAATAGCCTCCCTAAGCAACTACAGAGACAATACACAGTCAATCTGGGTGGCCTTCACACATTAAGGACAACTAATGTGTTAAGACAAATGCTGTTTAACGAGGACAAAGATGTGTAAAAATATGGATGTTAATAAATTTAAACTTAACATCATGCCGCTAATAACAGTCAAGTAACTTTAAGCCACATTTATGAACCGAAGACAACACATAATGACATTAAATGGCAGAAGCAGCAGAAAAAGGAAACAACTCAATAAAAACTGAAATCAGAAATCTACTAACACAAATCTAATGCAGAATAATAAAATAAATAATGCAGAATTGATAATGAATTAACCTTAATGATGGTGATCTTTGTGAATGATATTAAATGATGATTATAGTGTGCATTTTACTGCCTCATACTGTAATTATCTCTAAAATGGGGAGGATATAATGAATAAAGATTATAACATCAACTAACAACATACAAGTAAACCCCTTATTTTTTTATATTCTTGTAACGTTTGGCCGGATGTATGATCCAGTGCGTGCAGCTACCACTGAGCTATCACTGAACGATCAGAGTCACTTTATCCAAACGAGGTGTCTCAGTTTGATTGAACTCACATATTCCTTCTCCCTCTTGTGCTTCTCCTCGGCTTCGGTCAGCAGAGCGTTGGCCTGCTGCAGTTTGGCTTCGGTCAGTTTGTGCTGCAGGTTGCGACGCTGGCTGATCTCATCCAAACTCTGCAGAGAGAGGAACAATCTCAATCTGTGACAGTTACTTTTGTTGATGATTAATCTGTCGATAGCTGTTTTTTGGTCCGTGAAATGTTGGAATCAGCACGTTTCTCTAAAGCTCAAGTTAACAGCAAAATATTCACGTTTGATTCATCGATTATAGTTGCAGAATTGCTCTAGAATTTATCATTTAAAATGTTTGGTTAAGTAAATGTAGATAAGTGATTCTATCTATCTATCTATCTATCTATCTATCTATCTATCTATCTATCTATCTATACTCCAATATTTTTTATATGAATATTTATAAGTATTCACTATATTCATTATTTTGGTTCCACGTTCTAATAAGACGTACTTGTAGAAGTTGCACCAAATGGCTTTATTAATGATTTAAAAGATAATTTGAGTTTTATAGTTCAGTAGGCAGCAATTAATAAGAGACATAACCCAAGATAATGAGACATAAGTTGCTTTATCTTTTTAGTTTTACCTTGATGTCTCATTAAAAAGTGTTAAGTCATTAATGAAGTGCTCTTCTTCCTCTCAATTCCAGAAGGTAAGTGGAAACACAAAAGCAGCTCTTATTAATGGCCAACTGTGATTTATAAAGAATTCATTCGTTGACCTTTGACCCCCCTTTACCTCCTCCCTCTTCTCGCACTGGTTCATGAGACTCTCCAGTTTGTCCGTCAGGTTGCTGTTTTCTTGGCACAGCTTGTCGTTTCGGCTGCTGTGCTGCTCGATCTGAGCCTGGATTTCTGTCAGCATCATCTGGAAGTGGCTGGTCATCTCATTCCTCTTCTCCTCATCCTCCCTGCAGCGCTTAAGGGTCTCCTCCTGGGGGGGGGGGGATGGTTAAAAAATAAGGGGTTCAGTGGTGGCTTCGACTTTATCTTCCATGTAATGTTAAAGTGTCAGATTGACCTGCAGAACATTTTCTTTCTGTGGTAAATAGTTGTTGAATTAAGGAAAATACAGATTCATTGATCAGCATTTCAAGACTCTGGTTTTACACACATTTTCAGCTGCAACCAACATCCATCATTAGTCTGTCAGACACCAGCTGTACCTACATACCCTCAGTACGTTGTAGTGTTGCTGAAGCTCTCTGCACAGACTCTCCAGTTTGCTGCGAGCTGTGACGCTGCTGCGACTCTCAGCCTGCAGCTGCTGCCGCTCATCCAGCAGAACGGACAACCTCTGCTGCAGGACACACAGCTTCTTCTCATCACAGCGCCGCAAGGCTGCCTACACACACACACACACACACACACACACACACACACACACACACACACACACACACACACACGTGACAGCTATTTGATGAATTGAACGAAACAGGTTTAGGCAGTATCTTTCTTTGAGAAGGAAAACTCTGTGAAAAGTCTCCAAATCTGAAAAAAAATCTAAATTCTCACCAGTTCAGCATATTTCTTGACCAGATCTTTCAGTTTCTCCTCTGGAGAAGAAAGCTTGCTCAGACTCTGCATGATGAGAGAGACTTCTGTACAGAGACAAAGACAAAGAGAAGACGCAGAGCCTGACATTCATTTTCTTATAAACTGCCCAAAAGAGAAAGCAAAAATAGTTTTTCATGTAACTTTTTAACTTTACCTTCTTATTCACTTTAGGATTTTACTTTTCACTGTATCTGAATCATTGTGTATATTTGGTATTAATAATTAGTTGTTTAATTTTATGTACTGTGTGTTACTTTGTTTAGACTATTTTCATGAGAAAATTGATGTTGGTTGTTCAAAATAAAAAAAAAGAAATGATCCATACTCAGTTGCCAGCTTAAGTAACATCATGACCACCTCTTTATGTATCAATAAGAGAAGAACCCTTCTCATTATAAAACAAGAAAGACCACATCCAGTAGCATTATGGGAAATGTAGTTTCCACTGTTTTGGGGTTTGACCCATGTCAGGAAGTCAGGAAAACTATATATACGATATCTTGACCTGTTGCATCCATTCTTTACATTTGTCTCCCATGTCTCACCTTTATGGATGTGCAACATTAAATCAAGGGTATGTCCCTTTAGCATCACTCTCATAGCATCTTGCTGCCTCACCTGTCTCCATGGCAACTGGGACGTCATCTTTCACCTCCTTCATCTTTTCCATCTCTGCCTCTGCGACACTCTGATACGTTCAAAATAATACGCCACTGTGTTAAAATGCGCAGTCCTGCACATCAGCAGAAGTTAGAGGTGAATTTAAAGGTTGATATCACGTGTGAATCCATCACCTGACCCACCTGTTTGTCCTGGAGGCCGGCTGCAGAGCCGTGGGTGCTGATGATGTCCTCCAGCCGCCTGTTGAACTCCTCCATGGGGTTGAAGACGGCCTCGACCTCAGTGCTGTCATCGTCCAGGGAGGAGGACGCCGCCTCGGGCTGGGGAGGCGCCAACACCTTAGCTGCTTTCACCGACGTTTCCATCATCAGTGTTCTGGGATCGATGGACACAGAGAGATGCTTTATAAACAGTGGTTCCACCACATGTCCAGTCTGAAGTTATTTGTTGTTCGCACATAAAGATAAATGAACCTTAACTGTAACATGTGACTGTTTCAAGCTTCAGCAGGTCAACAGAAAAAAAGATTTGACTGTTTTTATATCTGGAAGATATTAAATCTTTGAGTGCACTTTAATAATAGTTTAAGTAGCAATCTTGCTGCAAACTGTTTTGTATGTATTGTGTTGGTTGAAACAATGCACACTGATTTAGATTACCGACAATGTTGAATCCCGGCCACATACTTTCCAGTACTTATTTTATCCCAGTCAGTGACATAAAACATACGGTCATCGTCTGTATTTAACCAGTAAACTAACTCTGAGTAAAAACATCTGTCGGCTGAATCCACATTTCGTATTTAATCTTCTAATTCAGCCCTTAAACCTGTGGGTTGGATGACAGATCACAGCAGGCTGCCATGTTATTAATGGAACATGGATTTATTTTTGGTAAGATAATAAGCCTCTAAACTCCCGCGGCGCCTCTCGCCTCCCAGCAGCCTCTCTGATTTTCTGTGCACAGCTTCTGTGAGTTAACAGAGGCTCGGTCAGGTGCAAAGCTGATTGGCTAATAAAATGGTGTCCGTTTTTTTAAGATCAGATATTGGTCACCAGCTACTGTGAGGTGACAACAGACAAAGTTAGTTACAGATCATGACCAAACTTCACTCCTTTGTGCTCTCCTAAGTAACTGAAATGATTCCATTAGCCACATTATACAAAACAGTTACATCAACTATTATGCAGACGATACCCACATTTATCTAACACCAAGCGGTTACAGTCCCATAGATTCTCTCTGCAAGGGCATTGAACAAATACATGGCTGAATAAATGTTGGATTACTGTAATGGTCTTTTCTCAGGTCTTCTAAAAAAACTGTCTGACAACTTCAGCTCATTCAGAAATCTGCTGCTCGAGTCTAAACAAAAGAACACATGACACAGTTCTACCAGGTCACCGGCTAACTGTTCCCAAAGAGCAAACTCAACACAGAGAAGCAGCATTTAGTCACCGAACACCACAGAGCTGGAACCAACTTTTAAATCCAGGTTAAAAACTTACAGAGCATGAATCCCGGTGTTTTTAGTGAGCTTGTGTCTAAGGCCAAAAGGTTATCTCAAACACTACAAATATCTAAATCTTCTCTTTACATTTCCAAATCAAATTCATGTTGTCAGGGAGATAAAACCTTTTTAGTAATTTAGTACTAAAGTAATCCAATGACCTGTCCTCTGGCACCACTCTTGGGAGGAACATTTTGTCCCACTATTGTAAGTGTAGTGACCAGTTGCTTATGTGGCTTTAGACATTTAATCTTGTTTTTCATGCCTGTGTGACCACGTGTGTGTGTGTGTGTCTGTCCTGTAAAATATATCCAGTGTGTCCGGTGTTTATCTTCATAGCTCCGTTGCCACATGACGGCTGCCACCGTTATTGTATCTGGTAAGTTAAAATTAGCCCACCCAGCCCCCCCACTCCTCTCTCTCACACACTCACACACACACTCACACACACACACACACACACACACACACACCAAACCACACCTGTTATAGTCTCATCTATTCTGAGAGCGTCCAAATATGGTCAAACTGCCACACACACACATATTATAAATGAAATGTAGGAGTTTGTGTGTGTTTATGAAACAGCAGCTACTTTGTTTACCGGCTTCATCTCATGATCCCCCCCCAACAATAAAAATCCTGCTGTAATGACCCCCCCACAGCCAAATCAGGCTCCACCCACTAAGTTATGCAACCAATCACAGCCTCTCCCCTGAATTTCAAGCTGTCAACCGCATCAAGATAAACAACTTGTTTCCACATATAAATCTTTAAATGAGGTTTGTATGTAAAGTTGTAAATAGATTTTATTTTGCAACTTTCTATGTCAATTTGATGCTAAAGCAGCCACATCAGTATATGAACATTATGTATATAATTATAGTAAAGATGAGTGATCAGTCATAGGAAAATTAATGTAAGTTTTTACAGCAAAATTATTTTACTAACAGCATGACAATAAAACACCTAAAACACTCCTTCAGAACTGAATCAACATCTTTATGACTCGGTTTCAGGGTCATGGACATTTTTCTCTCAGCTTCCTGCCACAATCCACCACATATAGCATCTTCAAATGTCAAAAGTAAAGCCTTTAAATGCAGGTATTATCATTCCACTAATATAATATTACAGTGTAACTAGAAGCTTTGAAATGCCAAAGTAAGGACAAATTATTTCACAGTGACTTCACAGAATATTTACAGACAGTGACAAAGCAATCTGTCATGTCATGGCAGCCATTAAGGAAGCACTCCATGTGTTTTTCCTGCCTTAGTACATTATAGTCTTTTCATACAGTAAACCAGATTAATAGAGCAACAAATATCCCTAAAGCAACCAGCAGGACATTTTAATGCCTGATAAGGAATAAAAGTGTACTTCTTCCAAACAAAACTACTCAAGAAGCACAGAAGTAGTAAAGAAATAACACATCTACTGTTGAATTTCAGCTGCAACACAACATGAGTGCCAACATGAAGAGACACTTTAGTGAAACAAGAGATTTCTAAAGGGGAAGAGAATGAAAAGAGTCTTACCAGGACCAGTGGAGTGAAGGACGGGAGGTGAAGAAGAGACAGAGAGAGGCAGAGGAAGGAGAGAGGAGGAGGAGGAGGAGGAGGAGGGTCCTGCTGACGGGTCCAACGACAGCTGACCCCCAAAATAACCTGAAGGCCTCAGCTCACACTGTGAGGCTACAGGGCCACACCACTGTGTTTGTGCCTACAGGTTAAAGCTTCCTCGCTGATTTTTGACAAATTCTGATTTTAATGAGCTCGTCTCATCTCATCTCTGCTGATACAGAAACAAGGACGGTCAAAAACATTTGGTGAGGCAGCTTTTAGTTTTAATGCTGTGAGCCGCTGGAACAGAACGTAAACTCCAAAACTGCTTCTGATTAATATCTTTCATGGCCTTGATTTTATTTATTCAAGTTTTGAATGTTTTATTGCCTCTAAGTTTTATTTTGTATTGTCTTTTATCTATTTAACTTTCATTTAGTTTAGTTCAGTTTGTTAGACACAGGAGCCCAGGTCAAATATCTCTTAAATGTCAAGGACAACACGACTTCTTTCCACTGTGGTGTGACATCATACTACTGCTGCATCAAATCCATACAGTGAACACAATGCATCTTCAAAACATTAAAAACACTGTTAAACATGGTTTTATTCATGGTTCAGTTTGATTCATTATTGCAAATTAAACACAACAGTCTCAGTAAAGGGACATTTTGCACCACTTTCAAAACAGTCTTAGGTTCAGCATGTTGTCTCACTGTGTTTTCCAACTTTCCAGCTGTCATTTCTGCAGCTTTATTTATCATGAACACATGTCACAGTGAGCAGGTAGGGTTCAGTGTCCTGCTCCAGGGCACTTTGACAAGATTTATGGTAACATGACCTTGAGAATTGATCCCCTGTGGATTTTATAACACAAATACTGGAAACTCAGACGCAGCAAATGTACAAGTTCTCCTTCCAGGTTTTGGTTCTCCTCTTCTTCAAGCTATTAAAATAGTTTGTTCATGAAAATGTATGGGGACCATGCATGGTGCCGCTCAGTGTAGAAATGAAGGCAGTGGGAACTATTTGGCGAAGAGTTGGCCGATTTTACCAGAAATATCATCAATGCATAACAGAAAGCAAAGTCCTCACTCTGCCAGTTAGTTCTTTTCTTTCCTACATGAACAAGTGCTGTTGTTCTTTAAAAGTCACAATAAACCCACTGAACATAGAGGAATACAAAGCGCAGTAAACGTCAAATATTTGAGCCACATACTGCGCCATCTCAAATAAATGTCACGTGTATTTGTATACACGATACAAAATTAAAATATTAATTCACAGGTCAAGGCCACTTTAAATTTCTTCTTTGTGTTAAATCACTGATGGAGACTTCCTCCATCCTCACCTTACTCCCTGTTAGAGTGTGTGTCTCTGTCTGTTCTTGGCATTTACAGGAGGACAGACACAAACAGGTTTAAGAGACAAAGATTGTGAAAAATGCTTCAGAGCTTCAAATCTCACAAGTCCCAAACTGCTGTTTGGATTATTTCTCGGTCTGGTGATCAGTAAACTTCACCTGCTGGTGTGTCTATAATGTCTGTAATTCTAATTCACCCTGCAGATGTTCCTTTATTCCTTTACTTCAGCTTTTTTGTGCATCTTCTGAATTCATATTCCTTTCTATAAGCATGCTTTACAGTTGGAGTTGGTACATTAATATATAAATATAAAATTCTTATCTGCTGCTGTTGCTATGTGTTTCTGTTAACTAAATTTAAATCACTGCTAACATATTAAATGTGTTAACCATGTAGACTAAATGTAATCATATTCATGACCCCCTTCTATTTTATCGGGTGAAGTTACCGTGCAGTAAAGCTGTAAGCAGACTGTAAAGACAGACTGTGCTGGCAGCCACATTAGCTGACATGACATGGATATGGACGTGGTTTTATATTTGTAACTTTTTCCCCTCAAAATGACTTTTTAACATCTGGGAAGTCTGGAAGAGCCGAGTGTAACTGTGCAACTCTCAAAGCTGCAAACACAACACAAGAGGCTTGAACCATGTTTCTTTTGTTACAGTTCGGCTCCAGTCATGATAAGTGTCGTCCTATTTTAAAAGGAATTTTGGAATCCCCAAATATGATTAAATTAGAAAACATTTATTTTTTCCCTCTTCCAGGTGCTGAGCAACTTCACACACTCAAGTTCTCATAAACCTGCGATAAACTTTCCTGCCAGTAGCTTCACTCTATTCCACTGATCCACAGGTGGCACTAAGACGCTTAGATACTCTGCAGTGCACCAACAAAGACAAAGAAGAAGAAGACGACTGGATGTAAACAATGCTTTGCAAATGTAGGAGGGACGGGCAGAGGTAGTCGTGGTTTTGCAGGTCCTCCTGTTTTCCTGTGTTTTCTCTTGTCTGTGTCTCTGTGTGGTCAGGCGTGACCTCTGCCTAGCTCTCTCTCTCTCCTTGTGACTGCCCTGACTCCCTCACCTGGCCAGATCCTAGTACCTGCTATGTCAGTGTGCTTGTTACCTGCGTTCCCTAATCCTGTTTCTCCTCTCCCCTGCAGTTCTGCCTGCTCCGCTCCAGTCCTCGTCTCCAAACCCTTCCTCCTGCTCCCCTGCACCTCCACCCAGCTCAACCATTCCCTGGATCTTGAGCCTCCCCCATACCGGCTTTCCCTTCCCGGCTCCGCTCCACTCTCACCCGCCTCTCTGCCTCGCAATAAACCTGAACCGAGATCCAGCCCCAGTCTCCTCACCTCTCCGTGTCTTGCTCTCAGGTTCACTAGCTGAGCCGTAACAGTCATTCAGTTTGTGATTTAGAGGTAAAATACAGCCGGAGTTTCTGATTTACATACCGGAGCTGCGAACTGGATCCTAATGGTTTGGAAAGGAAGCCAAATGTTCCAGTCAGCAGAGAAACATTAAACTGTAAAATCTGGACAATAAATCTAAATGAAGTAATGAAAGATGAGACAGAGTGGTGCATATGCTTTGTCTTTCTCACACACAGATCACACAGTAGTGTGTAGGTTTGGCTTGGTGCCAGACTCGATTCATGTGAAGCAGCTGTGAAGTTTGATGACCAAGCAGATGGTTGGGACGCAGGCTCCACTAATTTATACAGCCATCGTGTGTGAGTGTGTGTGTGTGTGTGTGTGGAGGCCACCTGAGGTTACTTCTGAATCAAGAAGCATTAGTAATTCCTCCCTCCACTAATTAGTTCTGTAATCAAAAGCTGCAATCAAAACCTCTAATAAGGCCAGAAAACAGTGATAATTCAGGTCTGACTCTGGACAGCAACTCATTTCTATAGAACTTCATATTATGGAAATAAAGATACGCTCAGCTGTATGTTGTATAGAAAACCTGGAGACTAAAACATCCCAACAATTATTAGATGGATGCCTTGAGATTTTGATTCACATTGTCACTTCATACATTCTTATTATAAAAATGTTGACTATAGCCACTTGAATGAGTGTTGTAGTGTGTTTGTAAGGAGCAGATACATAAGACCAATAATATTCACTGAATAGAAACATCATTGAATTATAGCTGATGGTAATTTGCAGCAGAAAAAAGTGCAATCAAAATGTAGATACAGTTAAAACAATTAAAATACAGATTACAGGAAAAGCCACCTGATCATCCATGGTTATGTGTTTAATCGCCCCAGAAACTGGATTTTCAAATTGACCCAGTAATCCAGATCTGTGTGTAAGGAGTTCTACATAAACCCTGTTTCCACTGCAGGAACTTAATGACCCATAACCTGCAGCTTCCTGTGCTTTTTACTACCTCTGAGGCTTCTGATGCCCTGAACACAGAAAACTGTTTGGAAAAAGTACTTCCACCGCTCCTCTGTGCTTAATGAGATTTCAAGGATGAAATGATTGCGACTCCGCTCAGGTTATTTAATTCACCAGCTACAATGTTTTAGTGTTTTCCAATTTTCAAGTCAATCAGTATGCTAATTTGTCACCGCTCGTTGGCGAGCGTTGGCGAGTGCCGGCAGCGACAGCAAACACACAAACACACAAACACAGGAAAGTTACTGCGCCTCTCCAGGACAAGGTTTACAACCAGCGTGTCCAGCGCAGGAACTTTCCCCTGACACGAGGAACCTTTGGTTTGGATTTCAGCCACCAAAGATCGGGTTGTTGACTTTATTAACAACACAGTAATATTACAGATAACAGTACTGACCAGAAGACCTCTGCCAAGGCCAATAGTCCAGTCTTCTATCATATGCAAATCTGCAAGAGCAACCACTCTATATGTCTGGATATATTTTGTGTGTCAGATCCACTATTATTGCTTGTTTCGTGAGTCAGATCTGGATCTGCTCAAAAACTGAATGGGTTCTTCCTTGGCCTATGAAAACCAGGCCAGTAGTTTTCCATGATCCTGCTGACAAATGGCACCGAAAACATAACCTCCTTTGGTGGAGGTGATAACTTTTTCCATACTGCCTAATCTTCGCGGGTCTTTAGACCGCAGTGGAGACGCAGACAGCAGTGGGCTGAAGGAACCTTTTAGTTCCTGGGACTAAAAGTTGCTGGTACTCGGGGTGGAAACAGGGCTTTAGTTTTCCTTCCTGTCTTATTGCCTCCAGTCATTTACTCACTGCTTCAGAGCTTACTGGATGTCATTCATCTGTCTTAAATCTGAAGCCATGATCTGCTGACTGCAACATAAACAGTTCATGTGATTTATGTTTAACGGGGAAAACAGAGTCAGTACACTTGTCCATTTATATTAATTTTTTAAATATTGTGGATTGTTGTTTCTTTTGGTTTGAGTTTTTTGTTTTTTGTTTGTTTTTATCCAGTTTAATTTTCTTTAGGATTAGAGTCGTGTTTGAGACCTGTTTGCTGACTTTCTTGTAGTCTGGTTCCACATCTCTGATTTGTGCTCTTCTTGGATGGGTTGTTGTTGTGCTCATTGGTGTCTGTTTCCCCTGAGAGAGCTTTATCGGTGGGATTAAGAATGGGATCATTTTCCTACAAAGCTAGTTTCCATAGCTGGTTAAAAGAGGTAAGATGTTTGCAGCTTTACAGGTTGTAAGTCAACTGACAGAATTTCTTTTAAACCGACATATTTCTTTGATCAGTGGGAAAATTTCAAAGTACAAATGGCTCTTTGTGTTTGGATCTCTCCCTGCTCACACAGCTGATTCAGATGATCAGCTTGTTATCGAGCAGCTTCAGGAGTTCATAACGAGCTGATCATTTGAATCAGCTGTGTTGGAGCAGAACATGCAGGACAAGGAAGGACCCCAGGAAAGGTTTGGGAAACGCTGTCCTAGAGAAAACAGTACCAAAGAAAGAAAACCCAACGTCCTTCACAGAAATAAATCCTGAAATCTCACTTAAAATACTATCCTTCAAAATGTCCTTCACATTCATCCGTAAGTACAAACTTTGAATTGCCTGGGAGGGAATTAAACAGCAGGTGACCTTTACTATTACTAAAAAAAAAACTGAGTTTTAAGTGAACTGGCTGCCTTAAGTGGACAGCTCTACTGCTTGATCCCAAAACACATTAAGGATGCACTGGAGGAAGGTCACCGTGAGCCACAGTCAAACAAACAGGATGCATATTCACAATGTTAGTCAAGTGTGTCCCGAACACAACTGATTCACAAGTGCTCCTCGGCCCAGATGCATCGCCTTTACATTAAGTCTGACTGTCCCGCTCAGTATTTCTCATATCAACATCTTAGTGATGTTAAAGCCAACACCGGCTCCCCACACTGCTTTAATCCTGACAAAGACTTTCTCCTTCCCTGACAGGACGATCCGACACGCTGAGGGCTGAATGATGACTGCAGGCTCAACAGAATGACTTTACTGAGATTTCTGAGCTGACGCTGGCCTGATTATCGACACTCCTCCCTATGAAACATGCTTAAGTGGTGTGATGATAATCACATTATTCACTTCTATTGTGTAACTGGGAGAAGTCTTAATTTCTTCATCTTCACACCATGCGTAATAAATCTGTAAATCTCCCCACTTATGCTGTCACATATCTCAGCTGTACAGTAAGCTCACTGTGAGCAGGACTGCTCTGTTTTATTTTCCTCTTCTTCTTTCTGTCACACTGCTTTCTTCTTCTTCTTTTCCAGTTTCATTCATTCGTCACTTGCTCTTCATATAATCTCTTCCATCACTTTCCTCTTTGTGTCTTTTGTATTTAATTCTATTCCATCATTTTCATCTTTCTTTCCTTTTCTCAAGTCTTTCTTGTGATATGTGTTGTATCTCCAGCATGTCATCTTTTTATGAATGAAGAAAAACAAGCCAGTTTAAGGCTGGAGACAACAAACTTGAGATAATTAAAAGAAATTACCTGGAAAAACTTAAAAAACTGAGAAATGGTTCTCTCTGGACTGTCAATTAGATAATATGCAAGTTATCTAATAATAGGGAGAATTAGAAGGGTATAGAACTGGGGGATACCATTCAATAAGAGGAGTGAGGAGCAGCTGATTCAGGTAAATCAGCAGACAGATGAAGCAACAGCTCCCTCTTATGTACATATAAGATGATAACAAACAGGAAGCCGGTGTAAAGACCTGAGAACTGGACTGATGTGGTCTCTCCTGGTCTTAGTGAAAACGCTGCAGCTGTCTGACCTGAGACCTGTAGAGACAGCGTTACAGTTGTCGAGCCTACCGAAGACAAATGCATGGAGACAAAAGTCCTTTAATTCTTGATTTATTCTTAAAGAAAGTGAAGATGGATGGTCGCACAAACACAGTTAAGGCTCCTTTTTTGCGTTGTAGTGTCCTTAAAAATGGCTTTTGTCCTAATGTATTGATGTAGAAGTCATGGAAATGGCCATTATAGAGGGATTCTTACTTCTCAGTGGTAGTACAACACTTATGGTCATGTAATCTTTACGTCCCCGTCAGGGTTACTATCAGTGACCAGTTGGTGGCAGCAGTGAGCCGTCAGTCTGCTTCACTGTCTGATTTAAAATTCCTGAGTGGACTCGAGTACAGCACAGCCGCATGTTTACCTGCAGGTGTGTGTGTGTGTGTGTGTGTGTGTGTGTGGACAGTTGTGTTTCCATCACTTCAGAGGACACGAACCATAACCACTACTTTCCTAACCCGTACACCAAGTCTTCACCTTAAAATGTAATGATTTGCATTATGGGGACTTACATCCCCACAACATAACAAACAAACAAACAAACAAACACACACACACACACACACACACACACACACACCCTTTGGACTCATTTAAGTATATCGAAGATTTATTGAGATTAAAGAGTCGAGACAAACAATCACAGTGAAAACCTCTCCGGTCGATACCTTCTGCTTTCTGTGGAACCTCTCGTGACTTGAGCTGAATGTTAAAAGTCCATTACTAAAGCTCATCGGTCCCTCACCCAAACACAAACAAAGAAACCAAAACAGACTTTTCCACAGGGAACCACTCGGTTCCGCTCGGCTTTTTCTGCACATCATTTTTTTTGTCCAAAGAAATTACCTTTTTGAGCAAAATGTTGGCAAAAGAAAACATTTCATGAGGGAGTGATATTCTCCAGAGAAGCTGCTACAATGGTGAACATTACCTGCCAAACATCAGCATGTTGGCATTTTATCTGTGAGCATTTAGTGTAAAGCACCGCTGTGTAGAAGTAGAGCCTCATAGAGCTGCAGAGGCCAACATGGAGGACGGGTCTGTTAACAGCAAACAGCTTCAGGAGCAGATCAGATCTTACTAAAATACAATCAGATATACTGAACCTTATAAAATGTAGAATTAGAAATAAAGGCCTGTTTCTTATATTCTGTAAGCATGTTTCAAAAACTGGTGAGGCCTTGTTGGAGACATTAGTTTTTCAGGTACAAAGGTGCAATGAAATGACACAAACACTCCTGGATCCGCTACAGAACTCCAGCTGATGCAGATTATTCTGTATTTGGCTTCACGCTGAGCTGGGAGCTCCTGTTGACTCAGCAGCATCTCTGTGTCACTTCCTGTACCATAACTGGTGTGTTTTGGACTTTACATGAATATTACATCTTCCTGTATTGCCACTTAACGTTGCTTGTGACATTACATTTCATGTGGATATGATTTGTAGGAGAGAGGGTTGTTAAAGACAAACAGACGGGGAATCCCCACCTGAACTGACGTGAGGGATTCTCCACAAGTCAGACTGAAGCAATCAAACATTTATTGTGAAATGTGGAGAGAGAGCTGTGCTGCTGCTGCTCTGTTACAGGAAACGCGTTGAGACAAACTGGGATTAACCCGTCGGCAGCACTGTGACGAGCTTTCTGAGCGAGCGCTCTGATCTCGTCTCACGGTCAAAGTCCCTCCGCGGCTCCCGCCAACAACTCTGTCATCTTGTTTCAAAATAAAAGCTCCCAGGAGTAAGGAGTGGTTAAAGGGCCGTCTGATGCTCTTTTTAAAGTAAAAGTCCTGCAGTCCTGCTCACTGTGAGCAGGACTGCTCTGTTTTATTTTCCTCTTCTTCTTTCTGTCACACTGCTTTCTTCTTCTTCTTTTCCAGTTTCATTCATTCATCACTTGCTCTTCATATAATCTCTCTTCCATCATTTTCCTCTTTGTGTCTTTTGTATTTCATTCTATTCCATAATTTTCATCTTTCTTTCTTTCCTTACTCATCTGTTCCTCCTTTCCTTCCCTTTTTTCCTCTTTTCTTCTCCTTCCTTTCTTCATTTCCTTCTTTCCTTCATCTCGCTTCCTTCCTTTTCCATCTCTTGCTTCCTTTTTCCTGTCTTTGTTACTTGTTTCCTTTTCCTCTTTCTTCCTTCTGTCCCTCCTTCCTCTCTTCCTTTTCCTTCCACCTTTCTGCTGTCTCTTTCTACTCTTACCTCTCTGTTTACGTCTGCCTCCCCTTCTCTGCCCTCTATCATCCGTCCATTTCTGGTCTCCCGACAGAAACGTCCTCCTCTTCCTCCTCCATTATCCTTTGTGTTTCATCCATAGGAGGAATAATGGGATGTAATGTACGCTCTGCTGCCTCTCTTTGATAACGAGTGCGGCCTTTCACTCCGCAGCCTCCACGTTTCCCTGTCTGGAGTTTCAATCCTCTCCTTCTCTCCTTGTTTGTCAGTCTTCTCATTTTGTTCCATCAGTGTCCGTATATTCATTTTAAATATTTTTCTGTGAGTCTGTTTTATGTCATAGCTGCTCCGGCCTTCAGAGAGCTGCAGACCTGTCCACTCGCCTCACAAGCTTTTCTTCCACGAGCTTCTGCGACTCAATAAGCTTTCTCTAAGAGGGTTTCTTTCAATCGTCCGTCTGAAGCTGAAACAGGTTTCTGGGGTTTTCTTTGCATACCAAAGCTGAAAAGAAAATCCTGCCCACGGCTCCAGATAACAGCCCACATCTCCATCCAAGCAGTTCTGGTGTTGTGCTCACTGACAGCTGTCTTGCTGGATGGAGAAACGTCGGAGGAGATCAGAACTGTATAAACGGGGTTAAGACGTCATCAGGTGCCAGAGCCACAAAATATAGTAAAAGAGAAATGGTTGAAAAGCGTGGAAGAGATGTTTGCAGGCTGTAAGTTGACTGAACTCTTAAACCGGCATATTTCCTCGATCAACTGCTACCGTAGTTTCCTTTTCAGCCGAAAATGTCGTCGGCAGGACGAATCCATCACTCACTACTGACCGGTTTTGGGCAAATTAACCTCTAGCAGACAATGAAACAGCCAACAGGAACATGCTGTCAGCCTGATAATCACACCGTTTCTCAGGAGGTAATGAGGTAATGCACAGTCAGTGGCTGGCAGTTTACCTGCTGTCTCCTCTGTCTGAGATGGACAAGATGCTCTTCCACGCTGATACTGTTGTTGGTGGCCTCTTTATTCTTAGAAATCGACCACATACTCAGAGTGTAAGCAGTTCATGTTTGGCCTAAACAAAAATCTCTTTAGATGAATAAAAACGGAACAAAAGAAAAAAAAACATAATGTTGTCAAAGTCCAAAAGTCAAAATTTATTGGATAAAGATGGATGTAATCATTTCCGATATTCACCCCATGTTTTTATCTCAGGAAATATTCTGCTTCAATCCATATTTGTTGGCGTTTAGCTTTTCAAAAACAACATTTTCACCGCGGTTGGAAAACTGTTTTCTGTCCTGCTCGCTGCAAACAAAGGGAGGCGTGCACCTGTATGAACAGCACCATAAATTACATTTATATAACCACAATAATCTGATTAATCACTTTATTTTAATTTTATTCAAATTGAAGATTTTGTTTGAGGATTATTATAATAATATTTTTTTGTGATGCTTGTTAGTGATGCCCTTTAAATAGCCACCATTTTTCGGTAACTTCACGACCTGTCCTCGTGCCACCTACAGGACAAACTTTACATTTTTCATCCATCGAATAGTTTTCTTTTCTGGTTTGCGATGAGCAAACGGCCAGCCATGACTCAGAGGCTCACTAGTAGCTGTAGATGTTTTGTCTTCTGTGTGTCATCCATTCCCTCACTTCGTTAAATGGTTTCCCTCCTTCACTTTCTCAACATTAAATTAGTCCTTTTATTCTCTGTCTCTATCATTAACGTTCTTTTCTGTTGTTCTATTTCTGTCTCTGGACGTCTCTCTCAAACTCCACTCTTCCTTATTTGTCTGTCTCATTAATAAGAGGATCTATTATGAGTTTACAGCATGTGTGTGTGTGTGTCCTGTGTACATGCAGGGAATCTGAATGGGTCGATTCGCACAAGTGAAGCAATGCAGACATTTTATTACGAGATGTACTGCAGCGCAGCAGAATATGAAATACTATCAGGGCAAAGATACAGAGAGAGAGAGAGAAAACAGAAACAGTGAGGAAAGAAAGATGAGACCCAAGAAGAGAAAAAGACGCGCAGAAATTAAATCCTAGACAACATGTGGGTTGCCTTTCAAGAAACAAGAGAAATCAATAAAATCTCAACATGTAATAGAAATAATATGAATTGGACACTAAATAGGGAAGCTACATACCCAGATCCAACACACTGTGTTTCTACTGACCTTACTGAAACTTTTATTCTCTCTACTTTTCAGTGCTGAAAACCTGCGATCTGCCAAACCAAGCCTCTGCTATTTGTGTAGAGAACAAAACACTGTTTTGGTTTTGACCTCCAGCGTTCAAAGGCTTAATCTGAATTAGCTGAATTCTTCACCACACAATTCCTCAGTGAATACTCGTCTGCAGCCGGCCTGAAGCAGCGCTACTTCAGTGACCTTGCGAGAAAGAATTTCCATCTGTATATCTGGCTGATTGCTTCTTTTCACCTTCCTGCTAACATCTCATTACTAAACACACTTTGCCACTGCTCGATTTCTGCAGCACGAGTTGGTGCCCAGAGTCTGAATGACATTGGTCTTCCCAGACCAAACAAGCCAGAGTAAATGATTAAATACTAAGGAGGTGAGATACATCCCTACAAACAAGCTGATCTGAATGTGGCCTATAAAAGATGCATAAAGTTTCAATGACTAAAACCAGAAGAAACACAACAACCTCTACATCAGAGTTTTTTAGTTTACATTTTGGCAAACTGGCCCCATTAAAAGCTTCCTGAATCAGCTGTTGGATATTGGATGTTCAGATGCTGAAGAAAACATAAAAACTTGATTCTCAGGTAAGTTCTGCAGTCACAAGGAACGTCTTTCTCTGTGATTTCTCAGCAGATCTTTGGTAATGAATTTGACTTTCATTGGGAAGACTAGAATTAATGTTGGCCTTTTAAAGCTAACTATGATCTTTGTCCAACGATACCCATGCTTTTGTTGCCTAAGCTTAACCGCACCACACCCATAGTTTATTCAACATAACCACAATTAATCTGACCCTTAAACCACACATAGTAGTTGTCATGGACGAATATTGTTTAATGTTGGCTTTAGAACTTCGAAAACGGCATTTAATGTAACCTGGGTTTTTACAAAAGAAGGTTGATGAGCAAAAGAAGGTCAAAAGAAGGAGAAAAATGGCCGAGAGGGACAGAAGCAAACGAAGTGAACTTGTAAGAGATGGGGTCATGAGAGAGAAAGAGAAAGACAGGGGCAGCCAAACCAGGAGAAGATGAGTGACGAGGAGAGATTGAGGACATGTCATCTTTAAAGGGCCGAGCCAGGGCCATCTAATCAGCAGTAATACCATTTGACCCATTCAGCAGTTTGATTAAGGAGCCATTTGCAGAAGCAATCAAAGAAAAGCAACAGCGTGGGTGTTCTCCTGACTTCCCCTCAATGATGGATTATTTTAACATCGCCCACTTGGTTGACACTTTCATCAAAAGCCATTTACAGAAACAGGAGTGCAGACACAGTCAGAATAAACCCGTCCACAGCAGAGCTAAAAGGGGAGTGAATATTCCACTTACATTCATCAGGCGGACACAATCGGGACTCCAGTGGGGTGATCGCTGCCCCTAGAAAGAACATAGTAACTAGTAAAATGAGTTCCTGTCTCACTTCTATACTGGACACGCCTGATTGTTATAGGCATCAACTGATGCAATAATTGCCGTGACGCCCCCCTTCAGACTTTCCGTCTACTTTATTTTGACCACTTCAGATACTAAAACCAGTGGAGATCACCTGCCACTGTGACTGGCTGCTGAGCCCACACGTCTGACAGGAAAATCTCTGGGAGATCGAACCTGCGCATTTTGAAGTGCTCAACAGCTCATTTAGTTTGTTGGCTGTGACTGAGGTGAAGTTTTAAAAGCGCTCTAGCGTTAGTTGGATTCCCTTTGGATCAGTTGGATGAAGCTGACTGACTCATCTGCATGCACATGTAAATAGATTACTCCCTGCTTATCGTACTGGATGTATCCTTTGAACATCTTTAATAGTTATTTTTATGCAAATAACACGGCACCTGCAGCACGCCATAATTGGACTGTGTAATGTTATTCACAGCAGTGGAAACCGCCTCAGCTCCCAGAGAGACGAAGGAGGGCCGTCTAAGGTCAGCACACGTCCTCTGCTGTTTTCTTTTGATTCCTTTTGTTACGTTTGTCGAGGCCGGCCGGGCTGGTTACTGTCTGTCACTTGAAAAAGGAACACATCGTAAACGATTTCTCGTGAAGCTCATACTGATCACAGAGAAGCCGAATGAGTTAGAAAGAGGGAAGTAAATTGCTTCTTTCCCCTGTTCCCTGCCTGATCTTTTTCTTTATTTATCAACACCTGGCCATTGTTCGTGTCACGGAGGGGATGAATTCTCTCATTCGTCTTCCTCGCCTCAGAGGCCCTTTTTCTCGGTCCATCCCCATGACTTTATTTTCTCACCTGAGATAAAGTGTTAAATAAATTAGGAGCTGTTGTGTCTTGACCGCTGTGCTACAGTAAACCAACCTGTGACATCTTGACTCCCCCACACTGACACATTAAAGTTGGTTTATTGGGTTGGATTTACTTTAGCCTGTTGTTGATTATTCATTTAAAGAGGCTGTGCTTCCTAAATCAGCTCGTACCACATGCACAGACGGTATAAAGAAGTGGGCGTTGCCTCTGTGATGTCACCCATTGGTTTATGGACGGCTGTTTTGAAGCCTGGAGTTTGGCATTTTGGCCGTCGCCATCTTGGTTTTCTGGAGCCAGAAAGTCTGACATGACGGTAGCCAACCTCTATCCTGATTGGCGGTCACCGTGGTTGAAAGTTGTTAATCACGTGGTAGCCCCGCCCTAAAGCGTGCACTGCTTTATCGTCTATTTTCCTCTGAACGGGACCATAATTTACTAAATGAACATCCTGCTGGACTGAAGAGGACTTGAAACAGCGACAGAGACCATAAACTCAGGAAAATGTTTCCTGAGGTAATAAATCAGGTGAGAAGTCGGCTCATTTTCTCATTGACTTCTATACAATCTGACTTCTGTTAGCAGCCAGTAGAGTCGCCCCCTGCTGGCTGTTGGAGAGAACGCAGGTTTAAGGATTTCAGCACTGACTTCATGTTCAGACCCGCAGGCTGCTGCTCGACCACATGATATTCAAAGTGCCACCTATTTATATTTAGTATATAAACACTGAATCAAAAAGGACAACTTCTAATATAAAAAGGAGATACTTACAGTGTTGAACCCACCTAGAATTATCACGTGATAGCTTTTTAGCCTCTTTTAGCTCATGGTTTTGGTTTTGCGGCACATTAACCAACTCCAGCAGCAGCAGGCAGATCGTTTTCATCAAACAAGCTCTAATAAACCCACTGTACCTTTCCTGCTGAGCACCAAACAGCAGGCAGACACAGTTAGAGGCCAGCTGGTGAAGAAAGTGGAACATCTAGCAGCTGAAGATCTACAATCCTTGCTGTGTGGGGTAATAGGTGAGCTCTTTTACCTGAAACCGGAGCTAACAGTAATGTAAAGGTGTCCTGACCACGCCTGAGTACACTTCTACATCACTGCAGGAAGGTAGAAAGTTCCAAACATGTTGTCAATGTAAAGTTACTCTGTGATAAAAAGTTGTGCCATCTGTATTTCCTCTGTCGTCTCACTTTGATAAAACAACACTCAGCAGCTCATCAGAGTGTGAGAAAAACCACGAATGACGACATTTTAGTGTCACACTGCAGGTGCAGATTGGAGGTTTATTAAAAAGTACGAGTGCTCAATGTGTATTCCATTGTGTAGTGGTTTACAGATTTGGCATAAACAATAGAACAACAAGCCAAAAAGCACAGCCAGCCTGACAGGCAGACACTGCTTTTTAATTAAACACAATCACATCCAGTCATTCAGGTCCGTCTTGTAATCCAGACAAACGTCAGCCCCAAACACACTCTCTCCTCCCCATTGTTGTCTCTCTCCTCCTCACTGAGTGAATGTGTTCAGCCATTAAAAGTTTTCCACCATTGTGATGGCTTTCTGTCACATGGCATCAGAGGTGGCAGGTTTTAATATTAGTGCATAAGTGCAATAAGATTTTGAAGGAGTGAGGTGGGGCTGGATCTTTACTAATGTTTATCTATAACAAATAGAGGATAAAATAAGAGGGTGAAGCTCTGCCAGCAGCTTGTAGAGGCTGAAATGTCAACAAAAATAAGTGTTGTGCTTATCTCACTATGAAATACATAAATACAGACTACCGCAGAGCTTTCAATGCATATTCTAGCTGAGATGTGGAAGAGCCACAATGCAATTCCTTTTGTAGTATATGGGATATAAAAGATTATTATTAAAGCTTCATTCATTCTCTGTTCCCATTAGGGTGGTGACAGACAGCCGGTCTTAATATATTCTCTTCTTATAAAAAGGTGGCATGGCTGGCTGCGACCAGCTCGTCTCTAACTGTGTCTGCTGTTTACTGCCGAGCAGGTCAGCAGGTTTATCAGAGCTGGTCTGATGAGGAAACAGCTACTGTTGGAAACACTGAGACTGAAACAGACAGGCAATGTGCCACAAAACCAAAACTAGGACTAAAAGACACTAAAAGGCTCCAAAGACTTACAGATTTAGAAAAGATTCTCAGTGGGTTCATCACTACTTGTGAAACCTTCATTACTTTTGACTCTTTGGTCGTATACAGATGAGCATATGTACTTAAGAAAGGTAAAATCAGCAACTTTCAGCCATGAGGAAACAGCTGTGCTATCTGGGTGAAATACATATGAGATTATGCTATTGAGTTTTTTGCCCAGTAATGCAAATATGTTATGAAATGTGTCACATTGTACTGGCTGGAAGTGCAAACAAATTAGGCAGAAACTGTCAAGTTTCAAAATGTGTCTTCTACCACGAATGTACCCCACAGATTGGTCGTCTAACGGTTCTTTAAAAAAAAAGGTTTTATCCATTTTTAAACAAGCATTATAAGTAGTTTTTTTTCCCCTTACATTTAAAAACAATGCAGTTAATGTGAGAAACTGTACAAAGCTTGTAACTTTAACCATCACAACTTCATACTGAAACCCTCAACCTTAAACAATCCAAAACTTTGCAAAATACAAAAAGATACACAGAGATTCAATGTGGTGAGTTTCTTTGGGTCCTCACAAAGACAGAAACACAAGTTCTCTCTCTCTCTCTCTCACACACACACACACACACACACACACACACACACACACACACACACACACACTATTAAATCAGACATCACCTTAATACTGTTGCACTTAATCTTCTTGTCTCGTCTTAGTTTTTTTCTTTTTTATTTTTTTGAAGTCACTTCTCAGTGCAAACAAACATTTGACTGTTCGTCTTTTCGTGCGTGCATTCTTATATTTGGTTATTTACTTTAGGGGGGTAAACTAAGGAGAAAAGATAGACAACCAGTGCAGTTCCAATGCAAGAAAATGTTATTGTAACCTTACAGCATGTCACTCCAGCATATTACATTTAGAAAAAATAAATGAGATTCTGTCCAAACTAAGTGAACGAGTCTGGTCTCCCTGGGTTACCAGGTCTGTCTGTCAGTCTCTCAGCCTTAAATATTCTGCCATCCCGTCCTCTGTGTTCATCACTCTTGCCCACTTATTCCTCTTCTTCCTCCCAGCTCCACCTAGCTATGTCAAATCTTCTCTCTAACTTTTCCTGCCTGACTCTCTTTAGAGGTGCTTGTTGGTGGCAGCAGACCAGCTGACATGGTTCAGGACAACTGGAGGGTCTGCTGCATTAATAAAAGATGGACAGCGGCAAACACTGAGGCTTATTTAAATTGGAGGTTCTCCTCCATCTATATCTCCTTCTTTCTGAGGTCACACAGTACAGTCTACACACACCTGCCTAAATTGGATGAAAACTTGACTTGGATTCTACCAAAAAGTTTTTGGGAAGTCAAATAAAAAAATAAAAATAAAAATGATTCACTTTCTGCACCTTTTTTTAAATGTGCTGCTACGCAATAAAGTATAAAAGTTGTCCACTTTCTTGCAAAACATTACACCATCTCCTCCATACTAAATTAACAACAAGCCTCTGAAATAACATTAAGATCATAATTGGACCCTAAAACTTCAGCTGAGACCAAATGACATGATTTATGATCAGCAGCTCTTTAATGCAGAGTCACCAACACACACTGTGTGAATGGACTGCTCAGTATTTCCATATTTTCTATATTTTCTTTTTTTTTTGTTGTTGTTGTAATATCATGAATTGCAGATCAGTTGAAATTCAAGCAAATTAAAGCATTTTCTGTAGAATCTATTTTGTTGCCCATTCAGGTGTCAATTACTTCACTGATTAATGTAATCATCTACAAAATATCCTCTTTTGGAGTGCCAGCCTAGTTTGTATTTCTCTCATCTTTGATAGCGGCAGTAAAGAGTCTGACTTCAGTGGTAATTTAACTAATTTAGCTTCTCCAAAGTCCCCCAGATATAATGACATTATCAAAAGGTTTGCCCTTTGTTATACTTTACAGTAACATGGATGGTTAGAATACCGACATCATGAGTCCTGAAATTAGTCCGAAAATATAAAATAACAAAAAAGGTTTAAAAAATAAAAATAAAATGAAAAATATACATACATACATACATACATACATACATACATAAATCTGATTTGCCTGCAGTCTGAAGAAAGCCTAACACATCTGCAGACATCAGAGTCCTGACCCTGGACCCAGAGCCGCCCCCAATCTCCACCACTGAGCATCATTCCTGTGACCCTGTGAGTCCTGTTTACTCCTGATCCTTCGACGCCAGCAGTCATTCATTTTTAAAGTGCTGCTGCATCAACACCAATCTCCATCAGCGTGTGAAGTGCTGATGTCAGGGCAGCAGAAAGCTACGGAGTGATGATGCATGTTGATGAATTTGGGTGCTACGTCTTCATCAAAGCAAATTCTAGATCCAGTAACAAGTTCACACCCTTTCAAAAGGACTTCCAAGGACTGTGAAAAGGCCCTGATGCCAAAAATGAAAGTGTGTTGTCTCATATCTCATTCTGTTCAGAGGTCTTCACAGAAAGAAAAAGGATTACATCATTTTACAGGAAAAAAACAAACTGTAAATAAACTTGATTCATATTTTCACGAGCGCTCCCAGGATCACTTTGCTCCACTGCCCTTGAAAGAAAACGTATAAAAGTGAAGCGCTGATTCTTTAAAAAGGTTTTTGCCAACTTACAACTTAACTTGTAGTCCAAAGACTTTGCACAACACAAGGAAGACTAGTAAGTATTAACACATCACTGAGACTCTCCATCCAGCAGGTTTCATCCCTTTTAGCATCTAGCTCCCCCCTCTTAATTACGGTATCTTTAAGTTTGTTAAAATCTTTAACGATGCTGCAATATCCAATATTCTTTGTCATCTTGTTCCAACTCTATTGAAGCTATACGATGTTCACACTGAAGGAAATATTCAAATTCCAAAATATGTTTTTATGGCCACCTTATTCCACCAAATGTAAATATTCTAGATGTTTTGTGCATAATTTTATTCACATATTCCCCAAATGCTTTCTGACACATTGGGTATCACTGGAAACTTTGGGAGCACGACTTGACTTTTAAAATAAAGTTTAGCTGCACAGCAGGAGTTCGTAGCAACTGGGTCTCTAAAGTTTAGAGGCTACGCAACTGCATGCAAACATTTACAAATTCACCCAAAGTGGTGCACAGTGGTGCAAAGAAGCGCCCATGAGAGCTGAAACAAGTATTAGTATAAACATTTTCAACTGTCCAAATCCCAAAAATAAACAGCGAATCATTATATTTTAAGTTGGACACTCAAGCACTTGTTGACAATTATTTGTCATTTGACAATTTGTGGTTTGCGAAGGAAAAAATAAACTCTACTTCAGGTATTACTTTTGGCATGAAATGTAAAACTGAGAAGACAGGCTGAGTGATGGATGGATAAATCAGAAACAGAATCAGAATCAGAAGAAGTGCAATAACAAAAATGCGTGACCACCATGCAGGGTGGAGCCGGAGAGGCGGAGGGATGAAGAGAAAGCCGGTGATTACAGCTGAGGCTCGAAGTGGATGGAGTGGTCGGGGACAGAGGGAAGAATGGGAGCCAAAAATGGGTTCAGTGGTTTAATGGCTCCTACTCGGCAGTGACATAGTGGCCTGATGGAGTTTGTACGCCATTTTAATCCAAACCCTCCAGGCTGCCAACCTGCAGAACACCGACCGCCAGCAGAAACAGAAAAACACAATTTGAACGGGTCAAAAAAGGGTACAAGAAAAAAAAAAGTGTTCATGATGATTTTACATCAAGATCACAAAGACAGTAAAGCAAAGATCCACCCTGAAAAACTTTCAAAGAATGCTATTGACTACCTGCATTTTGAGGCTTATTTGCCTAAAAACATTAACAGTAAATGTCTGGTTCGGGTGTTGGTTCGAAGAACAAGAGATTCGTTCTGCAGCTGCCAGGTCGCACCAACATTCAATAATCACCCAGAAGGATCCACTGGAGAGTCACGTCTATTTTTACACTCACAGTAGCCACAACACAGATTGTATTGTTGTTGATTGTAGATGTGTGGCTGCAATCAGATAAAACACAGCTCAAAACTAGCAGGCAAGCACGAATTTCTTGTGAACACGCCAAACTTTAATTGATTTAGCGCAACATCGTGTCACAGAATCGACAAAAGTCTGACACAGGAGGAAAGAAAGCGGTGTTTGTGTCCGTTTCCTCGTTTTGATCAGTCTAAACTTTGTGTTTTTAAGAAGAAATGTTTGTGCATTTAATGTCCTGCTACACAGTAAATTCATGACTACATGACTTGAGTTTAAAATAATGGATTGTAAGTTCTGAGGGTGAGGAGTTCAACATGTTGAGTCCCCAAACAGCAGAAGACAACTGTCCAGCTTACAGCCCGAGTCACTCAACCAGAAACCCTGAGAGGTATCAGCACTGAGCAGAAGGCGTTCACTACATATTTAAAACAACTTTCCTTAACCAAAGTGTTTCGTTGCCTAAGCCTTTGTTTCCCTATTTTCACCACTTTCACACACAACAAATTCTATCCAATATTCACGTTTTCTGTGTAACATGTTTGTACGGCATGACTCCTGAACACACTGAGCTTTGTTTGGATTAAGTTGCAACCAAATGTGGAATTGTACCTGAGTTATTCTGACATCACCTATGGTGCAGTTTCCCTGTGGGATCATTAAAGTATCAAACTGTCAGTTCACTTTAGAAGAAAAAAAAAGGACAAGCTCTCAGGCCTTTTCTCTAAAAAAGGTAAGACTTGTTTAAACTCAGAAATAAAAGCAAGTAGTTTTACAGTCAGACTGACAGGTCAAATTACTGCAATTGCCTTTTCAGCTTTTCAGAAGAACTGCAGCAATATTTTACCTACTGTTTGTACATCTACAGCTCATGTCTTAACTGTTTCACATTGTGAGCAAAATCAGCTGTTGATTTAAATCTTTCTATCGTAGCAAACGGAGCTAAAGATTTCAGTTGTCTAATCAGTTAATTAAGTCATGTCAAACGACTACCTCAGATTCAACTTAAACTTTGGTTAAAAAAAGGTCAGTTTCTTCCATATTCTGCACTGTAGATCAATTAGATACTGAAGAAATTTCCTTATTCTGGTCAGGTTCTCTCCATGTGATCTTTCATGGTTTAAAAATCAACTCCTCAATTTTTATGCACGATGGCCAGTTTGTACATTTTAACAAATCATATTCATGTGTATGTCTTTTTCGTCACATGCAATGCAACACAGGACCTATTTACTTTAAATAGTTAACCAAAACCACCACAGTATCTTTTCCTAAACTAAACCAAAGTGTTTCTGGAGCCTAAAGCTGGCTAGATTGATGGGAGTGTCTCTGCCAAGCGAGTGGTGTCTTACACTCAACTACAAGCCCGGACCAAGTCAATAACTCACGATGCACCCAGGCTGAGTAATAATTTAATCACTTTAACTGGTGGAGATGTACCACCTCGACCAATCACCTGCCTGTTTCACTTTCATTCAGCATTCTTCTACTAGCAGGAAATGTAGTTGTGTGCAAAAATATAATTTTCATTCAAATTATGGCAGCGATGCCAGAAGAGCAGAATAAAGATTCATGTCTCATTCTTAACATAATCTCATCCACTACAGCTCGCATGTATGAAGAGTTTCCCTTTTACCTGATTAACTGCCTTTGCAACGGACACATGTTCCATCTGCTGTCTGTAATTTGATTGGTGCACACTGTCAATATGCATTTACACAGAAATTATCCACTCTTGTAACTCTGATTAAATCTTGTGCAAACAACAACAGGCCAACACCAGACTGTTCACTGACATCTAGGAAGGATTGGGGAAAGTCCAGTGTGTGTTTTCTAATAACATAGACTTCCTGTAGACTACCAGATGTGTTGTTTCCTCCCTCAGGCGTGAGGCTGGATTGACCTGTCCAACAGGTATGGAGATCCTGGGTTGCCCAGTCGTCAGGATCCCCCTCTCGATCCCGCTGATGATCAGCGGCCCAGTTGTTGCAGGACGGTAGATGAGAAGCCTTGGTTTGAATAAAAAGGTAAAAGTGCCTATTCTAAAGGAATGCCCTGAATAATGCTGAGGGGATAAAGTTGCTTTTGGAAAGGACATGCTCTAAAAATAGAGAGAAAAGTACTGTCAGCATTCTATGCAAAATAGAAATGTGAATTGGCAACAGGAGGAGAGACTTTAGAAATGCCTTTCAGGAGTAATTTAATGTCAGGATTGGAAAATAAGCGAACGTACTGAGGTCTGAAGTGGCGGACGTCCATGCAGCAGCAGATAAAGACACAAACAGGTTTTAGAAAAACAGGTTAAGTGGCACATTGGTAGAAACACAAAACATGGCAAATGCACTTCAAGTTAAATTGTAGGATTTTAAAGTAGAGCACACTAAACCCTTCCTCCTGAACTTCCTAGAACAGAGACAGATTTTGGAAGGGGGGGTTCTTTCAGGATTGGGCTGATCTCTGGACAAATGCTCCAGAAGGTCTGAAATGGGACTCTTCTCATAAAAAAGTAATGTCCTTTTAAGAGGAGCTCATGGAGGATATTGTGCATGGCAAAGGTAAGATGCTCCAGGAGTAACAGCAACTGCTGTTTAGTGATTTTAATGAAGGAAATAAAACCTGCAGGCAGGTACTGATGTTCCAGAAACAAAACACACCACAAGACAGAAACCAGGATGATCTAACAAGGAACAAAGGAAGCTGAGCAGTATGTATGATGAGTGGCTGATTAAGAGAGTGGAGAGAGGTGAGGGTAACAAGGAACAGGTGAAGACAATTACAGAGGAGGGAAAACACACAAAGAAGAAGAAGTGACAGAAATGAGAGGAAAGGACTACTTTACTTTACAAAATAAAACAGGAAACCAAGCAGGAACAAGACCACAAAAACAAAACAGAACCATGACACATCGCAAATAAAGAAAAGAGGCAAACTCTTATGTTCCTTAGACTGTCTCCTCAGAGTCCTCCTGAAATACAACTAAACCAGAGGAGGAACAAAGGCAGATCATCACAGGGACACTTTCATCCTGTAGGAACTGAGAGTGATACCCAGGAACTCCAGCCGTGTTTTTATTCATCTGACAGGGAAATGCAGAGAGACTTTAAACAGTGGTTCAGTTTGGACAGGGAAGAGCCTGAGCTATCATGAAGAGGATCTATTTAGAGAAAATTGTCAAGCGAGTGGAGGATGGAGGGGATTTAATGCATGCAAAATGGATGTAGTCAAATGTCATGTGCATTCAGAATAGAATTTTGAATCCCACTTAATGCCAAAAAGATGCCACTAAGAGGGTTGAATTGGCCACTTTTTAAATACATTGGTGATGTGTCCCTTGGAGAGCCATTATACTATAGCATAATGAAGCAGAAATGGCTCTGGAGGAATGAGGCTGTTGACGGTTGATATTGGGCCGGAGTGGAGACCGGACAGATGGAAGGAGAAGAGAGGACCGAGATTTACAGATTTACCAGGGATGAGCCTCTCTGCAGCTGCTGCAGATGTGAAGAAACGTACAGTTGGTATGTGCAAACATTTTCCTTGACATTATTGGGAATGCTGTTGAAAGGCTGCACCACGCTGGAAGGGGAAAGGATGATGGTGGAGGCCGAAATGGCACAGTGGGGCAGAGGAAGTCCAACGTGTTTCCATGTGTTTCTCCCACACGTGAGATGGTCTTGCAGAATTCACAGTGAGGTCAAAGAAGACAACTTGAGCTGGGAGAGAGGGAGGTCTGGGGCTGGAGTAACGCCGTGGTCTTTAAGCTGAGACTCGTCTGGAGTGGACCGACCACGCGGAGCTAAGCCAGTCCTCCTGCGTCGCCATCCATGGAAGTGGATGCAATCTGCAGAATATCAGAGGGAGAGGATCATGGTAGGACTTGGACATCAGCTTTGTTACCAACAACAGAGCACCCAGAAAGGTGAGCAGGACAGAGGGAGAGAATAAAGTTAGTCTGTCTTCCTGGTTGAACTCCCGCTAAGCTTCATCTCACTCCGGTGGTTAACACATGTTCTGTTATTGTCAGAAAGGCCTAATCCTGCCAAAACAAAAGTTTTTGCCTGTTTTTAGTTGTATATTAGAACTGAGCCTCCCACACGGAGTATGTAGGTCGGAAAGGATTTACACAACCAACTGCACTAATTTTAAACAGACAATTAATTCCTGGGGGGAATAACACTCAAATTCATTACAAATCACTACTTATGTAACCTCTAAACTGCCTTAGTGTTCATTTTCAGCATCAATTTCCCCACTAATTTTCCCTTTGCATACATTAAGTGGTATAATCAAAGTGCTGCGCTTTATTTAGCTTACCCTCCTGCGTCTGTCGGTCTGAGATAAAAGACGAGCGTCGAGCGATGTCGTGTGCAGCAGGAGGCAGTCAGCCTGCAGAGACAGCATCCGTTAATGTTTCAGTAAATTAATCTATGGTAATGATGGATCAAACCATGGCTTGGGGCTTTTAATTTGGAAAAGTTGTATGGGGAAACTGGAGGAGGAATGGTGATGGAGGAGGTTGGGGGTTAGCAGGTAGAGACATGAATTAGGGGAGGTGTGTTTCATTAGATTTCTTTCCTTCTCTCAGTGGTCTTGTCTTGTTCTTGGAGAGTTAATTGCCTTGAGAGATACTTGGGCTTGTTAGCTGTTTGAGAGCATTTATGGGGAGTTTGACCCTCAGAATGTTTTGAAGCCAAAGCACTTCTTGTTCAAATTATGAAAATGGATTCTGCTTGCTCTTCAGTCGGGACACTGAGTTGATTTATTCTCAGCTCATTCACCGAGTCAGGATATTATAAATGCTGCAAAGCAGAAACATATTGTGGTTAGATGGCTGAGCTGCTTCTCATGTCTCAGCCTCCAGCTGTATTTTACCAACATGGAAAAGGTCTGGTCATTGTAGAGAAGCAGTTTCTTTAGAAATCTAAAAGCTTATTTTGTTTTCATCCTGGAGCTGCAGAGAATTTCAAGCAGGCGTTTAGATGCAAGATCGCACCAAGTTTTTGTCATTTTAAGTTTTTTGGCCTCTTACTAAAACAGCATCTACAGTTCAGCTTGGTTCTGCAGTTTGCTGAGGTAAATGTTTCATCAAACTGTGTAACTTTCAACTGCATTAATTTAGTTTTTCTGGCCTCTAGGGGCCAGAAAAAACTCTGCAACAAGCCCATAGCCCGGACACATTATGCCTCACAAATAATTATTTGTGAGGCATAAACAGAATTTTTGGGCACGTCAAATAGTAGATTTGATAACTACGTGGTCCACCACTTTGGTCCAGACTGAATTCATATCATTATACTTCACACTGTGTTGCCAGTCAGGTGTGACTGTTCCCTCTTGATGTGGACACTGGAGTTTTTCTCTTCAGAATATGAGATTGCAACTCTCATTATCCACTTCACATAGTTATATTACCACCACTGGTGAGTCAGAGATAGTCAGTCTGCACAACACCACAGGCACAATCAGATTAGTTTGTTAGGGAAGAGAGGCACATTCTTTAGAAAAATGTCACTTGAAGTGGTTTTTTTAGACTTGATTTAAAGACTAAAATTAGTCTGATTATTCGAATGGAAATGACACCACAGACCCTCCACCTCACAGACAGAGTACCTGTTGTAAGTGTGTTACATCTTAACAAGAAAAGTACCAACTAAACTAACACAGCCGTCCCAGGCTGCAATTACAACACTGAAGCAGCAGTTTCCATAATGGAAGTACATTTGTGAATTAGGAACCTGGTTAAAACAAAATACTTACCTTTACTTTTATTCATGATTCTTTTCTTCTTTGTTGAATCTACACTGCTTTCTATCTTACAATTATACTTCTTGACTTGCAGTAATTGCTTTCTTTCTTATTTTTTTTTTTGCACTAATATACCCAGACAAATTCCTTGTATGTGAAAACCTGGTAATAAATCTAATTTTGATTCCACACGTCACTCAAAATGATCTGTTTACTCCCTGAGTTTCCTCCATTTTGTGTTCACAACAACAACATCCTCTTCCTCTGAAGGTGGGCATTTAAATGTCAGGATTTATCCTCTACGGACTATCAACATCCACAGGACATTCAATCAGTCCAGCAGACGTCAAAATGTTTCCCATGGGACTAAAGAACATCCAGACCAATGTGAGCACGAGGTTTGCAAAGTGTCAACACAAGTTCATACTATTTTAAACAGCATGAGGCTGAATATGGGAGTTACATGTTGTTCATCTTCTGTTCATCCGCACAAACAGGGTTGAAGCTCTAAATGTAAAATTTATCCCTTGTCAGTAAAGACCTGATAACATTTCTACGATTTCTAATACTGATTAATGTATAAGTAAGTATGATAAGAAATAGTTTGATATCTGTCAGCACTTCTGCATGATAAGAGTTTCTACTCTGGACTGCATAAACAGTTGACTGTGCACGTTCTCATCATCACTGCCCTGCTTCAAATAATGTCATTATGCAATAACATTATGATATTCTAAAGACTTTATATTTCAAGCAAAGGTAATGTGAGATAATTAAATTAATTGCTAAGTAACCTTTAATTCCTCACATTGAAAGGATAATCACTGGTTTGTTATAGCGATAAGAGCTGAACACACACACACACACACACACACACACACACACACACAGCCTTAATTGACCAAGCCTTGCTCTATAATAATAATAAATACAAAGGGGAAGCTAATTGTTTGACTGATTTTTTTCATTAAACGTTGGTTTTGGTCTAATTCTGTGTTATGGTAGCCTGCATAAGTAATGGATATAATAATGATGGATATACAATGTTTCTTTGGGAAAAAAAACAGCCGGTGTTAGGCCCAGAGAAGAAACTGCCAGTGAAGAGGCTGAGTCAAGGCGCCCTGGTGAGAGTATCACTAATGGGTTAATGGTGGCGTCGTCATTGATCGCAGCAAGACGCTGAAGCTGCACCGCCTCCCGCCGGCCTGGAACTACAGCTGGGATCTGGTTCTGGTTAACTGTCGAGTTTGGCAGTTTGTGCGAGTTCAGTTTCTATGGTGATTCTCACAATATCATTAAGCAAACCCGAAAGGAAACTGCAGATTCTTTTTTTTAACAGTTTTCAGCAGTGATCCAGAATTAATTCTTTGCTTGTAATGTAATAGTCAATATTTATTCAAGATATTAAAGATGACGCACACACCCACACACACAAACTACTTCAAGCAGGCATGTCTCGTGTTTCAAATCTGCAGAGGTGTCGTCTGAATTCTGCAGGATTCAGAAGATGCACCTGCTGGTATCCTGATTACTAATCTTTTGTAAATGAAGCCTCTGTATTATTATTACATTTGCTCTTAGATTTTGTTTTTGTGAACCCAGACCGATCAGTGTCTATTCTTTTTTATCATGTTGCGCTGTCTGTCAGGCAGGTCTGTATTGTGTCATAAAAGCTTGTTATGAAGTTCATATTTGACCCTGAGATGTCCAGAGCAGCTGAGGCTTCAGCCAACCAGAGTCCTAATGAAGGCAGAAAGACGAGGAACAGGCAAATTGAATAAAAGGGGAAAAAAGAGAGACTGCTCTGTTGATTGATCAATCATTATGTGTGTGTGTGTGTGTGTGTGTGTGTGTGTGTGTGTGTGTGTGTGTGTGTGTGTGTGTGTGTGTGTGTGTGTGTGTGTGTGTACACTCAGTCGCTGCCCATCATTACAGCTCATCAAGCTGTGTGTGTGTGTGTGTGTGTGTGTGTGTCGCCTGCTGACCTCTGTCATTACAGCTGATCAACCAGCTGTCAATCACTCAGCAGAAAGCGCCTCACACAGGGTTTATTTATATTTTCAGATCGTATATGAGGGAGGGAGAGCAGCAACCCCGTCGCATAGAAAGAAATGTTAATTTTAATTGTAATGTGGAGCAGAAAATACATTTTGTAAGAAATGTAACGCTGCCCATCAAGGTTTTATATAATCATAATGAAGGAAGGAAACGTTTTTAATGCGTTTAGCATTTTAATAAATATGTACAGTTTGTGTAATCAGTAATACTGTATCTACTATAATTAAATCTATTTTGGTCAAAGTGAAACCTCTTTATACATGTTTACATCCATCTATAATTTTGTCATCCTGATTGTCTATACTGTAATTTTACTGTGTTGGTCTGTTCTCTCTCCTCTGCTGCTCTTCCTGAGCTTCCATTTAATCCCCATTAAGCTTTTCTTTTTAAGGGAGTTTTTCCTGATCCAAATCGAGGGTGTAAGGACGGAGGGTGTTGTAAGATTGTATACATTTATGATACTGGGCTACATAAATAGAGTTGACTTGACTGTAAGTTTGGAAAATACCCATTTAATTTGTCTAACTCAGGCTGCTGAAGCCTCATAATCCCTTCTGCTGAACTTCAGAATGGCTGTGGATTATGTTCCCCATCGCTTACATTGAAACTGCTTTAGAAAGGCATCGCTTGTATGAACATGAGGCGAGGAGTGATTACAGCAACCAAAAGCTCTTTCAATGCACATATGGACATGTGAATATTGTGTTCAGGTACACGTGGAAAATGTGAACCTGACCTTTAATGTTAAACTGAAAACTTGGCCTTTCCCCAACCTCAACTAAAGTGCGTCAGTGGCCCCAGGAAAACGATACTGCAGTTGTGTTTGAAAGATTTTGTATTGAATATCAATCTACATGTATTTTTCTCACATATGGACACTTTAAATTTATAAGAGAAATATTTCACATTCAGGACACAAGTTAAAAGGTGTAGCCCTTCATTGTGTGTGTGAATTTGAGCTGCAGATTACACCACTGAAGACATAATAAAATCATCATTAACTTCAGTGAAAACATATTTTCGTAGTAAAGCACATGAGAAGAACATTTACGGTAATTAAAAAAGGAACCAAAACATGAAACTGGTGAACATGAATTATAATGAATCACTGCTGTTCACTGGCTCTGACTCACTAATTAAACAGAACTTTTAATCAGTTTGAATAAAATGCAATGTTGGCAGAAATAAGTATTTGCTATCAATAGACTTGACATTTACCAGAGTGATATTGCAGGGTTCGATAGCTGGCAGGGATTTAAGGACCACATTATTGTCGTTCTTCATGTGTCCTACTCCTTCTACCTGACACAAACCGGTGTGGGTGAGGAGCAAAGGGAGGAAGAAAACGTTTCTCCTGGGTGATTCATCTCCCGCTGCAAGGCCACAGCTGGAGCTGAGCCGGCCCCCCAGGCGTGTCCTCCTGACGCCGCTGGGGACGTGAGCAGAGTGGGTGGGACGAAGATCAGAGGAAGACAACTGAGCTGCCCTGAGCTTGCTGCCATTGGTTTGATATGTGTGTGTGTGTGTGTGTGTGTGTGTGTGTGTGTGTGTGTGTGTGTGTGTGTGTGTGTGTGAATGGGTGAATGAGAAGAAAATTGTATAGCGCTTTGCATAATACACTACACAATTGCAGTCCATTTACAATTTCCATTTGCCCTCAAGAGTCTCCCAAACACGATAAGCAGCTTTGAAAATATTTTGTAGAATGGATCCTTTGCTTAAAACGTATCACCAGTGTTGTGCTTTTTCAATAAGTAGTGTACATGTTGCGTTCTCCTTGCTTCTTTTCTCAGGTTGTGTCCCATTAAGACCCTGAAGACCCTTATCTGACTTCGGCAGTTAAAAACATAATTTTGTAGTTATTATAGCTGAGATGGTGTGTGTGTGTGTGTGTGTGTGTGTGTGTGTCATAACTAGGCAGTGCCAATATCCTCTAAACAAAGGGAGTGAGGGTTCAAAGGATTTAAACAAATTAATGAGTCACTAAAATAGTCTTTATAAAGATCCCTCAGTTTAAATGTTGCCAAGTAAATTATAAGACTGTGAGTATCTGAAATAGTGAAACGGAAAACTTGACCAGAGGTTTGATTCGTGATGGCTTCCTTTTGTGGCCTGCTGTTGTCATTTCTGTGAAAGAGCTGATGAGGGCTGAAGTGTTTTTATATATATATTATAATTATAATCAGAATAAAGAGCCAATTGGATGCGACCAATAATCAGTGGTTGAGTGTGATAATGTCAGAGGCGAAGGGTCGGAAAGGACTTCTCTTCGTGATGGAAACTGTTGGGAAACACAGCCTCCACCGTGTTTTAGATGCCCTCTCTGGCGTCACCATGGGAACAGTTGAAACTGGTATCCATCAGTCTGAAGGAGCACGAGAAGCTTTAATGTGGCTTCTCCATCCTGAGGTCAGCGCTGGAGGTCAGGAGACTGACAGGCAGCTGACACCAGTGGGAACTTTATATTGAGCTAATTCTGCCTCCCCAGTACTCGTCCTTCAGCTCGTGTCCCTGAAATCTGTTGAGGTCCACCATCATCAAGGATCAGGAGCAGTCACAGAGAGGAGCGAGGAACCTCTGTGGAAATCGCAGCATCTAACAGCTTATGTCCGCTGTGATAGGAGAGTCTGAGTGACTCTGCAATCAGCCGATTTGATCCCTGATTTGGATGTGTGAAGGATCGATTCATCCATTTGTTGGTGGTAGTTTATGGATAGTGAGTCTATGGTTTACCTGGGAAAACCAACACACACACACACACACACACACACACACACACACACACACAAATTTTGAGTTGTGATTAGTGTCTTGCATGCAGTTTTACAGGAAGCCCTCAACAGTTTCCACTAAAAAAGGGCGTGGGCAGCATCTGGTGCGACGGAAAAACCCAGTTCAAGAAAACACCAACGTCACAGCTCACAAAGCTACATTTTCATTTTTATCAATTTAATCAAACAAACAGTTCTTTACCGCTCCTACTCCCCCCACCATCACTTACACAGACTGGATTCATTATATCAACAGCATAAAGCTCAAATTAATAGAGCTGTAATATCAATATGATGGGGAGGATCCAGTTAATGACCCAAGACTAAGAGACATCTGATTAGATTAGAATAGATCTTGATTTGTATTGGTCCTGAGGGAAATTAGTTCTTCTCCATTAAGAGAGACTGCGCTTGCCAACAGGAAATGCACCGAAAGAAAAGAGTGTGGGTTACTCTGATGGAAACAGGTAAAAGAATCCATCCATACCTGGTAAATATTCTGGACCAGTAAGGGGCTCCCAACAGCACAGAATCCAACACTCATTCATTTCATTGCAAAGATCTCTATTGGTGCGTCTTCTTAGAAACACTAGCAGCTGCAGGAGCATCAGGGGATCGCAGTGTTGGTCAGCCAGTCCGGTCCAGACTGCCCCAAATTCACAAAACAACAGAGGGGATTCTCCACTGGTCCAGTCCATCTTATAGAATGATCACTCTTTATTCCACCACACTCCACTGCAGCTCATCTTGCCTTTACATTATTTAAGCAGCACTTAAACGTCCTTATTTGTACAAATGTCGCCCAAATTCCAACGTTTCCGAGCAGCACTGAATATTTCAGTCTTCAGCTGGTTGTCAGCTGGTCCCCCATGCTGTTTGGGTTTCAGTGCTGACCCCCTGCCAGCGTCATCTATTATACATGAAGGGAAAGAAACAAGGCCGCCTGTGTTCACTTGTTAAAAAAGCAGCCTTCACACACACACACACACACACATATATTTTATATTTTATACTGAAACAGTTACTGAATTATTCACATCATCAATCGACAGAAAGTTGATCAACAGTTATAATCAAATAGTTACTAATCACATATCAAGCAGAAATGTCTGGATGTGAGGATGAATTAATAAACATAAAACCAGTACTTATGTTCTGCAGGTATAATCAGAACCTTCTGTTAATCAGAAAACACACAATGATGATCAATATTTTCATGAAATTAATCTTCATTGTACCAAATTAAATCCTGATGTGTGCCCTCTTGTAGTGACTCATTTGACAGCTCAGTAAATTATAAGAAATTGATGAAAATCTATCATATTGGGATATTTTGTCCTAACAGTGTGCGTTTTATCACCTTTATGATCTTCCTGATAGACAGCGCCATTATCTACAGGCTATCTTCCAAACTCATTCTGAATATTCTCAGATATGGTAGATATAAAGAGAGTTGGCAGCTGACATTTTGTCATACCTGCAGTGGGAAATATTTCCTTATAAATCAGCCCGGCTGCCGGTTTAACTGCTGCTCGCTTGGCAGAATAAAGACATCCATCTGTTTTCACATAGCATTCATTTTTTAGATTGTCCTGCGAGGTGCAGTCCGAACCAGAGGAGGCAGGGGGAGTCCTTGGTGAGGCCCAGCTCTGGCCCTGTTGGACCTTCACCAGGCTGCCTGAGGACTAACTCATGGCGACATTATACAGGACAAAAAAGGTCCTGTGTAGAGAGCCTCCATTTTAACAGCAAGAGTCAAGGTTTGGAGCTTATTTAAGTCCATTAACGTCTTTGTGTCCTGTCAAGAGTGTCCATGAGTGTCCTCCTCCAGCACTCTCACACATTTTCAGTGTGAACTATGGTCCAAATGACCATGAAAAGATCCAAACCAACCCTGAATGTATCCTACTGCCAAGTATTGTGTGTATCCGAAGCCTGATGTATTTTTAGTGTCTCTGTGCCACAGAGCTGCTTGTGATTACTTTACAGTGACGAGGAGTGTAAGGGAAAATAATTTGAATTTCAGTAAATTACATTACAGTCAGTGATCCCAGTAACGTTCACTTACTTTCACATTCAAGCTGCCTAACCTTAACCATAGTGTTGAAATCAAAAAAACGTGAAAACATGTAGTGGACATTTGTATCACTTTTCACAGGAACTGATGAACAATGTCTTCCTGCTGACTTTAGACCAGAAACCACTCATTTGTTGATTTAAAAAAGGAAATGAGACGCTTTCTTTAGTTTGGTGAACTTGTTGGTATAAAAATGTCCAATTACTTCACACATATTTTTGTGTAGTCTGATCCATAAAAGTATTCATCAAACAGGAAATATCTGATAACGTGATAAAAGCAGTAAAACCTTACTGATAGTCATGAGGAAATGTTCTTGACAGATGAGAATATGGACTCACACCGTCTCTATACCTCCTACGTACTTTTTATCAGTACTTGTTGTGTTTGTGTGTTTTCGTTAGTTCATCAGCGGTGGTCATTTTCACACAGTAACAGCGGAGCGTCCGTCTTGTCTCTGCTCGACCTTTCACATCAATCTTCTCTCCATTATGCTCAGATTGAGGTCAAATCTCTCCGCGGTGGACTTGACTCTCAGGCGGACTACCGACAAAACCTGCTGCCTCATTTTCTCATTTCAAGTCTCAGCGTGCAGTCGTCGCGCCCGGTGACGTGACCACCACCATCAGCTTCGATCTGACACTCAAATATTGGTTCATTACATGAAAATGATAAAACATCTTCAAAACCACAGGCTCACACAACACAGAAAATAAACCCACTGAAGAAACATTAAATAATAACCAGCTCATGTTGGACTCAAGATTCTGAAGGGTAACACAAACAGATGAGATCTATTTAAAGGGCAACTCCACTAATTTTAGTTTGAGAACCTGTATATGTTTTAAAGTAGTATAAAGCCTTTAGTGTCTGTGACGTCTGATAAGTCCTCAAGTGATGTCACTTGTGTCGGCGTCAGTATTTTACTACTAACATTTGTTAAAATGACCATTATGGAGATTTTTCTCATCTTTGCCTCTGCTGCTTAGAGGTGTATCATCAGTATGCTGTGCTTTTAAAAAGCTTTGGACTGGTCTATTACCTTGAGACCTCTTTGAAAGTCGTCCAAAGAGCAACTGAGGAGAAACCAATCATCGGCTCTTTGAAGAAGTGATGGAGAAACGTACGCTGCATTTCATTAGCTCCACTTCCCCTCAGCCCTTGGTATTACCTAACAGCGTACGCCGCTCAGAGGCACAGGGAAAGTGGGCGGGGGATTTAAATGGCTCACTCTTGTCCTTATGGTCAGTACTCAGGATTGGATTGTCGGCCAGTTGCGTGCAGCGCTTTGTAGTGCATTGTAGGTACTTCATAATAACTACTGATGCCTTTCAATGAGGCCAAGGCGTTTCCATCGGATGATTGCATTAGGCCCGCAATTTCAACTCGTGAGCTTAGAAAAGCTGCGTAAATTCTGTCCTATAATACAATATTGGGAAGAAGTAGTTATTTGGATAAAAGCATCTGCAAGAAGAAGAACCACGCTAATCTCCTGAAACAGATAAAAATATACCACAGGACCTTGTATTTCTTTTAAAGTCTTTCCCTTTTTGCCGCCTGTGACCTGAGCAGTTCCCCCTCCAAACCCATCATCAGCACTAGTTTCCTGCTGGCACAGAAACACAGAACAAGATGACAACATGTGAAATGCTTGGAAACTTGTATGATACAAATGCAATTAGGTTTAATAACAAACAAGATATGCAACATGTCTTTATTTGGAATCATTTAGGGAACCAGCAGTAATATGTAAAGTGATTCAGTGATGCTTCAATTTAAAATAAAACTAAACTCAGTCCCAGGCCTGGCTTCTCAACCTAATGAGGAGCTCCGTCTCCTCTTCTGACCTTAAATACCATAATAACATCAACAGTCACTATTGCATGGCCTACTAACATCACTATAATGTGAAATGGCTCACGACGACTCTCTCCCTCAGCCTTCAAATCGGTCGATCTCACAAAGTTCACTTGAGAGAAATGGAATGACACTCGTCACGGCAGAGAGGATTCGTCCGAGGGCTTGAACGACTAAACGGCAGCCCAACAGGTCTGTAGACTGGAGGAGTCTATTTGTACAGCGGGAGGCTTCAGTCTGTGACGGCCCCTCTGCTGCAGACCTGTTGGGAGCTTGATCACACCTGGACCTGGTGTGCTCCGGGCATATAAAGCCAGAGCAGCAGCCAGTCCTGGGGCAGATCCCCTCTCATCACACGTCTTAGCATTGTGGCTATTGATCGCCTTTGTTTGTTTTTACAGCCATACAGCACATTTTCCCCTCATCCATTCCCTACACGAAACGAGGTGGCTCAGACCAGGTGATGCTCTTTTACAGCCCTGGTTTTTTACTCACAGGTCTGTTTTTAGTGAAAATGTTGCTGCAGTAATTTCCAATGTGCTGAGTGCACAAGTGCTTTAAAAGGCCCACAGACTGAGTTTTGACTGTATGTTCACCTGAATGAATTTGATGGTACTGTTGCTGATGTTCCTCCATTGTTACCTCATTTCTGACCAACTGTGCTTTTGGTCTCTGCTTGAGTGACTCTACATGTGTCACTGAAATCATCAAAAAACTCAACTGGAAGAAACAGAAAACGTCATCTGAGGAAGTCTGACAAAGACATTTTACACTTTTTTCCCCCATTCTGAAGCTGACGGTGTTATTTCATGCTCACTGCGTAACCATAACCATATAATATTAAGAGATCTGGATACAGTGTTCCAAATACAGTGCACTAAATCATTTTACTGATACAGTTTTACTGGACTGAATCTTTCCGTGGACAGTCTTTCTGGGCCCGAGTGCAACATTAGTTACAATACATGTGAGAATTTATGGGAAACCTGCTAATGGTGATAATTCTATATTACTACGGTCAGTGTTTAAAAGGAAATGCTGAAAGTGAAAGGTAGTAACCTGCCCAGTGCTATGAATGTTAGACGTCGGTTGCTAAAGTCCATTTTGTTCACTTTCTTCTCTGTTAAAAATGCAGAGAAACAGCCTGGCGAGTTGTAGTTTGAAAGGCACAGTTCAAATTTAAGGCAGCTTCAACCAACACCCCCAATATTTGCAAGAGAAAAATCTAAATTTTTTCAAACAAAAACAAAGAAATTATTTTACTAATCACCACAAGTCAGAACCACCTTTGAGCCAAAGTCAAATTTAAAGAACCTGAACCGGAGTCGACCCTCTCGTATTTTGCCTGATTAAACCTGACCTACAAGCCTGAGCTTGATTGACATCTTGAAGGCAGATATTCTCACTCGTCAGAGCAGGAAAAGCAAAGGTCTAATTATCAAGAACAACTGAGATCACCTGCTCAGGTGTGCAGGGCCTCGTTTCCTCGTTGTGGTCTCAGAGCAGAACTTACCCTCAGGTTATTTATCTCCCTCGACATGGTCCTCTGATCAACCATTTCAAAACTGAAACACTTCTTTTCTTATGACTAAAAACTGTGGCAGAAGTGTTCAGATCCTTTACTGAAGTAAAAGTACTAATACAACACTGAAAATACTGCATTCAAAACTTCACTTAAGTAAAAGTATATAAGTATTATCAGTAAAACAAGGAAACTTGAATTTGCACTTTTTCCCTTATTTGGTTTATGGAGCGTGTTGGGAGTTGGTGTGTTGCATTTGTGGGATCATTTCTTTTCTCGTAACTTATTATTCATAATGAATCTAAGTTTACTTGAAAAATCACAAAATAACTTACAATGGTTAAACTAAATTAGAATTAAATTTTAAAAAATCCAACCAAGAAGACATGTATGCATTTCCATTATAAGGCACCTTTTTTATAAAAAAAAAAACATTCTCTGATCTGACACCGCTGTATTTAAGGTTTGGTTCGGCTTAGGACAGTTTCCGATACATCTGCACTGGTCGGGTGCATTGATGTAAAGAGGTAAAATGTTATTGTCCACCTGTACATCCCTTATACCCATATATACACACACTTCTATAGGATTTAAAATACTCTAGATTGGGGCTTTAATCTTGAACACACCAGCAGAGAAGCAGGATCAAAGATAAGGAAATGAAGATCAGTGAGTAGATGAAAGCGACGGCAGGTAATACGAGTTGTAATGGAAAAAAGGACAGATGGCGTTCAAACCTCTTCACAGCAACAAAAGAGGCAGAGCTGAGCTCACTCACCACTGTTGGTGTTTCAATCATTCCGTCTTTTAAAAGAGAGAAAAGCATCTGAGCTACACATGATGCAGAGATGATTATTTCTGGATTCATATCATCCGCAGATTCCTCCGAGTATTTTATTTATTTTTCTTCTGAATGAAAGTTATAATATAGAAGGAGAGAGGGGAATGTATAAATCTGGTGAGTTGAACAGGAATACTGACATTAGTGAGCTGTTTACAAGGAGAAAAAGGAGGTTTACAAGGTCGAGGTGTCGACTGCAAGCCTAAAGAAAAAACAAGCGCAAATTTGCAATAGCTGCGACCACTTACACTAATGCATCTACATGTGTGTGTACACACACACACACACACACACACACCTTCTGTTGATCCTTTGGCTCATGACCAACTTTTCCACAAAATCTTGTGCATGTCTGTGAATTCATTTGGAAGTTACGCACCTTTTTTGCAATAGACCACTCCCACTGTTGGTCAGTGCAGAAAGAGAAGATGAAATCTCAATTTCTTAAATTCAGATGTAAAAAGTATTTTGTGTTTCTGTCTCTTATGTAGCAGCTTGTGGCACCTCAGACGCCAGGAGCCTCCCCAAACAAACGTGTTTTTATTCCCTGTTAGTACATATTGTATTTAAAGCTAGCCTCATTCATTATCATGACACAAAACTAAGCCTTCATTTTTGTGAAAGATAAATCCTTGGTGATCTTTGAGAAACCCACAAGGTCATTTAACAAGACTTACCGCTGTTTTTGAAGGTAATTTGAAAATCTTCAAAGACTCTTGTAACCCTCTGGATGATGGATTTTGCTTGTACACAGTCAGCAGTAATGCCACTGATCCTCTGAATAATCCAGACCTCACTGGTTAACTCAAACCATAAATATCTGCATGTCTGGTAAACTGATCCTTTTAAGATGCAGTTCTTCTAATGGCAGCCTGCAGACTCCAAGAACATTTAAATTGAACTTTAAAACTTTCTCTCTGGGTATTTTTCACAGCTTCAACGACTGGAGAGATGTTTCTTGATTTGAGGCCACTTTTCCCCAAAGAGTTCTGTAAGTGTGAAAGCTATTGTTAAACTTGGGTGTGCTTCCAAAGATGGTCCACCTAAAAATGGTGGCCTGGGGGCCCTGAAGTCCACACCATCAGTTATTTTCATATGTTGTAAAGACACAGAGGAATCTCATCGGATGGAGTCCAGCCACTGGTGGAGAAGAAGAAATGAAACTTTAAATACTTTTTGAAGACCACAGAGACCTCCTCTTTCTTTCTACAGACTTTAAATGACTTTTATTATTAATCAGATCATAATTATGTGTTGAAATATAGTCATTTAAATGCTGTTAAAGATCTATATAAACTAGACATCCACTTTTTCACTAATTTAGACCAGTTGCTCGACATCTTTACATCTGCTAATCAATCACTCTGTATTCATAAGGTTTATCAATAGAAAAGCAACCCTGTGAATATGGTTTTGTTGTACACAATGTCAGGGAAACATAATTTACTCTAAAGCCCCTTTTTCCCCTGACTGAGAGGTAATTGTTTCCCTTTCTCCAAGGTCTTCCTGCTAACAGTGAATGCAAATCCCCACTTGAGCTTCTGTCAAAAAGTGTGAAATTTCAATTGAGATGCAGCGGAGGCCGAGAAGGGCTTCCTCAGCACGGATGGGGGGGTTGTTTTATGAATGCATATTACCCTGAGAGGTGCAGAAGGTCTGTCCTTCAACTGCTTGTGGGAGAGTTGAGGACTGGGTCAAACCGAACAGCACTTTGTCAGTGTTTTTATACCCAGCTACTGTATGTGTCATCTTCTACTCTGTTTACAGAGAGATGGATAGGAATTACATCTATTATATAAGTGATTACTCACAATGGTGTGTCAGGATATATGGAGACAATGATTGAGGCTGAGGCAAGGAACGGCATAACCAACAACTATAACTATGATGATAACCGTAAGGATAACCACATGAGCATCCACACAGATGAGTATAAAGTCCTGTAAACAGCGGCGCAGCTAAGGAAAGTGGATATTGATGAGCGGTTTCTGCTGCTCGCTGCTCAGTAAGGACCAAACTAACATCAGAGACCGCAGTTTGGCAGTATGTCTCAGGTTAAATTACATTTGTGTGTAATTTGCAGTAAAATATTACGGTATATAAGCGTTTAATAAGGTGACTTGTAAATCAGGAGGATTCTGATTGGCTGTCAGTGTTTCTATCGTTCATCAAATCGCTCTGAAAGTAATCCAACGATGGCATTATCTCTCACACACACACACACACACACACCCCCACACACACACACACACACACACACACAGCATGCTGATTTAAGTATTTAGCTGAAAGTTAGGTTTTCTGGTCAGTTCGACTCATTGTTTGCTCCATTTCTGTCACACCAGCTTGATTCATGCCGTTATTTTCTCTAAGTCTGCTCGTTTCCCTAAAATACAAACTCTCCTGTCATTCCCACCTTCCCCCATCACCTGACGGCCCCGCTCACCTGTTCCCACTACCCTCATCAGCCCTGCAGTGTAGATACCGGCCCATTTCCACCAGCTCTCTGTCAGATGGTCTTAGATGTTCTTCATTAACCCTTCCAGCCAGTTCCTCCCCTGCATGACTCTCTGCCTGAGCATTGGACTCCTGACTGTTATTTGACAAGTAAAGAAAGACTTTTATCTTTCTCTGCTTGGCCTCTGGGTCGTGCTTTTGGGTCCAAACCTCCCTTTACTGGGTTGTTAAAGTTAGAGTGAAACAAAGAAACAATATACTTTACAACTGAGTTTAGTTTTGGCAAATAAATCCTCCTCTCAGATTATTTTGTTTTCTACTGCAGTCTTATTTATTTTATTATTTTATTTTATTTTATTTACACGATTTGGCCAGTAACCTGTCAAATCTGACTCCAACGCCACTGTTGGTGTTTGAATTTTGGTGGCTGCATCGTGTCGTCAGTCCACATGTCACGCGCTGGTCAGGTGGCTGCAGTAGAGAATAAGAAAAGACAGCAGAACGACGGGCATTATGTTCTAGAAAAAAATTGGTTTATTCATATTAGAACTGCATATTTTATATTAAAAACTGATTAGGCTTCCCACCCACTCCCAGCTTCCTGTCCCATCAGAGTCCTATGATGAACAGTGAAATTGACTCCCAAAGACATGTCTGCCTCTAGTTTACAGTACGATCCAAAGCCATTATCTCTGCCAATTTAGGCCATTTTCAAAGCCAATTAAATCCATTTCTGCTCATTACAGCTTACAAAATGAAGCAGCTGAACTTCACTGAGGTGTAATTTAACACCCACACGTACAGAAGAGAGAAACTTAAAGCAGCAACACACATTAGTGTAACTGTTCCAAGGGATTTAAGGGATTTCTCTCCTCAACTGGCTGCAGGGAAATCCCAGCACAAGCGGAGTGGCATTAATTGAGTAAAACAATCCACAAAATGGAGGGTAGCCAATCAGAAAACCCTGTTTCAATAATACACTTAAAGATGGTTGCAAAGCTTCCTGAGATGAGATGAGGCGGCAGGATTCCCAGTTTTATCTGCCGTAATGTTTTTATAGAAACCTTGCTGAGAGTCACGTAATGTAGCTACTTTTCAACACTAATCCCTCGGTTGTACTTGCTACTCATGCCCAATATTCAGATTTACACAAGGATTGACAGGATATTCAGCATGCACACACAGGAAACGATGCAGCCAAATGTGAAAGTGGGGAGAGACAGGGGCTCATGGGGCAAAGAAGTTGCTCAGACAGCAGGCAGACGAGCCAGTACAACATTTGAGAAAAGATTTATTAGACTCTACTGTTGGATTACCATTTAAATTTTCTGTTTTTCTTCTTCTTAGTGAAGTTCCTGCAGACTTTATTCTGCAGCACGTACAGTATGTAGCCAAAACTACACTACGAGTTTGAAAATGAAATATCTAAATTCTCACATCTCAACTATACTGGTGGATGATGCCGTAATTCATTTCCTTAACGTGTCTCTAAGCATTCTTTTTCTTGGGTCTATTGATTTGAGGCAATCTGTTTTCTTTCTTTTTGTTGAATGACTTTCACTCGGTCGAGTGGAAAACCAAAACATTGATTGATTGTTACCAGGATGTCTCTCCCTCGCCAGAATACATAAACCTGTCTTAAGTTGCAGTGCTGAGTCTCTGAGCAGTGGTGGGTGGTGGTTACATTCTTTGAAACAGACTTGTTGCGTCTCCTGTGTTTGCGTCCGTGTCGAGCCCCGGGATCAGCGCCGGGCTGTGCAGCACCGCTGATGAGCTGTGATAGGCTCCTCTGTTTCGGACTCTCCGCTCCCTCAAAGGTCAGCACTGCCAAGACGGTTTGCTCCTGGTCAACGATGCAAATTCACATCTCAAAAGGTCATCAAGGGTGAGCTCAGATTAGCGCAGATTTATGTCGTCTCCACGCTCATCACAGCGAAAACATTGAAGGTAATTGATTTTGGGTGGGTGGCCGTGGCTCAGTGGTAGAGCAGGGTCGTCCAATAACCCAAGGTTGGAGGTTCGATCCCCGCTCTCCCCCCCCGAAGATTGGTGGACTGACAGCTGGTGGGGTGGCAGTCCACCTACTCGCCACGGCCGAGGTGCCCCTGAGCAAGGCACCGCACCCCCAACTGCTCCCCGGGCGCCGTGAACTGCTGCCCACCACTCCAGTGTGAATATGGCACCTGTCTCTTTGTGTGACCCTGTGCATGTGTGTGTTCGTACAGGTGCCACTGGATGGGTTAAATGTGGAGAAATAATTTCACTTGCGTGATTAATAAAGTAAAATAAAAAAATTTGACTCAATCTGAACATTACATTACTGGTGAAAGTGGGTTTTCAGACTTTTAAAAAATATATATTATAATTATTATTATTATTATTTTATTATTATTATTCAGAGGGAACTTGTCAGCAACATGTAAATGCCTGTTCAAAATGGCCATCACCAATACGTTTGCCCTGGAGCACATTTTTCATTTGCAACGGTTCAACAGGCCCTCTACAGCATGTGCAGCCTAATAGTTTAAACGTGTTGAATCACAGGCTCTAAAATGTCCCTGCTTTTGTTGCGACTCTCTGAACAAGCCGGTGTGTCCTCAGACCTCCTGCTGAAGTGAGAAATACATCACTTTGTCTGGCTGCTCAAAAACTGTGACCAGCCACATCAACTCCCTCAGGTACATCAGGGATGTTTTTTACCAGACTGTGTGAAGTCTGTTTGTTTGGTTCAGACAACATGAAACTCAAACATTGTACTTTTTCAACTGAAAAAACAATGAATCTCACAATGGAGGCAGATGACCTGGTTCAAACCATTATCGTTTCTTCAATAAACACAACTACATGTACACGTGTGAATCACTCCGGATTGGAATCAACTAAAAGGCTAAAACATCCATTTGAATGACTCACGTTGTCAAAGCTTTCATATTTAATTGCGTCCGAGTGCGCCCCAGGATCCCGGACAGACAGCTGGTGAAACATGAACGATCTGAATAATGGAGGTGTCTAACGAATCATTTCTTTATCAAACGGACAGAGAAGAACGTTGATCAACACCTTTTTTTTGTGTGTTCTGGTTTCCTGCTGAGCTCGGCTCATCACTAGAAGCTGACCTTGACCAAGTAAAGAGGCTTTGATGCTGGTAAAAAAAAACACTTCCTTTGGATGACGGGACTCGACACATTCCCTCAAAGGGTTAAAGATTTAATTTAAGAACAGAATAATTATATACAAAACTGTGGAGGAAAATGCTTTTCAGGTGATGTTACAGTAATGTCAGCTACAGTGATATCACTATCACCCACAAACAGATTTAAAATTGTCTGTGTTCAAACACATCCATCCTTTCAAATCCATGTTCATTAGATTACACACAGTGAAACCAATGGCAAGGCAAATTACTGTAATCATTACAAGCTATTTACAGCTTCACTGTGTGAAAGGAACCTGAAACAACAACTGGAACGCTGTGAAAGACGACTGAAAAGAAAAGAGGATGCAGTCAGCCGAGAATGGCAGAGGTTCATTATTTTGACATCATCTGGTTTGGTCCACTACTTTCAGTTCAGAAAGTATACAGTAGTGATGCAGCTGCAGGTTCAACAGGTCAAAACCCAGACGATCATTTAACAAGACCTACTGCTATTCTGAAGGGATTTATATAAAACTTGGTGGTGTTTTTTTCTTCCTACATGTTAATACAGATGAGTCAACAGCAATAGATTTCATAAATCTTTAAGAGTGTGGATTTCACTAAGAAACATGTTCAGAGTCTTGATCTCTTCATTACCGTCAGACTCCTTGTTGTCATAGCATCCTGCAGAGATGATGCTCTCTGTGTATTTCACACTGTAATAGAGTTCAATAAGTGCAATAACACCAGACATATTGAGAGAGAAAAACGCATCATCTGGACTGTGAGGCAGGTGAAACTTCTTTCTCTCAGCAGCTTCCCTGGGTTTAGAAAAGAAGAAATTCTATTCAAATCATCCCAGTTACTGACACTGGGGGTTAAAAAGAGCCATCAGAGCTCAATTTGCTCTGCAGGTTAAAAGAAAAAGAAAATAGGTAATTTTAAGAGGGAATGTAGAACATCAGAATAAAAAATACAGGCAAAAACAAATGAGTCCTGGAAATCTGGCACCCTGGTGTTAATCCTGACCCCTGCATTTAATTAAAGATAAAATCTGCAGGAAAAACTGTGAATTGGTGGAAGAGATGCATTTCTGCGTGCTTAATGATGCTCATCAATATGCACAACGAGATACTGTTTATTTTAAACAGTGCCAAGGCAAACACTCTGAAAACTTGAATTATTTGAGGATTCTCTGCCTCAGTGCCAGCTTAGCCAAGGTGGTGCCCCCTCCAGGATCTATTAACAAAATGCTAAATTTTATTGATAATAAAAAAAAAAAACTGCAGCAGTTGGGGGGGTCAAACAACAGCCAATCACATCCCCTCATCAATCCTTTTTAAAAGCAGCAGGAAAAGAGCTTTACTCCAGGACTCAAATATACAGCACCCCAAATACACTTCAGGGCAGATGTTTAGTTTACATTTCAGGAGGGAAGGAGGCCGTGTATGTGATGTGAACACATCAGGTTACATTCACATGAGCTTATGTCACTATGGTCATGAGGAAAGTAACTGTCTAACTGTTTATAAGAGGCTGCATGCACCAGGAGCTCCTCTCTATAAACCTGCTGTTATGAATTTATGCATTTTGAATATCTAAAACGAAATCATGTTGGGAGACTTAAAGTAGGAAAAAAGAAGGCGGTACTCCAAACGGTCCTTCTGCATCAACTCAAAATCTGTCTCGACAAAAAGCACAGAAGGTGAAATGCCATGTTGGAAGATGTGCGAGCCATGCATAAATACGAGCAGTGCATCTGCAAGATTACAAACTGCAAATATTCACACACATTCCTGCCGCTGTATGATGGTCACAGGTATTTACGTGTCTGCCAGACTTCTTTTTGTGATGTTGGAGAGTGTTTGCCTCAGCCAACAGACCATGGAAATTGCTTTTTGCCAGGTGGTCTGAGCAGGCGGAAACAGCAAACAATCTATTGACACCATGATGGTTGATCCTTTTTTCTCTCTCTCTGTCCCCAGTTATTGTGCCCTGGTACCACATGTATCTGCCTACACAGCTATGTTCTGTCTCCATATTCTTCCAGTGCAACTGTTCCTGTAATGTTGGATTTACTTACAGAAAATCCAATATTCTCTAAGTAACCACAAAGCTCGACTCTGAGACCAGGCTGGTAATAAAAAGTTGAAGATTGCTTGAGGCTGAAGAAGTGAAAACCAGGCAGTATCCAGTAGAGGATCAGGGTTTGTCACAACCCAGAGAGGGGTGGCGGTAAGGGAAAGAATATTTACTTAAACTGATACAAAAGGTACAAATTAATCAACTACCTCATGTTAAATCAAAGCCGCCCCAGATGATTCTTGTCCTGTGCCTGGAGCCAGAGTCTGGATTGGCCGACTAGGTTGGTGATGTGGGTTGGACAAGAGGAGGACGACACCTGAGTGGAGGCGGTGGGGGAATGAGAGTCCTATCGGGGAAGAATCCACAGCGAGGGGAAAGTATTCTAATATGAATACATACTAACTTATGGACACCAATCGCAGAAGGCTGCAGGATGGTTTAGGACTCATTTCAACACATTTTCCAGCACAGCCAAATGAGCACCACAGTGTTGCTTGACTTAAAAATAGTCGAAAGTGATGAAACGCGTTGAATCTGTGGCTTCACATTTGCTTCCGACAGCATGTGCGTCCCAGCGGGTGTCACTGTGAGGTGTAATTACAATATAAGCAGTTCATTTTTCCAGCTTTCCAACATTTATTGTAATATTAATTGAACATTGTAAGCTGGAAGTTTCAGCGGATGTTTAAATCACATGCTTCACGTACGTCATGATTAATTTGCCACGTGTCACAGTAGGTGGAAACCAGGGAACACAGGGGAAAGACCCAAGAGCTGATACAGGAGCAGTGTGATAGTCCAGATGAATTAATTGCTGAGAATTTACAGGAATTGCCGGCAGGTAATAATCTGGGTACAAAGAACACGAGGACCAAAAACCACCCATGAATGATGAACTAACACAGAAAGGGGAACACAGACTAAATACAGTGGGAGGGGAGGATGACGAGCAACAGATGAAGCTAATAGCAAAGGCAAGAAGTGAATTAACAGACTACTTCAAACTGAGAGACTACTTCAAAATTAAACTAGGAATAAATAACAAGACCACAAAACAGAACATGGGAAACTGAGTCCTAGAATGTCTATGAAGAGTCAGCAGACGTGGGTCATAACTCTTAATGATCAATTTTCAAACCTCCCCCAGGTGTAAAAACTTTTAAAGAATTATTTTTTTTTTAAACCAAAGTTCAATAAGATCTTATCTATCGTTATCTATCACGCTTTCAGAGTTCCTTTCATTCCCAAATGTCATACGTCACATTCCTGACTTTTGAACTTTCTTTCTCCTTGTAGACTGATGCTGTGAAAGAAAATACTACATGAGAGTCTGTTGGGCTTCAAGGCCTGTTGAGAGCAAAAGAGAAATACATTTCTTTTACAGTTATAAAAACAAATATTCCTTTCCCCTTTTAGAAATATTGGAGAAAATATTGCACATGCAGTTTATTTATTATTCGGAAACTAAACCTTTTTTAATATCGAAGTCATCAGAAGGGTCAGGCAGCCCCGCCTGACTCCTCAGGTTCAAAGATTTTCTTTTCCTCAGGAGGACGCCGCTGACAGGAAAAACACCAAGGGAGGAGTGCAGCGATAGCACTGAATAAATGTCATGTGTGGATCAATTACCCTTTCACACACAGTGTCCCAAGGAACACAACCTGTTCACTTCTGGGGTTTTTCTTTGGGTTTGGTTACCCTTTATTTTTCTAACAAGAGGCCCCATGTTAAAGGTAGCAGAAGGTAAGCTGCTGGATGATTTCTTCACCACTGCAGCTGCCAATAACTGAGCAAGATGTGGTTTCATGTCGACACGTGTTGTCCTGCCTTCTATCTGCAGGAGCCTAGTTATACCCACACCACATGTGGCTGCAAGGCTATTGAAAATCTGCATCAGTGAAAAGAGTGACACCCGTGCACTGACTCCAGACCACATGTATTATGTATTTCAGTATACGTTTTGGTCTCATCAGGACGGCATTTCATAATAAAGTGTTTAGTTACTGACTTAATGTCACACATCCACAAAATGAGAATAAAGAAAACAATTTTTATCGGCTGAAATGACAACTATCACTGGCTCATATGGAGTTAATAACATTAACTCCGCTGGCTGGTTGAAAACTCCAGTTGACTTAATGTGTCCAGTAGAAAATGAAGCAGTAGGGTCTGAAATGTATTTGGTGGCTACAGCAACATGTAATGATGCAGAGATTCGGGCTAACAGGTTGAAGACATGAAAATAAAGAAAGCATTGTTCTTGTATTGCTGGGTACCTAGTTAGCCCACACAGAAAATACACATCATTTTATAGTTGGCCAATGAAACCACTGTCCAAACTCTTGGGATACTGAATATCAGAGCTTCAGTGCCCGGTTACGGTTGCTAAGCTACGATTGGACAATTGCTGTTTCAGGGAGGGGTTAAGCAGATCATCCCAACAGACGAAAACAAGACAGACCTGACTCTCCTTTGACATCTGCAGTAAAAATATTTCAGAAATGTGTGTCTGTCCACTTGTGTTTGAGTTCTAAGGCACCCATTTTTTGCTGCTTTTAATGTTGTGCAAGGCAAAGTAATGTTTCCACTTTCTGGCCTCTCTGTGTGATGAATCAGAAGAACAGCTGGCAGCGTGCAGTCAGTATACCAACAGATTAACACATTTGCATCTTTCAAGATGTATCATCGAGTGCAGCCGAGAAGTAAACACTGCAACTGGAAACATGAGCAGTGGCACTTAATCCGTCTGTTACTTTGCACCTGGTCTGTCCAAAGCATCGCTGCAAACATGACTCAACAACAGTTTATACTTTAACACTGAAGCTGTTTTCACATGCAGGTAACATCACAAGGGAATCATTTAGTTATGCACTATGAACGCCTCATACCATTTTATTTGATCAAAGTTTAACATTTTGTATTTAAAGGATATTGATGATTCTTGGATCATATTTTCCAACAGTTCATCGCTCATCAGATATAATTGATCACCTAATGATCAGTCATTACCACATCCCTAATGTTAAAAATACCATACTACAAAATGTTGTTTAAAGAACCCCGCCCCCCACCAAAGAAACATTTGCTTTAAAAGTGTGAATACATAATCAGTTCAACCAATGAGCCAAGTGGTTTAAAATGACAAGCTTTACCTAACTGTCTTAATGTGTTTGTATCTTGAAGCCCTGTGTTAATGCATGCTTCTTATCAGTAAGTGAGAGAGCTCGGATGACCTGATGAGAAGTGGTGCAGAACTCCGTCAGCTCTTTTCCTTCCAGCTCCAGACAGCTGCGACGGGCCTCAGAGGGAAGAGACGGTGCCATCCTGCTCCCAGGACGTGCACTAGTGGAAGTAGAAGAGCTGTGTTTACTCAAGGTTTTAAGTGGAATTAACGCTCTTTGTTTGAAATGTGCAGATTCAGATCCACATTATTACCACGCGCTAAACCTTCTGGGGTAGCTTGTTATATAAAGAAATGCAGCCTGCCTTCTCACTCAGACAAAGCCGCTGCTCCTCGGTTACTTTTTCAAAGCCAAAGGCAGAAAACAGGACTGTTCATATAAGGAAATAAACAACCCAGACTGTAATCACTCATTCAAATGTCAGCGGAGGAGATTAAAGGAAATTCTAAATCAACAATTCATATTTTATCAGCTTGATGAAATAGACAAACAAACCAACATCAGACCAAGAGGAGTCATGCCACTGATGAAACCCATGTTAACTCTTCAGCTCTGGGTCTAATGAGACAGAGAGGCCGGCCTCTGTACTGACCACAGCCTCATTAGACCAGAGTCCAATGCAGCCACAAGGCAGATCACTTTGAAAGAACGGGATAGTGAATACAGACACACTTGTGGATTTTTTTTTTTATACCATAAAACTGGGTTGCCAGGATCCTCATTTGCCCTGGTTGGGACCAATATTCACAAATGTTGAAGCCTGGTATTCCTTCCATCCAGCCACTGAAGCCGGGTCGCGGTGGCAGAAGGCTAAACAAGGTAATTCAGACGTCCCTCTCCCAAGCAGCATTTTCCTTCTGGGGGGATCCCGAGGCGCTCCGAGGCCGGCCGGATGGATGGATGGATGGATGGATGGATGGATGTTTCATCTATCTTTTATAATCTCTTCAGTGTGTTCTGGGTCTACTTCAGGATCTCTTACCATTTGCACATGCCTGGGAAAATCTCCAAAAGAAGGTGTCCAGGAAGAATACTAATCAGGTGCCTGAACCACCTCAACTTTAGCCACTTGTGAAGGATTGGAACATATATTCGACTGATATCAAAAGCTTTGCCTTCCAGCTCCGGTCCCTCTTCACCACAATTGTCCAGTTAAGTCCTGCAGTATTGCTGATGCTGCATCAATCCGCCTGTCCTGTACCCCAAAATACTCTTCTTCAAACTCTCCCTCCTCCGTAGCGGACATGTTGGTCGGGTTCAGAAGTTCCTGCTCCTGCTGAATACAGCCTGGTATTCAGATATTTTAGCCCTGGGTTTGGATTTTTTTGAAATATTGCTTCTGGCAGCCATTTTTATAGCACTATGGTTGCATGTACATGCAGAGGTCCTGAGATCCAGACCCAGCGTGAACACTGTTACATGTCACTTGTTTTCACACTTGCATGGCAACACACTTTTTACCCTTTCTCTCACTCTCATAGACACACTGTGATGCACATATATACACACTTATACAGAGATGGTTCATGGGGACACGTCCCAGCAAGCACTCTTTTAATTGCTTGTGCAGGGACAGTTCGTTGGCAATGTGCAAAAGCTTCCCTGGATGCTGTCACGAACCTTCCCTGTGCATGCAGACTTTATGATCCTGAACTCTTTCTGCCTCTTATAATGACAGGAAGAGGGTATAACTACTGCCCAAACTATGCTTTATAGATTCAACATTTTGGGCTGGAAGGCTGTGGATTTGAAAAAGCACAAAAGACAGCTCCTCTAAGTTATAGGCCAACTTTTTTTACACTGTAATATAAACATACATACCAAACATTAACTATAATCACCATTTACTGCACAAGCTTTACGTTTTTGAGTGTTAATCATTGGTGTATTAACATTTGATGACTGAAATGGTTACATCTGTATTTTGATTTACAGTGTTTATCCTTAGCATAAGATACATGTTCTAAACCCTAAATGAGATTATTGAAGGACTATGATGCACGTTATGTATGTATGTATGTATGTATGTATGTATGTAGATAGTGATTATTTTTTTTAATCAAACTGAATGGACTGTTGGTTGGATAAAACAATTTGAAGATGTCACCTTTGACTAATCAGCACTAAATAGAAAGTAAAACTGAGGCAGATGGGAATGTCATTAGTTCTGCAGGTATTTGGTCACACAGTATTGGAGAAATAATGATTGGATCATTCAGTATCTTTTATTTTACAGTCGTTTGAAGGGCTGGTGTTGCCCTTCAAGCGAACAAAAGCCAACGGCAGAAAGAGACCCTTAAACAGACATTGTGTCAGACAGATTGCAGCAGTTACACTGAGCAGCTCCCAGGTGTGAATCATACGAATATAAAGTGCAGCAGTGAAGAAGAGTCAAATATTTGCTCAGTCAAGCCCTGGTTGAGTAAACAAATGGAACTGATGGTTTGAATTCAAATCAAAAGCTGGATGTATTTTTTTTCAGTCTGTACTCTTCACTGTATGTGCGACTTATGGGAATACAGACAGACGTGCACATACACATGACCACGTGTTTAATGCTTTTGTTTTTTCATCACCATCGTGCCCCGGGGAGCCGGCCCCACGCTGAGACCTTTTGCATGTCCCACCTCTCCAGACCGCAGCAACAACCTTACAAGACGTCAGAGTCGATTCATATTAACGCTCGAGCTGCTCCCGTTAATCCCACTGACGGCAGCGATCACAACTGAACTGTACGCTCGCTGGAAACACAGTCTCCCTCACACCCACCTGTTTCCTGACCTTCAGCATGCACACAGAGACACATTCGAACATTTGATTTCACTTCATGCTTTGGGCTGTTTGTACTTTATGCCGTCATGTGAGCGGGAAAATGAATACAATGTGTTGTGTATTGAGAAATCAGTGCCGCTGTCCGTGGTGCTGAAGTAGCAGACGGGTTTGTAATTGTGGCTTTTTTTCCTGAGTGCCCTTCTGTCAGTTTCAGCTTCCATCTATAATATTCTCTAAACCATATACCATAAATACTCAATAGCAAACTCTGTTGTAGCCTCTACTGTATTCTGTCTAGAGTAGTGGATCTTACACACTCCTGCCTGTAGTATTCTTAGAATATTTCTATGATCATTCAGTAGCTTCTGTGCTGCTGGAAAAATACACCCCCAAACCAAGCCACCACTGTACCAAAATATTTTAGGGTTAGGGCTAACCCTAAATAAAGTTAAGCATTAAGATCATTTAAAGGACTGTAAAGACACTCATCATTCATTCTGGACAGAACACACTTAAGTTTCTGATTTATACAAGAAATGTGCAAAAAACTGAATTTGACTAGACAGAAAACAAACATATCGTCATACAGTATATCTGGACATCTGCTCTGGGTTCTCTGCCTAAGCACCAGGGATTCTTCAGTCCACACAGATGGAGTCTGTTTTCTTTTGGCATCGCCATCTTGTGCATTTATTTACTTGCTGCAGAAGGATTTCTTTTCTGGGTTTTTTTTTTTTTGTCAGAATCAAATTGTGCCTTAATGTTATCTGAGAGGAAATACACTTGTCTTCTGCTTCTCAGTTCATATCATTAAACTGATCATAAACACTCAGGTGGTTCAGCACTGCAGTGTGAGCAAACACGTCTTTTATTTGACTTTGCTGCCTCTAATGATTGAAGTTTATGACTTTTACAGAGACGTGAGGCAGTCACAACGACTGCCCATTTGATTAATTGATCCTCCCAACCTCAGCAGAGCCATAGTAATTCAGTGTTCTGCTGGCAGCCTCATCATTTGTATTCTATTTGGTTGTACTTAAACTGAAAGGGTCTTTGCCCCAGGTCATGGTCGAACAATAAGTGTACGTGCTGTACTTTTCCATCCTCAAGAGCTACTCAGCTGGAAAGAAGGAGAGAAACACAATCCGGTTTGGGCTCTTACAAATATACAAGATTGACACATCTGAGCGCAGGTTTAAAAACTATCCTTCATATTATGCTCATTATATTTTTCCAATACAAATAAAGGGATGGATACAAGGTGCCACAGTCCCTGTTTTCTGTCCTCAAGCTGAGAAGCACCTGATTCAGCTGCATATTGTTGAGAACAAGAAGATCCGGAGCAAACCCTGTTTCACAATCAGAACTATTTGACTGTTTTGCACCACTGAATCACTGATTTATCTTCATTGGACAATGGTGCTAATGGTCCCCCATAGAATGATCTTCCCAGAGGGTGACTGCACATAATCAGTGCCTCTGCTTTGTCAGCAGGACCAATTCATTGTTGGCTCTGGTTAGACATTCTTTAAGTAAAACTGCAGATACTTAAGAAGTATTCAACTTCTTAACTCAAGTAAAAGTGAAAATGTTCAGGCTCTGAAATGTATAAAAGTAAAAAGTATTTGTATTTCATCTTTGTCTTGTTACATCTGTCCTGTGTGATGTGCACTGATGGAGACACCAAGAAATCCTCTTTTCTACGTGTTTTTGTCCATTTAGGTTGAAATCAGTCTTGATGTTGGGAGGTGGTGCACAATGATAAATGATAATTCCCCTCAAATGCATTGAAACTAAAGTAAAAAGCCTGTTTTGAAAACATAAGGAGTAGAAGGTACAGATATTTGTGTTCAAACTATAGGGGGTCAAAGTCAAAAGTATTTATGAAAAAATAAATAACGTAAAACCTTCCTTCATTTTATGTCCTGTGTGATTTAAACTATTTAATCTTCTATTAACCTGAAATACTGACTCACTGAAGTCCCTGACTGCAGTGCTGCTCCTGAACTGTTTTCCCATTAATAAAGCCAAAGACTCATTAATGTTTCATTGAGGAGGTGAATATGAATGAAGAAAACCAGACGCCCATCTTACCCGATACCCGGATTAGTTTGTCTTTGTAACGTCTCTTTCTTCCCTCTTTAACAACTTCCACTGCAGACTCAGATGAGCTCCAGGCGTTTCTAATCTTCCTCTCTAAGCACCCAGTACTTAAGAAGGTCAAAATGAAACGAACAGAACACAAACTTACATCTGTGATTGTTCAGCAGCAGCTGTGACAAATGGAAAAAACAACAGTTTTTAGATTGTTCAATAAAAATGAGTAGTTTTGGTGTGCTGCCTGAAAATGAGATATGGATTATTTGCAGAAAGCTGCAAAAAAATAAACGCTGGATAACAATCAAACTCTGTTAAATACAATTTAATCGAGTCCTTTCATTAGCAGCGCTGGAGTCTTGTGTTTTCCATTTCCACATCTTTCCAGTACCAATCTTTGACTGCTCTTCTCTCCTCCTATCTACAGATCCAGGGATATCCTGTCTCTACTAAACCCTGCTCTCCTTCATGACAGCAGGGCTCTACAGTGCAGCGTTTCACTGTGCAAATGTGAAAATTGATCTGGGCTCCAAAACTCATTATGGTAAAATACACAGATTCACAGGGACGCTAATAAATCTGTTATCAAACCGTTTCTCCCTCCTCTGTGTACAAAACATCCAGGGAGCTATCCTTCACTTTCACCAGTCAGTTAATGTTAATTCTGTGAGTAACTAGATGTCCAGCAGGATGGCAGACTTACAGGGAACCAACCTGAACCCAGATGGTGTCGTCGTCCTACAACCATCAGAATCAGAATCGGGTTTATTGCCGAGTAAGTTTTCACATACAAGGAATTTTGCTCTGGCGTATAATTGGTGCATAAGTAGAAATAAAAGAACAAGTAGTGCAAAAGTCAAGAAACATGACAGAATTATCTATCTTTACAATACTGAATAATTAAAAATATAATTAAAATGTGCAATATCAGTTTTTGAAATTAAAAAGCTGCACAATTTTTGCAGGGGATGTGCACAGGTTAACAGTGTGAAGTGTAGAGGATATGACCACTGTGCAGAGATGTGCATTCATGCAATGCATTACGACAGATGTGTAAGTTAATGTAAAGTGTAAGGTCTATGGGGGGATAAGGGTCTGTGTCAGCGGGGGTCCCGGGCCTCGTTGATGAGGCCAGCTGCAGACAGGAGGATGTTTTGGTCCTGATAGACATTACACTGTGCAATCAACACTTACTTCATTATGATAAATTAAAGCAAAAGATGTTTCTGTTGCCACTTTAAGATGATCAACTTAATATTTCTGAATCTTTAACTTCAGCTTGTGAAAAATAAGGTGTCAAATTTCGTAGCTGCAGCTGTTATTTGAATGTGTCAGACACATTTACACTCTATATTACACATCTACATGCTACAGTATGTATATTATGGTTACTATCTATACTGAGCAGCATTGGCACAAACATTTAAGTTCTGTCTCATTTCAGATTAGCTAGACTGTTCACTGAGCAGCTGTGCCATTTAAAATAAGTTAAGTATTGGATTGGACCTCTAATACTTAAGGACTCGGATTGGGATCAGGCCCAAGAAACGTCATCAGGACATCTCTACTCATCTATTGCATATCTATATATCTAATTTCCTTGGCAGGCCGTCTTGCACTGCTGCTGGTTTGTGTTTTAAAAAGGAGGTGTTCGGGACGCCTCCCTGTGGATGTATTCTGGACACGTCTGGAACACATGGGAGGGATTGTGTCACATCTGGCCTGGGAACACCTCAGGATCCCCCAAGGAGGAGCTGGAGGATATGACTGAGGAGAAAAACATCTGCACTAGCTTACTAAGACTGTTTCCAACACAACCAAGACCTCGATGAGCACTTGAAAATTGAAAAAAGATCGAAGGCAGTGGAAAAGATCGTCCATAGACGATGTGCAACAACTGTACGACTACTATGAAATAACCTCCAAAAGGTTGTATGTATGGGGTTGTCCTTTTAGATGACACGGTTCTGAACAATCTTATATTGTTATTTTTATTCTTTTTAATTTCCTTCAGTATACATTTTTTTATTTCAATGCATTTTTTTCCCTGTTGAATGTACTTTTTGCATCTAATGTTGTACACACAAAAACTACAGTGGAGTATTAAGGTTGCTGTTAGGAAAAACAGATGTTAAGAATAAAGAATGTAATACTTACTTTTAAGTCATTATGACTACTTTTGAGGACAACATGTTGTATGTTATGAGACTGTAGATTTGATGGTAAATGTGCATGTGCATTAGCTTTTCTTCAAGGATGAGGACTTAGCTGTTTGGCAAATGTACATGAATTTCATGTTTTGAAATATTTCATGTTTATCTTGCCAAACACTCTGAAGTGAACAGTTGAATTTAGTGATAATTTATGAAAATTATCATGAGCAGAGTTGGAAGAGAAATCGATACAGCATTAATTTATGTTTCATCAGGCCCTTTGACATTTGTCATATTGGTGTCGTGAGCTGTGACGAGCAGATTCTCCTCAAGGCGTCTCCATCAGGCCTCTCGGCCTCTTCGTGTTGTCGTGTTTACAGCTGAGAGATAAAGACGGAGAGGAGAGTCAAGCTGGTGTTTTGGCTCGAGAGCCCTCGAGCCATCGCAACAGACGGCCTCTCATCCACCTCCAAACACATCCATCTCATCTAATGACTTTACCCACTGTGACTTGTTTTCAACAGCAGAACTGCTCCAAGCACAAAGGAGAGTCAGAGGCAGCTGACAGGGATGAGACATAACGATGGAAAGATGAAGTAAGAAGAAACCAGGAAGGAAAGAGAGGGTGAGGCGAGGAGAAGAAGGAGGTGGCGAGGAAGAGTAGTATCTATGGGACAGAAAGAGGAAGGGTTGTATATCTTCATGTCAACCGTTCCCTGTTTATCTGTCATTGACTCGTCGTTGGCAGCTGAATTGATATTCAGTGTTTCAGGTGCAGACACTTCAACATCTGGTCCATTCGCTGCACACTTTACCTCTGAAGCCTTTTGTAGAAATTTTAGGAGCCTTGACTGTGTTAATGATGGATTCTCATCAAGGTGCACGTGCTCGTGCACAGGTGGAAATTCTGTTCGGTTAAAACGGGTTTGACATAAAAGAACACTAAAACCTTCTTGTATGAGGCCCAGTGGGAGGATATAGTTTCAATGGAACAAAGAACGTATGTGAGGAGGTCAGACAGGAAAGAGGAGATATAATAAAGAAATGAGAAGTATGAAAAATGGAAATACTGGGATGAGAAGAAATAATAAAGCTGACAAAGGGAGGAGAAAAGAATGATAGGAACCTGAGGAACGGAGACAAAGAGGATGAAGAAGAAAGGAAGAAGAGAAGATTTGTGAAGAAGGTGGAAAAAGACAGGAAACGAGAAAACACAAAAGGAAGGAATAATAAACTGAGGAGAAGAGGGGAGGAGGAAGATGGCAGGATGAAAAGGAGAGAGAAACTGATGTCCTTATTTTTATTTTCCTTCTCCTCATTGACCCTCTCTGCCATCTACCTTTTCCTCAAAGTGAAGGAGAAAGGTCTTTTAAAAGAAGAGAAAGAGGAAAATGAACACGGGGAAAAAGATGAGAATGTGAAAGGACTTACAATAAAAATGATGGAGGAAGAAGAAGTGGAGCGGAGGAGGAGGAGGAGAATACCTTGTATAAAGTGAAAGTGATGTGGAGCTCAAACAAACAATTATCTGTTTTCCCTGAAGAACGCGAGGTCTGTTCCCACTTTAATAAATGATTCTCCTGCTTGTGTCAGACTTCACCAGCTGTGATGAGGTTTTCTTCTCGCTCTCCACAGTGAAGCGCGTCCGCACTCTGCCGCTGGGAAAAACCGGTCCTCACAGGTTTTACAACCCGTTCAGGTTTCTGATGAATTGCCCCTTCAAACAGTGACGACTGTTCAGTTTTGCTTGGTTAACGCCCTCAAGGTGCAGGAAGAAGTGAATTCAACAGCAGGTTTGGGGGGTAAAGTGTCACAGCCATTCATCACAGTCTGCATCAAGGGGGAAAACTCATGTCCGCCACATTCACCGACGGACTTTGAAAGAATCTCTAAAGGGAAACTACACCTTCAAATTCTGCTAAAATCATCTCTGCAGATATTACAAAATCTGCTCTGTCTGTTTAGTCTTATTCTCTCTGGATTACTGCCTCTCTCACAATTATTACAAATTTCTGATTTACAATAATGGGACATCACTTGTAATATCATGGACATGATCACTGAACATTTCGAATCAACCACAGACACACACTTGAGATTTGATATTGTACATACACAGCTACATGCCACTTCTCATACAAAATCGATATGCGACTTCAGACATGAGCATCTTCTGATCCTTACTGTTGTATATGGATATTTTATTCTTGCACCTTTCTTATTGATATTTCATAATTGCTCTCTTTCCTACTTTGTGCTGCAGCTGAGCACAACAGTCGTTAGTTCTTGTTGATGATCTCTGACGTCACGGAGGAGTTTTAATTCTGAACACACTCACCAACCAGCCCCAGTGCATTATGGGTCATTTTCTGGCCCTTCAGTCAATGATTGCGCCAACAGGCTGCGAGACAAACATGTTTCCAAGGTAAAGGCATAACAGCGAAGGTGTGTGTGTGTGTGTGTGTGTGTGTGTGTGTGTGTGTGTGTGTTTACACGTTATTGAACCGCTCGACAGCCAAAGACTGATGGGTGAAATAATGGACGAAGACAGAAGAGAGCAAGATGGAGGGATGGTGAGAGAGAAGAGAAGAAGCCTGTCAACACTCTCAGTCAACACGTCATGACACCGTTCGCTCATGTCTTCTCTCTGAATGTTTTTACACTAAATGTTTTCATTAATATATCAGATGGGTTTTTGTTCTACTGATAAACAACCTAAAGTTTCATTACGGCATGTCGCCCTCCCCTTTCAAAATCCTATTTTCACTCTACGCAGCTGTTTTTTTTTTAGGTTAATCTCCTCACTAAAATCTCTAAAGCGTCCCGTTACGATGAAGCCAAGGGAACTACAGAGGAGAGAAAGGGCCTGTGGGTGCTGTTCAAATCCCAACAAATATAACCAAGAGAGGGCTGAAAATAAGACCTACGACTGACCTTTCCTGGAAGGAACCAGAATAGAAATAAAACTTCACTAACGGGTCTGAGTGAAAACCACAAAACAGCTCTGAGTGTTTCTGAACAAAAGAATTCACGTGTTTGCTGTCAGGAATCAAAAAAGTAATCAAATGTTTGTCAAATCCAGCAAAAAACAGAACTCACTGATTGTTTCAGAAGTCAGTCTGTGACCCTACAGAGCCTGATTCTGTCCCATCTAACCATCATTTCAGAGCCTATTTAAAAGCCTTTGGTACCTTCCAGTTTGTGTCCATCCTGAACTAAAAGGAACACACCACCATGTTCACAGATCTGTAACCAAATCAAAGAGATTGAAAGGTAATCACCGCTGTGCTTTTATTAAATAAACTGATATTTCCGTCCTTTTTATAGAACAATTTGAGCAACACACCTGCTCCCTGCCTGTAAGGTGTTAGTATGCACCTGCACTGATGTTACTTGGACAATACAGGTTTTAAATCCTGTCATGTCAGTAAAACAGAGTGAGAGGGTGTGTGTGTGTGTGTGTTTCTGGGGTACTTGTCAAAATGTGAGGCTTTATATAAATTAGATGTTAACCACTGCACACATTCTGCTCAGCTGATTGATTGGACGCCGGTGAGTCTTTTACCTGCTGACGGCTCATTTATTTCTGTCAGGACCTGTAGTAACTCAGTATTTTACATTTTTTATGTTTTTTTTTTAAATAGCGTTTTCTCTTAAGGACAAGTTACTCCAGCATTTTATACAGCTATAATTTATAATAAAATCATGTATTTTCAACAATATCACCACAATCAGTAGAATTGCTCGAGAGGGAAGTAAATCTGCTCATCTGCACCTGTGAATTTGCACCATTGACCAACAGCAGGCCTGTGAGAGGGCTCAGGAGTCCAACATGGTGGAAGCCTGTGAAACTGTTTCCTGAGCAGCTGTTGAAAATGTTCCTTAAATGCAGGAGGAGTTCTGGTGACATTTAAAACAAAAGTTAGATTGTTTTTGTCCTCACTAGGCAAATCACAGACCTGTGGCCTGGACACTTAAAAATGGCCGACGTTTACATTTCCTGACCACGTGACCTCTTGTGCTTGTGAACAGTAGCGCCATGTTTTATCACTGCAAAACTCTGAAGATCATTTTTAATCCTAAAAGGAAAATCACACCAAAATCAACTGCCTTTTATTATTTGCCACAATCAGTGGATTCAGCACAAAGATTTCAACTTTTGCTGAACTTTGAAGTGAATTTGCCTCGTTGACCAATGCTACATCTGTGCCACAATAAATTATTTAAGTGTGAATTTATTGTGCCATTATTGACCAAGGTAACAAGCTTGAAGAGTTTTTATTTATTGATTACATCCTCTATTGATTTGAATGATGTACAGTCGTGAGAACCACATACCGGGGCGAAGTGAAAGGCCCGGTACAGAGAAAACAGAAAGAAGCCGACCGACGAGCACCGGCATGTCGGCGATCTCGCCAGCTTCACCACGTGGCCCCGCTGCGTTCGCGTCACCACCGGGTTAAAGCAGGCGTCGAAAACCGGCCACATAAATCAGTTCACGCTGCGTGATGGAAGTACGAGGATAAGGAAAAGGTGAAAGCCACAGAGAGGGACAGAAACAGACGAGTTCAGACATTCCTGGAGGTTGTTACTGAGCCACAGACCATAGCAGGTGATTTCAGTGATTAGAGGAAGGAACACAGCGAGGAACTGATAAGTGAAATCCCCCGTGGTGTTTCGCTGCGATGACACACTGACTCCTTTCCTCCCTTATCTGCCTTTCATTCTGCCTCAGGAGGAAGAAGAGGGTGAATAAAAGGAGAAGAGGGAAGATGAAAACCAACCATACACGTTCAAGTGACTGAATAGGATCATTTTTCTGAACTCATCACCTCCTGTCTTCATCCTCTGTGTGTGTGTGTGTGTGTGTGTGTGTGTGTGTGTGTGTGTGTGTGTGTGTGTGTGTGTGTGTGTGTCTGTGTTTGCTACAAATTGAGGCCTGCAAGTATTTAACCAACAGAGTGAGGACATTTTGGCCGGTCCTCACGACTCCAAAGGGCTGTTTGAGGGCTCAGACTTGCAGGTGTATGTTGGTTCCAGCTCATCTCCGGTGATGGTTGATCCGGCAGCGCTCAGTCTGCACGTGTTGCTATATATCCGGATCCTTTTTGGAAGGAGGATGTTCTTTGGACTGATTTTAGCCTCTTTGATTTACTGATCAGTTGTTGTGTACATAATGTTACATACCTACTAAATACGCTCTCCTTTGTTAGAGAGAGCCCACTTTCTGTTGTGTTTTTGTCGATTTGTTCATTTGAATTTGACATTTGTTTTAAGTTGTTAATAAATAAATTATTTTTGCTTCCACTTTAGTTTCCATTGATTCTCCCCCCTCCCGATTTAATTGTAGTGTTACTCCCCTCATCCCCTGGTCTCTCTCTGTGAACGTATCAGGTGAAAACAAATGTAAAATACAATAAAACAAATTTACACCCTGTTGTCATCCTGGCTGGGGAATGTTTCCTGCTTTCCCCTTCTTCCTTTTGTTTCTGATCATACAATGCTCTCATTTTTCTCACCCACTCTGTAAAAGCAGCTCCTGTTAATCACCTTATTTTTCACTAAATGAAATGTGAACAGGCTGACACTGCTAATCATCAGGAGCGTGTTTTTTCTCCTCATTTTTAATGTCAGGTGCTTTGTGAACTTTAAAGGGCGGTTTTCACCCCGAGCCACAGTTAATTCCTTACTTTCTGGATTGTTGGTGGGTCGGTCAGACGTGTAGGTGGATAAACATGTGGATGGAGGTGGTTTTGAGTCATTTGATGGATGGTTAATTGACAAAGGGATGAATTGTTAAGGGATGAATTGTTGGCACATCAAACAAATGAGCCTTTTCATTTATTCACATCTCCATCAGGATTGGCATATTATTTCAACAGTGGATAATTAGATGTCTTGTTCTTCTTTATTCAATAACCCGCCTCCTCCTTTTTTTCTTCAATCAATTGAACACATCATTTGCCATCGTATCATTCAGAAACACGAGCTTCAGACTAATTCATTTTCAGACAAAAACATTTAGCTGCAGAGATTAGATGTCCAATTAGAGCTCAGTGTTTTACTGCCAGAAATGGAATTGATTCATCCAGTATAAAGATGCATTATCTGACCCTGGACTGTTTGCATATCACTTTCCATTTGCTTCAAATTACTCTGCGCCAATTATCATAATTATATCCATATGAGTCATTTTACTTTGAAATACACCTTACCTGTGTTTTTGTGTAATCCTTTGTGATAATGTAGTTCATAAGACGTTATTAAAAATGTTTCTTTGCAGAATCTGTCAGTAAATTGGTTTGAAAAGCAGGAACAGACAACAGGTTCATTGAAGAAGGTGGATTAGTGGGCTTTCTGATACTGAAATGTGAGTACTTGTTTTCTAATGAAGGCTTAACCAGAATGAGTCAAAATGCATCTTATGACATTTATTACATTTTACGTCACTTTGGACACGTCTGCCAAATATGTAAATGGAAAACAACAATATAGTGGGTGAAGTGGTATTTTCCGGTTACTAGTGGGGTTTTAACTCACCGGTACTGGTTTGGTATCTTGATCTTTGAATCCTGGCAGGTGAAGTGAAAGTGAAAAGGACTCAAAAAAATCTCTGTATTCATTCACAATGAATAGCAGCCTGTGCCAGTATTGAGTCTGTAGCTTTGACCCCCTGGAGCTGCTGGGAGATCAACGGGTCGGACCGTGGTTGTACTGGCAGCTGCCAGGCTGTGAATGTGTATAACTGAGTGCTGTCAGGTCCTTCCTGCAAAAGACAACTGGACTCTCAGAGAAACTTCCCTGAATGAATAAATAAAAAGGTTAAAAATAGTACACTGTGTGCCAATCTAAAAAGGGCCAAAAGCGGTGTACTGCAATCTTGGAGAGCCGAGGATAACTGCTCCCTTCACAGCCATCTTTAGGCAGCAGGTATCTGTTAACATCCGCAGTCTCCGGCTGCAGTGATGACGTCAGTGTGAAGCCACGATCACGCACAACAGATCCACTGGTTAAAAGTTTGTACAGCAAACACCAGACTGTTGCAAAATAACTACAGAAACCTCTGTCCTCTTGTGCACATCGCCACTGTAGTTACTCTGTAGCTGACATATAATTAAAGCATGATATGACCTGGTCATGTGAGATTCATCCTTCATCTGTGGCATCAATGGGTTAAAATCTGACACAAAACTATAAATCAAAAACCAGGCCAGAGGAACCAACAGCTGGATTCATCTTTACCTTCTGCTTGTACAAGATTTACTGCTGTCAGATTCATGCAGAGGACAGAGGACATAATTTTTAATTATAGGACTTGGGGAAAATATCAAGTCCAAGTGAAGTCAAGAGTCTAAAGTCAGACGTGTGACTTGAGTCCTCACCTCAGGTTGAAAACCAGCCATCTGACCTCCTGTACGGCTGCTGGAGGGAACCTCACTTCACCTGAATAATCTGAGTTTTATTCAACTGAACAGCTTTAAAATCATTCAGCTGCTGTGCTCGGTTCCATGTTATCGGGATAACAGTGTCAGCCATAATCTAAAAATAGAAGTGTGATGCAAATGTACCATCATTGTGTGGGGAAAAGCAAAGAGCACACAATGATAGGATGTGGGACTACCAAGAACAGAGCTATTAGCTGAGGGTTTTTCTATCACTGACTCTGACTCTCCACAACAGATAGTTAATTGGCTGCAATAGAGAAGGGAACAGCTGTCATCACTGCTCATCTCCCCGCTCATCTCCCCATGTTTCATTGTTTAGCTGTTTAACAGATGCTGCCATCCTAAGTGAGTAAAAGTCAGCAGAAAGACCTGAGGATCTCTTCACTGTAAGCCTACATGGACTGTCCTCTTTCATTAAAAAAGTAAAAGAAAACACAAATACTTTGGCCCTTTTGTTATAAAGTCGGACTCTTCATGTTTTATTGTGGTTCACTGGCTGCTGACTCTGGTCAGCACAAGCAGCATGTGACATTTCATGTGTCGTCTCAAACGGAGAGGACAAACAGACAGATTCCCTCTGTAGTATTCTGTCCCCAACCTCGTGTAATAAGAGTGATGTGCTGATGATGAAGGCAGGGAGACGCCTTCCACTGAAGTCATGTGCCTGAGAGTCATTTAGTTTAAAAGGACGACAAGTCTATAAGAAAATAACTTCATAGGACATGTTGTCCAACCCTGCAGAAACCTACACTTCCATGCTGACATGTTGAAATGAAGCAGGTGCAGTATGGTGTTCACCACCTTCATTTAGCCTGTCAGCATGGTAACAAAGAACAGCTGAGGCTGATTTGCAGGTATTTGGTCAAAACCAAAAATCTGGAGAAACTGATGATGATGCTGGATAAAAGTCAGGGGATCACCACAGTTATTACATTTCACCCTGAGGGAACGTGAGTATTTGTGCCAAATTATGTGGTAATCCATGGGATGCTTGTGGAGGTATTTCACTCAAATCTACACATTTGATTGCTGTGGTGGCGCCAGAGGAAAAGCAGTGCGACCACCGTAGATTCATCATGAATGTCTTATTTCATGGCTGTTGAGTAATTGTCTGTACATGACATCTGAATAAAAACTAACACCATGGTGCTCTTCCACACTAAATTGGATGTAAAGTGAAGAGTGGGAGGTGGCAGATGTTTGGATTTGGATAAATGATGAAGTCAAACTATGACAAAAGGTATTCATTCACAACCTTTTTTACTCTTCATATTTTAAATTAAAAACAAAAGCCATTATGAAATATTTATGTAATGTTGTATATAAAAAAGATGTCAGCTGACAGTCACCCACTTAACATTGAGCAGCTTTATACTTTCAGCTGGCTATCTTTCGTGTGTGTGTGTGTGTGTGTGTGTGTGTGTGTGTGTGTGTGTGTATGACTGGAGGATTAAAGTTGGCTGTTCACTGAAGGAATATTAGTGCATTAATTGGTTGTTTTAGCTCGGCAACAGGTGAGTGAATCCAGCTTCTGATCGATCATGGCGGAAATGACTGCTGCCTAAACCAGATCAAAACTACAGCCTGTAGTTATATAATGTGGTTCTGTTGAAAAGCAACTCTGTTCGTCCCTTTTTAAAGTAAAAACACTGGAGAAGTCACAGAGCAACAAACCGCAGTCAACCGCTGCAAACGGCCAAAGTTTGGGTTTAGGTTGAGCTTCTCCGAATGGAAGCGATGTACCGTGAAATGCCTTCATTACTTCGGTGTCGGCATCAGAGGGAAGATGAGTCTGTGGCTCGGTGAGATCTGCAGAGCATCGACCTGCACAGCAGACCCAAATCCTCAGAAACACGAGTTCTCAGGAGGGAAAAGAGCAAATTACTTTTATTACTCTAAATCATCATTTTCAAGCTACTGTAACAAAATGATTGTGGTAATAGACATGAGAGGAAGATTAAAAGCTGCTGAGACATTTGGAAGAGGAGGATGTAGGTTCAGACTGCCTGGATGGTCTGAGGTCATTTTAATATGTGATACCATTTTGTCTGGGTAATTGACATCACCTGTAGTGCTCCAGGCCGTCATTTCAGCAGGTTGTATTTTTATTTTCCTTTATTTTTGTTGGTAAGGTGGGGGGGCTTTGGTGTAGTTCCAGTGAGGTTATTTTGCCATTTCTAACCCTGAAGCTCTCAGATTGAACAGAATAATAAAACCGCTGCTTTGGACATTGTTTCATGCTGCTCGTCCTGCTCAGATGGCATCTCATGGAGTTCAGGGCTTTGGCTGAGCTCCAGTTTGTTTCTTTCCATCGCTGACCCTGAAGCTCAGTGACTGAACTGAATAATAAACCTGCTGCTTCAGACTGTCTGCCAGTCAGCCTTGAAAGCGTTTTCAGCTTTTCATGTTACCTGGACTGTGACATGATAGCGAGCCGCGTTGCCAGCTGCGGTGGTTCACATCTGGGCAGATACAGCTGTATTTCATATTTTTCATATTATTTCACATTTGTTCGTATTTGATTGTTCGTTTTCCATAAACTACTTTTGCCTAAAAGTTCATTGTAGAATCCAGCGTTTTCTCTCATCGTACCTTCTATCGGGCTGAAACCTTGTTTGTCTTGTAGCCGCAGGTTAAGATTTGGGAGTAAAGGTCTCATCTGTTTTTCCAACTAAACTTCTTCCTGGATACAATTTCCCACTTTTCCACCCTCCCTTTGCTCAAGAGGATACTTTGGTACACCCGAATGCCAAATATTGGTGATTTATTTTCTCCATCACCAGCTTCCTCTTAAAGTCTTGGTTTGTTCCATGTAGGTTTTTGTGCTGAAAACAACCCCTTTATAAGCCTGGTGCTCTTGTCCAACAGTATAATCATCAAATGCAGACTGTTCCTCTGGAAACTATTCTCTTTCTTCCAGGTCCTCTGTTAGTGTCATCCTCAGTCTTTTGCACATTTTGAAATCATCCGACTAGACAGAGGCCAAAAGCAACAAAGAGAGACAACAATAAAAGGAAGAAAGAGACAGCGGAGACGGAAATGAAAGTTGAGGAGAGACACTAAGGGACAGAATATATGGGAGCAGAGAGAAAATGGCAGGAAGAAAAGGGGCTGATGTCAGTGGAGATCCGACGAGGGAGCTCATTACTGAAGGAAAGATGACCTACGTGACTCACGGCACACACACTGAGAAGGACTGAGCCTTCACGTTACGGCCACTTACACTGGAGGAAATCCCACACGGGCTTAACACTGTGGGAGTCAATCAGGAGGAAGGGCCTTCCTTTAAATAGGATTTTCAAAATGTATGTAGGTAAAACCGGCTCCATCAGAACCCTACAGTCAACCTGTAAAAAGTTTCCCAACTCAGAAAGAGAGGATTTTACTTTTCAATTTACCTCTGAGTGGAATATGAATCATAAAGAAGCAGACAGCTTAGGAGCTAATTACTAACTGGTTGAACTAAAAGCCCCCACATGTATTTATCCACGATGACAAAGCACTCAGCAACAATTCATAAGTCAAAAAATTTGTTATGTTTTAAATATCACCACCATTTCTGTAAGACAGCTTGTTGTCAAATGCACATGGATAAATAAAGAGCGCCCCCCCCCCCCCCCCCCCCTCCCACACACACACACACACACACACAGTGTCCTGAGGCCTCAACCAATCAGAGAAGCTTATAGTGTAGGGTCTATTAAACTGAATATTCATTTTTAAGCCCATAAAAATGTGCTTTTCGTCCAACCTTTTTACAGAAACAAAAGGACTTACTGGAGATAAAATGTGTAAGAGCTGATTCCTGTAACTTAATATCAGTGGAAGTGGGATTCAGTTCATCTGCCAGCAGCTCTGAGAACTTCCAGTTTCAGTGACTGCAGAGTAAAAACATGATGAGCTGCTTCGTCACAACATGTTCATCTCAAAATGCTCCATAAACACAGTGATCAGCTTCTGCTGCTGGAGTATTATTCACACACTGAGCGTGGATGAAAGAGCTGATTGCTCACACACGACTGGAGTCACTGTGTGTGTGTGTGTGTGTGTGTGTGTGTGTGTGTGTGTGTGTGTGTGTGAAGGACTAATGAAAAATACTCATGGTGTTGTATTGATTACTTTTTTGGGGCGGCTGGGTTTTAAGGCAGCTTCTAAGACGAGGTGTTTTCGCTTCACGCTCTTCTGAGTTGCCTGCAAATATTGTTTGTGTTGTCAGAGAAGATACTTTATTTTCAGTGTGGAAACAGTGAGATGAAACTTTATTGATCCTGTGTAGAAACGAAGTCTCTGCAGCAGCAAAAACAAGAGCGACTGAGAAGGAAAACACAACATGCAGCTTTTGAAAAAATTCAGTGAGCATCTTTCCTGGTTTGCCTTTCGTTGTCCGTCGTGTGAATTTGTACCATCGGTTCCTGTTCTGTACTTGATAAACTGACGGGCTGCTCAGGGCGATCCACACCAGCAGTGTGTTTCCAAGCCTTTCACTCGTTCATCCCACACAACAGATACATGCTTCCCTTCAAATATATATAACAATCTGGAAATATTTCAATTTCCATCCCTGATGGAAACACCAGTTCATCAAAGTCAGTATGTCTTCTTTTCTCTTCATTTCCTGCCTTTGTGTGTTTTCCCGCCTCTGTAATAGCCTTCACCTGGTCCTTATTATCCTCACCTGTCCTCACTTCCATCAGTCAGTCCTGGGTTTAGTCCAGATCCTTTGTTCCCGGTCAGTTCGTCTCAGGTCATCGTTGGTTTCAGTCCTTGTGTCTTTGAGCCTGTGTGTGGATTACAGTGTGTGGTTGTGGTAGAGCTGAAACAAACATCCAGATGGTCATTTAACAGCACGTACTGCTGTTTTGAGGGTTTTTCCAGAGACCTTAAAGATCTTCGACTCTCTGGGTTAAATAGGTCTCTAGTCTGTTTAGAAGCACTTGTGTGCCGCTGATATCGTGCATCTTGTGTGGATTCAGGTTTTCCACTTTCCCGCACAATCAAAGCTCCTCATTCACATAGTTACTTAAATCTAGTTCTAGCTTTGGAAGGATCTTACAGTTGAATACAACATGAATTCAACTTTCTGTAGTTTATAATAACGTGATACATCAGAGTAATCTCTGCGATCTGGGAGCTTGACATGACTAAAAAGAAGCCTGATCAGTCGGTTCTTCCTCCAGGTGATGTAAAGTACTTTTCGTGGAGGTCAAGTAGAATGTGAGCACAGCTGAAATGTCACTTGTAATCCCTCACTGCACGGGGAGAAGCAGGAAGTGTCTGTAGTGTCAGGGTTTAATCGAGGAAAGGACCCAGAAGGAGACTAACTCTCAGAAGGCAAAAAAGGTTTATTCCGAAGGAGAAAAACTAACAGAAAAATCTTCACACAGGGCCAGGAACACCAGGAACACGGTTCAGAGACAACTTCAGAGGAACTAGAGACATCTAAGACAATAGAGACAACACTAGAGACGAGGACCCGACAAAGGGAACTGAAGAACATACACACACACACACACACAGACTAATAGGGAATGAGACACAGCTGGGGTGGGCAGGCAGGTAGCAGGAGACACACACAAGGGTTGTGCAAACCGGCTCTAACAAGATACAGGTGTGCAGGGGAAACAGGAGCAAAAACAAAAACATTGTGATCACGGCTGGGCCGTGACATGTAGACTTGTTTTTAGACAGTTTTACTGTTTGTCTTCCCTTCCTGTCGGGCGTCTTGCTTCCTGTATTCCTTCATCTCAGCAGGTAACTTGCTGGGGACAAATGCTGGACAAGAATAAGCCAAGACAAAGACTTCAACATATCAGAGTTTGGATATATATTAGATGATAAGAGTTTATTTCACCCTTGGTTTCACCTGAATACATTTTCCAAGAACTTTCAGACAGCAAGAGCTCATTTTTTGTTACTGTTTCCCCCAAATCTTCCTTTGAAGCTCCACAGAATCTCATTTTTTTTTTTTTTTTTCTACTGATTTTCCTGCAGTCCCTAATATATTTATTTTACCGGCCCTTAAAATAATTACTCTCCCCATGTTCCTGTACGCAGACTACAGTAACTCGCTGTTGGTTCCTGGATTTGCCTGCAGTTGAGCATTGAATGATGTCTCCGTCCTGTGTATTTGGTAAACTCCGTAATCCTTCTGGAAATTCATTTCTGTTTACATGGTTCTGAATCCATCCTGTTCTTGTTGTAACAAAGTGCAATTTTATCCATACACGTCAAAGCCACCTCTTCTGCTGTGTCTAAATTGGAATTGAACCTTTTTGTGTATAATCTGATGTTATGGTGCAGATGCATCATCAGAAGCGCATGTGATGACTTCCTCTGCGAGATGTTTTCCACAGATTCAGTCTCCCAGAAGGAACTCGGCACGGCTGTTTGCTGTGTGTTGTTCTGCTCTGCTGCTTACAGACGAAGCTCACACATAATGGATTTGCTGCTGTGACTGAGCTTTGTGGAAGACACTCGAGTCTTTCTGTTTCCATAAGTGCTTCTCTTCCCTCATTTCCCTGATTTTAAACTGCGTCCCCCCCCCCCCCCCCCCATCAAACTCCTCCACTCAATCATCATCCTCTCTTAATGTTGAGAGCCCAGTTTACCAATATAAAAGACTGTCTGTCAATATCAATTGTTTTCTTTAGCGTAGACTAAGTTTCTCTCAAATGATTAAAGATATTCATCGTTCTGATCGTTGTTGAACTTTCACCCAGCTGGTTAAGGTTTGTTCAAGTCACACTTGCCAGCAGGTAACCTGAGTATAACATCTGCATTTTTGATAACTGTAGCCTCGATCTTTCTGTAACCTTAACCATAATATATTTAACACACACACATACTGTAGAAGCCAAGAGTTCAAAAAACATTAACATTGAACAAGTAGTTTGCAGTGTTGCTTCCTAGAGGCTCTACCTCTTAAGTTTAGGCACCTGAAATAATGAGATTCTCTTTTTGTTTGATTCCCCCATATACAGTGATGTAAAGAGTCAACAGGCAGCAAAAAGAAAAGTTAAAGAACGGTGATTTGTTTTGGTTTAGTGATACGTTGCGTCTTTTTAATGACAGGGCTTTAGTTTAGTAAGATTTATACAATCTGTGACCCTTACTTCAACTCATTTCATCATCTGTCACGTGTAGTTTTAGCACATAAAGTGCATCTCTTCCATCCAATCAACACCTGGCCTCTCTACCATTTGCTGGATCTTCCACCCTGATCACCGCTGCCTGCAGTGAGAGTGCTCTTCTCCGAGTTTCTAGCTGATGCAGAGGTCATTGTGCTGCTGGAGTGTCTCTGACTCACCGTTAAAGTGGTGTCTTTTTCTGCAGCTTTCAGCCCGTCCCTTCGGCTCTGCATTTCCTGGAATCGCGTCTGGCACTTGGACAAATTTGAATGTCTCATGTCGATGTTTTTACTCCCTCTCTCTGCTTTCATCATCCGTCATCCACAAGGTCTTTTGATTTGTGGTAACACTTTGGACAAAAGATGCAGCTATGATTGTCTTCACAACAGCTTGGAGCGCAGCAGCTGAGGGGGTACAGAGCTCTTTTCCGCTCCTTTATACTCGTGATTTCAGGTTGTGTCTCTGAGTGCTCTCTACAGCACTTCTGTCTTTATTTTCTGCTTCTATTTGATGGACGTCTCACTCCCAGTCGTTCTGACACAACTGTCTTCGGGAAACATTTAAATGAATACAAAAGAATAAGAGACTGCTTTGAGTCTAAAGCTGCTCTCATTGAGTCAAAACTTCATCAGTTTGCATGAGGTTCCTCTTTGGGGTCAGGACAGTGACTTTCACTTTTGGCACTAAAAATAAAATTTGGCATTGAGAAAGTGTAACTGAAAAATAAATCACAGGCACGGCGTTACAATCAGTTATACTCTTTCCAGTGACAGTTCATTTAGTTTGAAGATCTGAAAAATGAAGTGCGACATGCAAAAATAGAAGGAAATAGGAAGGAGGCAAACATTTTTTAACATATAAATAATTGATACATAATTAAATAACACAGTAGCAGGTGGAGCCGGTTGGTCTGAACCTGCCGACAGAGCAGCTGGATGTTATTGGCTGGGTCTAGTTTCAGGTTCTTTCCCCCTTTTTTTTAATGTCAATAAAAGCTTTCAATAAATGCTGATGAAAACTCAAATACACCTTTTTATATCACGGGAACATTCATCATGCTGCCGCTCACTGTGGCAGGCCAACAAACGAAGAAGACGACGAGCGGCGAGCTGAGGTGTACAGTTTGAGACCAGTCTGACGTCCATGTTGCATGTCATACCTGTCACCATGGCAACTCTTAAAAGCACCACAGGCTACATGTGGATTAGAAGAGACGTTCATTCATTAAAATTACACAAATGCCAGCTGAGGTGGGAGGCAGTGATGAAATACCACGATGGACCAGAGTCGCTGTGGCTCCATTAAATATTTCATCTCACTTCCTCGTGAGATTTGTTACAAGCTGTGCAGCATTTGAATGAAAACATAATTAATGCTTTTAAGTGCTCTGAGCTTTTGAGGATGGCGAATACACGTCTTAAGCCATATTTTAATGAAGCCACGAGTGTTTGGAACGTACTGAACATATGGATTGGCAGCAGAGAAGTGGATTATGGCGCAGGAGTGATCTCGAGCGTGAGGGGAAGATGTGGCGGGAGGTGAAGTCAGCAGTGCTCGAAAAGAAGGAAACAGTGTGAAGTTAGTTTATTGTAGTTTGGCCCAATTACCAACACGGTCAGCAGAAATGAACACAATGACCCCCACTGATCCCTTTACAGGGAAAATGTGTTTTTCTTCTACATCCAATAATAAAAATAGAGCCATCAGGTGATTTAATGTAACTGTGTAATGGAAAAGCCACATAGAACCTTGCAAGAAGAGTATCTGGTTATTACCTGATAAATATTCATCACAGATAAGCTGATGTGAATTGTTCATTTTGTACATTTTAGTTTTGGTCACATCTCATGATAGAAGATTTTATCGTTGACACAACATGTAATGGTTTTTATTAGTACTGTTACAACATGTAGAGCCATATCACACTTTACACAGATCCAAAGAAAAAACTTTTTTATTCTTGTTAATGTGTTCATATTGCATACTATTGCAAAGTATTACCAAAAAAAAAGCTTTAAAACTTGTTAATCTGTCAGTAATAACTATAATCTGTTTAACTGCCCTGGTTGGTTCATCTTTTGTCTGCATTACTGTTTAAATGATTGTCATGGACTATTTACCTTTTAATTATTTTATTTCATTTATTTTTTTTTTTGTTTGCAGGTTTGTATTCATTTAATCTGCAAAATGAAATCATTTAAAAAAAATCATCTAAAATTAATCATCCTCGTGTGCATACTGACAGTTCTGTGCACGCACATGTGTGTTCACCCTCTGAGTCCACCAACGTGTGTGTGTGTGTGTGTGGGGGTATATTTAATGCATATTTCTGAGTGAGTTTTTCTGTCTATAGCTAATAGCTGAACTGGCCAATTAACTTGGGAGAGCCCCAAAACACTGCTTTCCTTTGAGCGGATTTAAATGGTCTTTCTGCCTCATTGCCTGACACACTAAACACCAACAAGACAAATGGTTTCACCCTGATACAAATAAACCTGCAGCTGCAAGACTTTGATGCAAAAATAAGCTTAGATTTACTAAAGAAAAGCTGCAGCAGAAAAAAAGGGCGGGCAAGGTTTCCACAGACCCGGTGAGGTCAGGAAGATCTGCGCTGAAAGTGTCAGTTAATAAAGTGTTAATTATAAACAACAGTGTGCAGGTTTGCAGGGGTCAGGGTCAAAAACCATGACGAGCAGCGACATATGGGGGAGTTTAGACGAGCACTGTGACAGATGGAGACGGATGGTTTTAGCTCAGATGGGCTTCTTTCACAGCAGTCTGAACAGCTTCATGTTCAGCTCAACACAACGTGTTCACCGAGTGAAGAAGGGCCTAATTTACCCAACAGCAGCATTTATTTCCATGTTATGTTACATTTATTTACAACAAGGAGTTATGTTGCAGACTTAACTTAAAAACACATTATCAGCTTATGATTTATACAACGTATTGTCATGCATGAAGCTACCACACAGCACATTATGTAAAGTAGTTTAATCAGGAGGATCTTAACTGAAACAGAGACTTTAAGAATGATCAAGTGGATTTATTGAACAGGTAATGAAAATACATTCAAGACTATAAACTTTCACAGAAATGAAGCTGAAATAATAACTGAAATAGAGCTTAAGTATGGTTGCATTACTCTGTTGACTGACATGCAAAATGTGTAGCGTCATTATGGAAGCAGGACTTGTAATTGATCGATTTTACCAAAATAAAACATCTGGATCTTCCACCAATGATACTGAAATCACCATAAAAACAGAAAGCACCATAATAACTGTTATTTTCAGGCTTATTTCGAGAGGTTTATTATTCAAAGCTGCTTGCTGGAAATAAATATGCAGTTTCACAAGAAAAGGGCATGAAAGTTCCCAAATGGCACATTGTCAGTGCTTCATTACAGTTTTTATTCCTGTCATTTGAAACATATATTTACTAAAACTACATCACGAGTCACGCATATTCTCAACCGACACCCAGGTAGACGGCAATTATGTGCTCACACATATGCAATTACAAGCAAATGTAATCAAACAAGCTGCATGTGTCATTAGGTGGGAAACACGACGGTCGGACATTGAGATTCAACCTCGAGTTCAGACCCACAGTTTGGAAACACTCACTGCATATGGTGAAGGATCTGTCTTTCCCTCTGCCACCGACACATACACACACACACAGGCGTGTTACCAATACTTACAGGGACATTACATTGACTTACATTAATTATCTGGAGACTCCCCTTAACCTCAAACCAAGGCTTCACCCTAAAATGTAATGATTTACGTTATGGGGACGTACGTTTTGCCCCCATGAGGAAGACGAGTCCCCACAATGTTACTGGGACAATGGGACTGTGTTTATGTCCCCACAACATTATTAATACCCGTCCACAGACACACACACACACACACACACACACACTGACCCGGAGGTGAGACGAGTGCTGTGAAGGAAGAACTGGTGCTGGTGTTGCATTAACCTGCAGCGCCTTGTCACAGCAGGTCAGTCAAACTGTCCATGACACCAGATACAGTCTCACACACACACACACACACACACACACACACACACACACCCTCTGTCAGTGTGATTACAACTCCTTGACTTTTAATCAGTTTAATTAGGCAGCTGAAAAGGCCAGTGTGAGGTTTACTGGTTAAATAAACGAGCAGGCCTTTGTTCGCTCATTAAAGCCAACAACGATAGATCTGGTTTTCAGACCTGCAGGGAAAACAGTTACTGACTCCAGTGTGACTGTTAAATCTCTGCAGTCGGTCCCGGTTTCAGGCTCAAGTTACACATAATGAGGAAAGACGACACAGAACTTCGATCGCTGGAGACGGAATAGTTTCTCTTATTCTTCTTTTACTGGCGACGAGCCAGTGGGTTCCTGTCACACGTTGTTTGCCGAAGGCTCCCTGTGGAGTCTTCTTGTGAACACAGTTGTGTTTACATTCAGTGTTTCTCTCCAGCATTAGTATGCACACAACATCTAACGGATTTATTCATGTTTCCGTATCTCCGCAGTGTCCGTAGGTGATAAACTGTTGGGTTGTTCAATATATGTGTATGTGTGTGTGCAGAAAAATATCTCAGTATGCTTTTTTGTTGGTTCGTTAGTTTTTCAAGATAAATGTGATTCCTACCTTCCACATTTTAAGGTTTTCTTTTAGTTTTTTACATGAATCAAGACTTCATAACAAAAAAGTACAGTTATCTATGTGCTAGAAAATGTAAACAAAAGTTATTTATTTATTTATAGTCATTTATAATTTTTTCTACTAATCTAAGGTTCTCACCTCCCGTACCAATCGCCTGCATGCATCTTCGCCCTTTTTGATTTTTGTTGCCTCTTTTTCACCGTCTGCCACCACTTGAGGGCCCAACCTGTTTAACTGAGTCTTTACATGCAGTGAAGTCTCCAAAAGAGCAATTTTTGGTGGCATGTTCCTTTAACTCAACATTTTGCAGCAGCATCATCATCATCATCATCACACACGTTTTTCTGGCCGTTGAGCCACACACACCGCTGGACATTATTCTTTATTTATTTATATTTGCTGTTGCCTCCTGAGTGTGGACTATTTAATAAATAAACCTTGGGGAGAGACTTTTATGCCAACTGCTGTTTCCGAACTTTGAAACTCAACATTTGACACTCTTTCGGCAATCCGTCTTTTCACTGTTACACGGTTGGTCAATTTTCTCACCTTTCTGTTGGTAAAAGACAGTGTTGATAAAAACAGAATGAATGAAGCTCGAATCAAATATAAAATTGTTTATAAAAGCAGATACTCTGTTCTTTCTTATGATAAAGTTACTGTTTACATGTTTGAACAAAATATTCTGGAGGTCTTGAAAGATTAGTGAACATGATCAAAACAATTCACTGGCGGGGAAGGAGTTAAGTAATACATCAAAGATTTATTTGTAGGATTCTAAGATTTTTATGGTTTAAACAAAAAAGGATTTTTGTTAGAGACGAATGCGAAAGGATGGAAAGAAAGGGTCGAAAATAACTGAACAGCAAAGAAAATGTGGTATAGCTTGTACTGACCTCCGGTCCGTTCCAACTGTGGAAATAACACCAAATGATGGAGTCTCTGGATCTCCTACCAGCCTCAAGATGTCCTGTTCAGCTCTGATAACAGTCAGCTGGAGGACGAAGAGGCACAAAGCCAGGCTGATGAGGAAGAGGCCGACTTCACACAGACAGAAAGGGTACAGGAAGATGATGAAACACAGGTCGGTCATTTTTCCCAACTTTAATTCCAACCACAGCCACCCACCAGCCAGCAGGGCTGCAGCTAATGATTATCTACATACTCGGTTAATCTGCAGATTCTTTTCTTGATTATTCGATTAATTGTTTGATCTTTAAAAATGTAAGAAAGTTGAAAAAAATTCTTATTAGATTCTAAGGTGATGCCTTCAAAGTCCTTGTTTTCGTCAACCAACAGTCCAACTCCCAAGTATAATTAGTATAGCATCATAGTTGACGAAGAAAACGAGCAAAATATTCACGTTTGAGAATCTGCAATCAGAGAATATTTGATACTTTTTGCTTAAAAAAAAAGGACTGAAACGATTAATGGATAGTTGTACCAGTAGTGGCGATTCATTTTCTGCCCATCAAGTAATTGATTAATTTTCTAATTGTTTCAGCTCTACAAACCAGATCACACGTTCTTATTTTTGCAGGACGTGTTGTTCTTTATCAGAAATAGAGTGCACCCTCACAGGATGCCTGTTTGCAGTCCGCTGGTGGCGCCTCTGGTTATGGATATTGTGGCTTGCAAACACAAATATTAAGTCATTATCCAGGAACCATGTAAGGTCCCTTTTTAAAAGTCTTCCATTTAACTCCTCAGGTGTAGAGCGAAGATAGCCACTCTCGCTCTGCAATATTCACTTCGGCTGCCCAGACTGAAGCGCTGCAAAGTGTTGTACAATTGAATGCTTTTGTGAGTGACTGATAAAGCGTGACAGCGGTGTTAAATGACTCAGAACCACATCCCAGTCCATTCAAATTCTGCTTTTTATTCATTCCTTAACAAGTGCAGACAGAGAGAAACCTCACTGAGTGCTGTCTTGTATCATTTTCTTGAGAAGAACTGTTTTTTAAAGATAAATCCAGTCAGAGAATCTTAATAAGCTCCTTGGATATTCATGACATGTAATTCTGATATGTCGTCTCAAGTTTAGTAGCAATAATTCATCTGCCAGTGTTATGGAAGGCCAGCGTGGTGAAGGAGACCGACTTTTGATTGCGCCACAAAACAGAACGGTAGTCATATCTATTGTGAACCTGTCCAGGCTGCCGGTGTGCCACAGGGATCGATTCTGGGCCCATCTTCTTGTCAGCCAATCCTTGTGTTTCCCACCGACTGCCTACTCTAGCTGTGTTTTGTCCTTTTTGTGACTTTCTCTGTGGTCAGGTATTTAAAACAGGATACACTTGTCAGTTAATAGGCCTGAATTGAAGTTAAGGAGTGCTTTTTGTAAGCAGGTTTTAATGATTAGCTACCTTGAGTAAAGAACCCCAAAGGAGCTAGTAGACACGTGTAGTGATGATGCTGTAAGCCTGAAATAAAAACAGCTAAAGCATTCAAGCAGCAGGACTTTCATCTCATATTTCCAGCATTTTGTCTTTGTGGTGTTTGCTTTAACAGTGTGTGGGAAACCACACATTCAAACCAATTAAACAGAAAGATCAAGAAACTGATTCTAACTCTAATTCTAAGACAAAACAATTAAGCAAGGAGACACAAAGCCTGAAGTTATGCACAAATGTGTGGCCTAAGCTGTAAGGAGTGGAGGAAGAGAAGAAGAAAATGAGACGGATGGACAGAAACAGAGTAATCATGTGGCTCGGGGCTGAGTGGACAGGTGATTTAAGTCCCATTCTGCTTTATAAAGGCTGCGGACAGATCAATAAGGTTTCCCCCTGGTAGGTAATGAACATCATCTTCGACCCAGTGATTCTTGAATGCCTCATCTGAGCAATACTGAAGCGTGGCTGGCTCAAAGCCAGGTCTAAATCTAAAGCAGGAAATGGTTTGCCGTCTACAGACATCATTTTGGTTCAATAGATGAAAACCTGAGCAGTAGATTCCAGATTGCTTCATACGTCTGGCTTCCTTTTCCCACATTTTTTTTCCAATAATGTGTTTCACTTATGTCTGTGTCTGCCTCTCCCATCTGCCTGCCCAACCATGTGCCATTGAGGAGCACCCACTCGCAGGTTTAATCAATGGGATCAGCTGCTGAAGTGCTCGGGTCTTAATGATAATCTTTCATGATTCTCACATGGCTGTGTGTCGACCACTTATGGTCTTCAGGCCTGAGTCGAATGTTGTTTGCGTGTTTTGGGCTTCAGGCTCGGGTCGAGCTCTGGCTGGGGCTGAAATCACAGTATGCAGGATGACCAAGGTGCACTGAGGGGTGGAAAAGATAGTCACGTTGTCAGATGAGTTGTTTTTTTTTTTTTGTGAGGACGCCTTTCCAAAGCAGGCATATAATTTGATCTTTGAAGAAGGAAAGAACCGAGTCGGGCCTCAAATCTGTGTCTGTACCAGGCTGGTTCAGTCGGGTCGGGCCTGAAAGGTGCAGGTACACAGAACTCTGCTTTCTGCTGTTGGGAAGCTGGTGTGAAAGAGAAGCACAGAAGAGTGAACTTTCCTTTGTGCAACAGAAGCTCTTAAAAACAAAATCCAGTTATGTAATTCAGTTTTTTCCACAGAGGAAAACAGTCTCACAGATAAGAACCAAAAGAAAACAAATAGAACCAAAAACTCTAAAATCTCTCTATCAGTCCTCTTTTATCTTCACTTGTCTGATTCGTCTTTTGTCTTATAATTGAAAATGTTCTATATTCCTCTGCATATTTGGCTCCTCTAATTCAACCAGCCACTAAGAACCATGAATGGGAGTGGACGTGGCCAGACAGCAGCGGCCCTCTCTGAATGCTAATCTGTCACAGCTGGTTTATGTGACGAACAGAGGTCGGACTCACCGACAGTAGGCCAGACTTCATAACGTTTGCTTTATCCTGTTTAGAAGCCCAGGTGGGTGGCGTTGAATCTGTCAGGAGATTTTTTTTAAAGAGTCTGGGAAGTTTTCTAGTCACAGGAAGGTCAAGCAACTTTCAGACTCATTTGTCTCTTATCATTCTCAGTGTTTTGTCACCCTGTTAACATGCCCTGAAGTAAAAAAGTAAATGTCTCCAAGCTCTCTGCAGGTTCCCCCAATCTTCTGAAGGTTTGAAGTCTTTGTAAGTGGCTGAAATATTCTTGACTGCTGTCACTAAAGTGTTTTCATTGTCTGAACTGTCTCATGATTCTCTCTCACGTACAGTTTAAACCTGCTGAAGTCTCTCTACAGTAGGTGAGCATCAGTTTTCTCTCATGCATTGCGGTGATAAATAAAAGGGACGCCTTTAAAACATGCACCGCATGAACCCAAACACATGACTGTCAGTGATGCAGCTTTTCTTCTAATTTCTCTAAAAGGGGCTTCTTCTTCATCTCTCATGCAGTGTTTCCTCCCACCAGGCAGATGGTGATGGAAGCTGTTCAGGCTGGTGGGCCTCTGATATTCATCACATGTCAAAGAGATGGATCTTAAGAAAAATGTAAAGAAATCTGTCCACACGAAAACGCAAAAATGATTACAAATGCTCAAACAAGCATTCCCAAATGCTCTGTTTTCCGTCTCTACACGGATACACAGAGATTCTGCATCTTGTTTAAAGAAGGACGAGAAGCCAACAGGTAGAGCACAATGCTTGTTTTAAAAATTATCCATATACGTGTGGACAAGGCTTGAGGCCTGTCAGTGGAGCAGGGGAGGAAGGAGGTGGCAGTTTGCTGTGAGGCTGCTGCTTTCAATAATTTGTTTTTCTTTGTTTCACCTTCTTTGGTCTTGTTGAATTTCCTGGGGTCCATTTTCATCTTTTTGTTAACAAACGTCACCTTTTTTGCACTTACTCCTGCATATCAACCTGCTTCCTCCACATCATTCAGCAAGTTTTCTGGTGCCAAGAAACATCATCTGCCCTTTGTATTTGTCACGACGCGGTAGCCGTTTGGCAAATACAGAACCCAGGTGCAGAGAGGAGAGGAGACCGGCAGGTATGCTGACTGGAGTTTTATTAGCATGAGATGAGGTGCAGAGTCCAGAGCAGGCAGGTAACAAACAACCAAACAAACAAACAAAAGGATCTGACACTGACCATTGAAATGAACTAGTCTATATACTCAGCTAATAGCTGAGTACAGACAGGTGAACTGAGTGAAGCTGACGAGGAGGGAGTGGCTGAGAGGAGAGTGGAGACAGGTGTGTAGATGGGTGGGGCAATCAGGTGATGGGGAAGGAAGGAAAGTCCGAGGGCATCTGGTGGAAGGTAAGGGAATGGCAGGTGAGGGGAACCGAGCAAGAGTCCAGAAGTGTCAGACAGATCATGACAGAACCCCCCCTTTAAGGAACGGATTCCAGACGTTCCATTCAGCCGGGTGGGTGGAGGGGGTCCGGAGGAGGGATAGAAGGGCAGTTGCAGGGAGCAGGGGGTGGACAGGAGCCTCAGGCGGACGGCCTGAGTCCGGGGGTCCGGGGAGCGCTGCAGGCCAACCAGGAGGGCGGACAGGAGCCTCAGGCGGACGGCCTGAGTCCGGGGGTCCGGGGAGCGCTGCAGGCCAACCAGGAGGGCGGACAGGAGCCTCAGGCGGACGGCCTGAGTCCGGGGGTCCGGGGAGCGCTGCAGGCCAACCAGGAGGGCGGACAGGAGCCTCAGGCGGACGGCCTGAGTCCGGGGGTCCGGGGAGCGCTGCAGGCCAACCAGGAGGGCGGACAGGAGCCTCAGGCGGACGGCCTGAGTCCGGGGGTCCGGGGAGCGCTGCAGGCCAACCAGGAGGGCGGACAGGAGCCTCAGGCGGACGGCCTGAGTCCGGGGGTCCGGGGAGCGCTGCAGGCCAACCAGGAGGGCGGACAGGAGCCTCAGGCGGACGGCCTGAGTCCGGGGGTCCGGGGAGCGCTGCAGGCCAACCAGGAGGGCGGACAGGAGCCTCAGGCGGACGGCCTGAGTCCGGGGGTCCGGGGAGCGCTGCAGGCCAACCAGGAGGGCGGACAGGAGCCTCAGGCGGACGGCCTGAGTCCGGGGGTCCGGGGAGCGCTGCAGGCCAACCAGGAGGGCGGACAGGAGCCTCAGGCGGACGGCCTGAGTCCGGGGGTCCGGGGAGCGCTGCAGGCCAACCAGGAGGGCGGACAGGAGCCTCAGGCGGACGGCCTGAGTCCGGGGGTCCGGGGAGCGCTGCAGGCCAACCAGGAGGGCGGACAGGAGCCTCAGGCGGACGGCCTGAGTCCGGGGGTCCGGGGAGCGCTGCAGGCCAACCAGGAGGGCGGACAGGAGCCTCAGGCGGACGGCCTGAGTCCGGGGGTCCGGGGAGCGCTGCAGGCCAACCAGGAGGGCGGACAGGAGCCTCAGGCGGACGGCCTGAGTCCGGGGGTCCGGGGAGCGCTGCAGGCCAACCAGGAGGGCGGACAGGAGCCTCAGGCGGACGGCCTGAGTCCGGGGGTCCGGGGAGCGCTGCAGGCCAACCAGGAGGCCGACGAAGACTGAGGACCCCCTCAGGAGGCCGACCAGGAGGCCGACCAGGAGGCCGACGAAGACTGAGGACCCCCTCAGGAGGCCGACCAGGAGGCCGACCAGGAGGCCGACGAAGACTGAGGACCCCCTCAGGAGGCCGACCAGGAGGCCGACCAGGAGGCCGACGAAGACTGAGGACCCCCTCAGGAGGCCGACCAGGAGGCCGACCAGGAGGCCGACGAAGACTGAGGACCCCCTCAGGAGGCCGACCAGGAGGCCGACGAAGACTGAGGACCCCCTCAGGAGGCCGACCAGGAGGCCGACCAGGAGGCCGACGAAGACTGAGGACCCCCTCAGGAGGCCGACCAGGAGGCCGACCAGGAGGCCGACGAAGACTGAGGACCCCCTCAGGAGGCCGACCAGGAGGCCGACCAGGAGGCCGACGAAGACTGAGGGGCTCGGGGAAGTCAGCCGCTGGGGGCTCTGGGTACTCAAGGGGCTCGGGGAAGTCAGCCGCTGGGGGCTCTGGGTACTCAAGGGGCTCGGGGAAGTCAGCCGCTGGGGGCTCTGGGTACTCAAGGGGCTCGGGGAAGTCAGCCGCTGGGGGCTCTGGGTACTCAAGGGGCTCGGGGAAGTCAGCCGCTGGGGGCTCTGGGTACTCAAGGGGCTCGGGGAAGTCAGCCGCTGGGGGCTCTGGGTACTCAAGGGGCTCGGGGAAGTCAGCCGCTGGGGGCTCTGGGTACTCAAGGGGCTCGGGGAAGTCAGCCGCTGGGGGCTCTGGGTACTCAAGGGGCTCGGGGAAGTCAGCCGCTGGGGGCTCTGGGTACTCAAGGGGCTCGGGGAAGTCAGCCGCTGGGGGCTCTGGGTACTCAAGGGGCTCGGGGAAGTCAGCCGCTGGGGGCTCTGGGTACTCAAGGGGCTCGGGGAAGTCAGCCGCTGGGGGCTCTGGGTACTCAAGGGGCTCGGGGAAGTCAGCCGCTGGGGGCTCTGGGTACTCAAGGGGCTCGGGGAAGTCAGCCGCTGGGGGCTCTGGGTACTCAAGGGGCTCGGGGAAGTCAGCCGCTGGGGGCTCTGGGTACTCAAGGGGCTCGGGGAAGTCAGCCGCTGGGGGCTCTGGGTACTCAAGGGGCTCGGGGAAGTCAGCCGCTGGGGGCTCTGGGTACTCAAGGGGCTCGGGGAAGTCAGCCGCTGGGGGCTCTGGGTACTCAAGGGGCTCGGGGAAGTCAGCCGCTGGGGGCTCTGGGTACTCAAGGGGCTCGGGGAAGTCAGCCGCTGGGGGCTCTGGGTACTCAAGGGGCTCGGGGAAGTCAGCCGCTGGGGGCTCTGGGTACTCAAGGGGCTCGGGGAAGTCAGCCGCTGGGGGCTCTGGGAGCTCTGGGGACTCGGGGAATTCGGCCGCCGGAAGCTCTGGGGACTCGGGGAATTCGGCCGCCGGAAGCTCTGGGGACTCGGGGAATTCGGCCGCCGGAAGCTCTGGGGACTCGGGGAATTCGGCCGCCGGAAGCTCTGGGGACTCGGGGAATTCGGCCGCCGGAAGCTCTGGGGACTCGGGGAATTCGGCCGCCGGGAGCTCTGGGGACTCGGGGGATTCGGCCGCCGGGAGCTCTGGGGGCTCGGGGGATTCGGCCGCCGGGAGCTCTGGGGGCTCGGGGGATTCGGCCGCCGGGAGCTCTGGGGGCTCGGGGGATTCGGCCGCCGGGAGCTCTGGGGGCTCGGGGGATTCGGCCGCCGGGAGCTCTGGGGGCTCGGGGGATTCGGCCGCCGGGAGCTCTGGGGGCTCGGGGGATTCGGCCGCCGGGAGCTCTGGGGGCTCGGGGGATTTGGCCGAACGACCTCTGGGTTTCCCTCCCCGAAGCCTGCGAGTCTGGTGGCTTCGAGGACCTCCGAGGGCCAGACGGGTACCCCAAAATGGGTTAGGGGCTGAAACCGGCTCAGGACCGGTGGGCTGCAAACCGAGAAACCCGAGCCTAATGGACTGGGGGGCCGACAGAGACGCAGACTGGGGAGCAGGCACGGGAACAGACCAGGGTGCAGGCTGAAAGGTGGACCGGGATCCGGACCGAGAAGCTGACTGAGGTGCGGGCTGGAAATCAGGGGTCTCCAGAAAGCTCTTTATGCAGCCCGGCAGAAAATCCCTCAGCCATGGCTTCTGGGAGACCTCCCAGCGTGCTAACCGTAGGGCTTCCTCTGCATATGCTCTGTCAGGTACTCCCTTACTCTCACCAACGATACAGATGAGTCTGTAAGTCAGCTCCTGCAGATCCTCTTCAAAAGAGTACTCCTCCGCTGGGTCCATCTTGGTCAGATCCTTCTGTCACGACGCGGTAGCCGTTTGGCAAATACAGAACCCAGGTGCAGAGAGGAGAGGAGACCGGCAGGTATGCTGACTGGAGTTTTATTAGCATGAGATGAGGTGCAGAGTCCAGAGCAGGCAGGTAACAAACAACCAAACAAACAAACAAAAGGATCTGACACTGACCATTGAAATGAACTAGTCTATATACTCAGCTAATAGCTGAGTACAGACAGGTGAACTGAGTGAAGCTGACGAGGAGGGAGTGGCTGAGAGGAGAGTGGAGACAGGTGTGTAGATGGGTGGGGCAATCAGGTGATGGGGAAGGAAGGAAACTCCGAGGGCATCTGGTGGAAGGTAAGGGAATGGCAGGTGAGGGGAACCGAGCAAGAGTCCAGAAGTGTCAGACAGATCATGACAGTATTGGGTGGTGGCCCATAAACTGTATGCAGCATCTTTAACTCTAACCAATTGGTTCACACTTAACCCCCCTGTAGAAACCCCAGCGTGTTGTTTTTACACTTGGTTTCTGTAGATTAAACAAACGATATGCAATTTGTTAATCGGTGAGCTTTAGAGGTGCTGGCAGGTGGCTTTTGATACCTTCAGACAGAGCAAGACTAGCTGGTTCCCCCTTCTTTATGCTAAGCTATGCTAAGCAGCTGCTGGCTGTAGCTTCATATTTCCTGTACGGACATGAGTGTCCCAATTAAATCTTGCCAAGAAAATGAATGATGTTATTTCCCAAAATGTCAAACTATTCCTTCACAACCATGACAGACAGACTCGGTTAGAGACTCGCTGGTGAACATAATGGAACATTCAGCAGCTTAAGTGTCAGATATTGTTGTCAGGAGCTGGTGGAGACCAAAAACAGAGCTTAAAGAGAGACAACATTGGACCTTAATTCATCACAAACACAACTGCTTGTGTCTGCTGGATGTGTAAATGAGCAGCTGACTCGCTGTCCATACAACTCTAAAAGGTTAGATAAGGTCAATGTTGAGTTTGCAGCTTTACGAAGAACATTAAATAATGCTCTGATTAAATAAACAAAGTCACAAAAATATATTGAATAATTACTTAAACAAGGAACATTTCAGAAATCACAATCACTTATTATTAACAAGACATCTGGACATTGTTCCAGTATGTGTATTAATCAATGAGCCGCTGCTGACAGCTAACTTTGGCTCGTCTCAAACTCTCACAGGTATTCTGCTGACAAACGCTTTATTTTTGTGATATATTTGCTTACAAACAGGCCGTTTATCGTCTTATCTCAGCTCTTTTAGAAGTGCTGATCATGAGGAGTTTCCATTTTAAAGTATCGTTGTTTGACCTCAATGATAAAATACATCGCAGACAGTTTAAATGGGCCGTATTGATCAGATACAGACCACGAAGGGTTTGAAACGGAAAAACCCATTATCAGAATGTGCCAGTTCTCTGCACAGTCCCTCCTGTATTACACAGCGGATCAATAATGTTGATTAGTGCTGTGTCAATGTTTATGCTGCAACATGTTTTTTCCTGTGGCGTATTAGAGCGCTGAGCAATTAGTGGAGGTTATTTATGAGCACATTACATCCTGTGTGTTTGCACCACGAGGTTGAATTTAAGAAAGCAGTTTTATTCTGAAGTACTGATGTGTTCAGTCTTTTACTGACTCTTGGACATGAATTAAAAGGTTCACTGTGTGTTTGTCATTTACAATCATAGTGACTGATTGCACGGACATAATCAAAGTAAAAATCAACTATTGAGATTCTTTTGTTTATGATTTTGTCTACTTTCTTTGTTGCCTGGCAACAGCTTCACTGTCCATCACATATAGGGCTGCGGGTTCAACAGTACTGAATCCAGCATCTAGTCTATGTATTGAATCCTAAATCTTCTGGAAACAGAGAGAAATTAACAGTAAAGCTGATGATGTGTAACTAATTACCACTGAATGGTAAGTTAATGTGAGCTCCAAACACAATCACAGGACAATCTGCCTGCTCCAAAGCCCGAAGCTTTCGGTTTAGAGCCGGTAAGATTAAAATATCGATATGACAGCAGCACTTGATTCACAGGACAACATTCTCACCGCAATTCATATGGGATTAAAACAGGCTCATTAGTATTCACAAACAAAGGTCAAGTTACTTAACTCGTAAAACACATTGCACTAATAAATGCAGAGATCTAAATCTGTGTCTCTGCCACTCGTATGTCATCATCTGTACGTTAACTTGGAGTTTGTGTGTTTGAGATCCTTTTGAGACTGTTGTACGCCGCTGTTACACTAAAGTTACGCCACGGCTCTCAGTGACTTGTCATAATAAATGAAGTGTGAGTAAAAACAAACATTTTCATAATTAAAGTACATTGTCAAATTAATAAGAGGACATACGTCTCCATGGTAGCAGCTAATTAGCTGCTTTTATTTAGAGACTACTTAATTCTTCCTGACCGCCTCCTGACACGTTGTTCACTGACCGTTGGATATTAATTGTCATTTCGCTTTGGTTGTTATATTCCTTATATTGCAAAAGAGAGAATAGTGTTTTAAAGAATGCCACTTGATGCATCTTAATGCAGTAAACAATCCTGACAAATGATGTATTGATTTTTCTTTTCTAACCTTTCACTGGGAGATTTATCCTGCCACAGTTCTCTGAAGTGTCTCTGGAGCGTGTCACAGAACTGATACGTTTCCATTTTATCAAAACTATCAATCCGCATTCAGAGTCACAGGTCAATACACAACCATAGGTTTTTTATTTTTACATTTCAAGTGTATTTTTTGAGATGGCTGTGTGACGCTGTGAACTTACAAACCATATACTGACAACGATTTACTGCATCAAGACCCCCAGTTTCACTATGAGCTTTGTGGTTTTACTGTGATCAATAGCTCCCACTCACTCTGGCTGCCCATGGCTTTGATCGCATGGCAATCCAGTGTTTAAGCATTCCTTGGTCATGGCGTCATTACATTTGACACAAGACTATTGGTATACAACAAAATTCCAAAAGCCTCTGCACTTTAATTGATTAATCTCAATATGTTAAACAGGTCATTTTGTGATAAAAGATGCTAAATGGATACGTGTAGGATTTATTAATGTGTGACCTCCAGTTGCAGACAAACAATGCACGGCTGACAATAAGATGTAAACTGCACCAGTTTCCTCCAGGAGAAATGCAATAGATACAAATAGAGGCTCTATACACACTTAAACGTGCACAAACTGAAAACCAAAAAAGTTTAAAGCTAAAACGCTCCATAAAGATGTGGAGAAATGAGTCTGCTGATAATTCTGTGTGGGCTCATCATCACGAACGACATCTTTCACATACAATTAGTCATGTGATCCATTATTAATACAATAATATTGTTTTCAGCCACCTCAAGTTTTCCACTGAACTGTTCTTCCATCTCTCTCCCACACATATACAAAGCTGGAAACTTGTGATTGTACTTTATTAAGGACACATTACAATATGCATCAGTGTGGAGGCAACACATTCAGAAAAATAACATTATTTTTTTCATGTGAAAGCATCAAAAATACACAAATAATACACTTAAGCAAAAGCATAAACAAGGGCAAACTGAACTCAGACAGCATTATTAAACTGAACCTTTACACACAAGATATAATTCAACACAGAGCAGTTTGATTCACTTCATCTTGTGACATTCTTCTAACCGAAAGTCACAAGTTTCTTTTCTTTCATTATGTTTTACACTTTTGCTTTTATCGTACTTTGTCATTCACTTTTCTGACTGATGTGTTCAACAGATTTTTCATTTTTTAAATTCAAATGGTATAAATTAATCCAAGCAGCATCAGAACGTTTTCCAAGCAGGTTATTTATTTTTTTTCCAGTCCAGTTTTGTCAGCAGCGTTTCCTCAGAGAACTTCACCCACATGAACAGCCGCTCAGTTAACTTTGCTCCTGACCAAAGGAGGAAAAGACAGAATTCACACAGCTCACCTTTTCCCATTGAAGTATGTATTTTTCCTGGGAGGAGAACACAACTTCTGATCCTTTCATCCCTGCTAATTAAAGTCTTTCATGTGTTAATGGCATGTTGGTCCCCTTGGCCCCCGGGGCCCAGAGCTGAGTCCCGGTCGTCCCCTGTACTTACAGACCAGGAATAGTTTACCTCCATCACTGCTGACTAACACATCCCTGTTTCCCTGCATCATTAGCGCCTTAAATCCCGTCTTAAAACTGTCTTTTATAGGAACGAGTTTATGAATTCTTAAATATACGTTACTGTTTTATCGTCCCACTCCTGCAATTTTACATTTTTGAGCTTTATTTTATCCCCTGATGTTTTTTATGATGTGCGCTTTCTTTTTCCTGAAGCACTTTGTAACCTTGGTAAGAAAAGTGCTATGTAAATAAAGTTTTATATGTTGTTATTATATTTCCATGCTGGGCTCTGATTGGATAAGGAGTCAACGAGGCTGACAGTCATCTTATTTGTCCGGGGAATATTGGCTCCTCTGTCACGCCACAAAAGGCTTCTCATTTATTAGGCTGCTCATCCTCTGGAGGTGTGACGGGCCGATTAAACACATCAGTGATGAGGCCATTTGAAAATCCCAGGTGATTCGATCGCTGATTCATCCCCCCTCGTCTTTAAAGGTCAGATGACATGACACTCTTACATGATCAGTCTGAGCTGAGTTGCTGTTCCTCCTCTGCATAGTTTATGTCCTACATTTTCCAGAATGCATCCCATCAGAGAATATGTATATTCAGCTGTGGGTTAAAGGGTAAGGCTGTCGTTAATCTATATTTTTCTCAGAGCCAAACAATGTGTTAGTCCATCTCTCAATACATTCTGAATTCTCAGCTCTCAGCTCTTTTTATAAAGACAGACTCTGTGGGAGCAGATAAAGAAGAGATGGAGGACAGGGATCTGGTCAGGGACACAAGTGCACAAAAGGTGGAGAAGAGAGAGTGAAAGGAAAAACAGGAAAGCAAACAAAGATAGTGAAGGAGGGAAACTGTGATGAGAGAAACCAAGAGACAAAAAGACAGAGTGCAAGAGAAAAGACTGCTGGTAACGTTTGACACGTCTGTAGAATCCAGACCAAAAACTGGAGATACTGCTACACGAGAGTTTAAAACAGGGACAACGATGTCTATCGGCTGATGGTTCTTTTTTCACACAGACACAGAAAATAAACAACAGAATCTTTTCATTTGGTTATAAAATTGTGAAATATGTAAAAAGCAGGACTGTAATGGAGACCCTTGTTTCTGAATGACTTCAAACAGATCTACTCTTACTTACTTTCTTACTTATATTCCAGTTTCAGTTTCATTTTCATTTGAAAGCTGTCTTCAGTTCAGACTATTGTGGGAAAAGGTACTCGTATAGGACGAACCTTCACTGATGTTATTAGCATGTTTAAGTAATTAGTGTGCTGAAATCGTCAAACTCAAAGTATTCAGTCGACAGTTTCAAAGCTTTGTTCAGAGAATTTTAGACTTTAACACATGAATAACTGTAGCAGAAATCAAACCTAGTTGTAATTAATTTGTTTTCGTCTACCATCAAGGTTGATTCAATAGAATATTATATTAGAACTTTTTGTTAGTTCAAACCACATAAATGGTACAAAAAGTATCCCAAATTATCATAAACCACCTACAACGTTTTTACCCGTCCATTCATATAACAAAGTGTCCAGTTGGGTGGAAAACAAATAAACAAGGACGGTCCAGCGGTCACATTTTGTCTGAGCACCCCTTCAAAGTATCCTGTCATGAACTCATGTTGAATGAGTGTTTGCTGATCCTCTGACTTTTCATCCAGCTCCTCAAGCTTGTCTGTTCAAACCTTCAAGGCATTATAAGCAGTGGTGGTCGAGATGTTTCACTGTCGAACAGTTTAAGTGAAGTGTGATTAAATGCAGGACAGAGAAGAGACAGAAACACAGTAGAGAATGTAAAAGCAAAGCCAGAGAGGAGAAACAGGAGGAAATAGGTCAGATTTCCACACTGGCACTGTGTTTTCCCATTATTTTTCACACGGTCTCAGTAGATAGATTGGTGTGATTGGATGCACAGAAAGCAGCCAGTATCAGAGTCAATTAACATTTTCAGCATAATAAGTATTATGATAATTTTATGCTGAGATGATCACATTAAATAGTGGTTACTGCCTGTCCCATTTTAACAACATGCAGTCACCTCAGGACAGAGTGTAACTGTTGCACATCTATGAGCTGGCTTGTGAATGTGCAGATTCAGTGTTTCCTGACCCGTAGGAAAACCCTGGGGGCCTCAGATACTGCTGTCAGGTTATCTTTGAGCTGCACGTGGCCCCACCTACAGTAACACCTACAAGATCGATCCACCTGTAAAACACAGGTATCATTAAGATCAGTAAGTAAAGGCTGCATTCCCTTCAGGGGAATTGGTATTGTGCATGCTGGCTTACAGACACTCCTAAATGGAACAGAGCCATCTTTGATGTTATTAGTTACAAATAAACGTTTTCTGCTATGACGGGTCAGATTATCCGTCTGAGCTCTGCTGTAGAGAGATGTTGACATGTGGATCATGCAACTATGCACCAAATGTGGTCCAAGTGAACCAATGAGAGCTCCAATCACTCATGGTTCAATAATTAAAAGCCAAAACATAAAATGCTTTATACATGACAACATGGCGGCACTGTTAGGTTTAGAGATGCACCAAAACAAGTATGTTCCCATTTCTTCCATTATCTAACATTTCACCCAATTTGAATAAAAGTCTGTCAAATAGGTTTTGAGATATCCAACCTCCTTGGGAGAAGTAACAAAGTCCATATTTTTAAATTTTTAAAAAATTGCAGCATATTAAGGTACCAATATTTACCAGATTTAAATGTTATTTATCTTACGGTGAGCTGTCACAAGGGGAATTTCTTTTCTAAAGTTCTTTTGCGTTCCCTCAAAATAAATCTTGTATGCCCCCCTGATCCTCTGAGGAAGGCCGAGCTGTATTATGGCATAGTACTTGGTATTATGTAGTAGACCACAGCACAGGGCGCAGCCTCAGCCGTGGTTGTGAGATGGATCACTAGTGGAGCTCGTTGACCCCTGCTGAGGCTGACTGAGACAGACTGTATCTGCGATTATGGCTACAGCCATGAGATGACAGTTTATTCGTTATTCGACACCAGCTCCATGCAGGGGCTGTGAGTGTGAACTGACCTGGTTGTATTGAAGCTACTGTATTCCTGAACTCCTGCGGTGTATTTGTGACCACAGGTTCAAGTCCTGTCCGGCTGAATGACGCTTTCTGTGTTGACGTTAACAGGAACGGTAAAGAGTAGTCACAGTACAGCTTTAAATTCATAAATTCAGCCATAAATGTAGCCGTAGTGGATCAATAACCATCTCCGCAGCCTCAGGTGCAGCTGTGCTCGCAGCCACTGGCTGTATGCTGTCCGAGCTCGACCTTTTGAAAAGCGTAGGCATCGTTTAAAGTGTCACATCATCTCTCCTTTCTGTGGTGTCTGCAGGTTGTTCTAACTGCACCAGACCAACACACTAACTGTTCCTGATGCAGCATTTATTGTGAAAAAAAAAAAAAAAAAAAAGTAGTTCAGAAAATAATTTCCAACCGTGACCCTTCAGGGGCTCCGTACTGGCTACATCCAACATAACATGACATTTATTTACAGATAATCAAACCGATGCCAAAGACAGTTTTTGAATTAATCTGTATAATTCGTGGAACTCCTATCGTCCCCTCTCCTTAAAAACAGCTTGCTGTCTGAAAGCACCTTTGCTTTGTAAAGACGAGACTCCTTCCTCAGCACTGATCGCACTGTGCAGCTCCCAGTAGATTTAAACAGAGGACCTTTTGCACTGAGCGTGTGAAGCAGGGCGGCGCTGAAGTGATCAGGAGGTCGGTCACAGGTTAAATCCCTGCGGTGAAACCAGTCAAAGCGTCTGAGTGAATCATTTAGAAAGGACTACTCTTTTTTTTCATTACACTGTCGGTAGTTAATGAAAATCAACAATGTTTAACTTTCACCCAGAGCTCCCCGCTCTTTGGCTGGCTCTATACAGTATACAAAATATACAAAGTGTGGAAGTACAATCTGTAGTTTGAACAGCAGCCATAGAGCTGGCAGACGAGTGGGGCGCTCTGGATACAGCGACATGGAGGAAAGTTAAACATTGTTAATTTGCATATTCCACCCACACTGTGATCATACAAAGCCGGTTGAAGATCTTTTAATGAGTCTGTCTGGATAATATCAGCGTAATGGAATGAAAAAAACAGACTTTCTTCATTATTCAGCTTCCCACCAGTTAATGACATGTCAGACATTTTGAGGAACCAACATCTGTCTGGCCTCCCACCGCCCCAACACTTTCCTATTAGCCACAAACAGGTGCTTTCAGACGCTTTGACACCTACCTACTGCTGTAATTTCAGCTCCGCTTACACCTGATAGTCTTAATTAAAGAGCTAAGAGCCCGAAATGACAACCAGTAGTTAGGCTGCCCTGAAACATTTCCTGTAAAAAGATGGATGTTTTTCTATTTAAGTATGGGATAATTGCTGCAGTCTGGGACTGCGTGTGCGCTCGCATAAGAACATTTATTATGTGTGTTTGTGAGATTCACGCATCATTTTCAAACACGGAAGCGTGAAGCATGCCTGGCACTGAAAAACACATTAAACATTCTAAAGAAGAAGAAAAAAACAACATCAAAATGTGATCAAAACACATCACACGATCATCTTTTTCTGTAAGTGGTTGTTGTGAATACACAGCACGGCGATCTGTGCACACATACGCCATCACCTGTCCGTTCATGCCAAAGCAGCAACACAAAGCACTGACACTAATCATATACACGTGTCTGTTAGTCTGCACATCCACCAGGAACCTCTCCTTAGGATGTCACATTCTTCAGTGACCTATTTTATAAGGAAATAGACTGTTGCATGTTTAAAGAGCTTGGAGGAGTTTTTGGGAACTCGGAGTACCAGATGCTCGAGCAGTGGTGGCCATCTTGTGCCATGGAGAGCTGAGGGCAGTCAGATTATCCCAGCACATGGCACACAAGTGATTTTGCTTTGGTTGAAAGCAAATGTAGGCAGCAGGATCATTGGATTATGGCTATAAATTAGAGTTGTCTGGAGAAAATGTGGCCCATCACTGATGGGTGTTCACATCGTCCATGATGGAAGAAGGCCTTTATTTCAAAATTCCCAATATCTTAATAATTTACTAGAAACTACACTTTCCTTGGACATAATGTGATACTAATTACAAGCTTGGGGAAGCAGAGACTGTGTTCAGTTGGTACACAACCAGTTAATGAATTCCAAATACTTGCCAGCGCAACCTGGAGAGTTTTTGAGTTCAGTGCACAGCAGGTCAAAAGGACATGCACAAATGTAAAATGTGTTCACACATAATAATAATAGTAAATGTTGACTTGGTTTTAAATGAAGGAAATTGCTATTTTCCCTGAAGTTAGTAGCAAATTACAATAAAAATATTCAAGAAATGATTAGGAAAATCACAATGAAGTGTTATCTTTATTTTCTGTTGATTCTGTTTCTTGTTGATATAAAGTCAACACTTCATGCATCTGATTCACATTAAAAGCCCTCCAGTGGCTTGGAAAAACTCAATCCTCCTCCTCCTCCCCTCCTAATGAATCTGTGAGTAAGAACAGTGTTTCTGTTGGAAATAAAATCTCAGAGAAGGTGAGCATGACATGATTCTGTTGTACTGATGGAGTAAACGCTGTAGAAATGTTCACTATGCTGAATTTACCATATGAGCCTTTAGTCTTTACTCGGTCACCCTGGGAAGGAAACTCATGATCGCAGGAGAGGGTGGGAACGTAGGTCGCCGGGTCAATCGAGAGCTTTGACTACAGGCTCAGCTCCACCACGACTGCCTGGCACTGCACCCGTATTACCGTGGATGCTGCACTAATCTGCCTGTTAGACTCACACACTGTCTTACCGTCTCTCGTGAAATAAACCCCGAGATACTTCGTCGCTCCCAACCCAGGGGGACCGACCCCCAGAGAACCAGGCGTAACGCCATGAACAACAGCAACGAAAGCATCAGCGGCACCTTCCTCAAGAATCTGTTTAGTGCCATTAGCTATCAAACACCAACAGAGTTGAACCTGGTGGACACGGAGACTAACTGAGCCACAAACCACCAAACATTTACCAAACAGGTCTTCCTCCACGCTGGGAGGTATTTTGGTTTACAAGGCTTCGGGTAGTTTTTAACTGCTACAAATGCATTCCATTTATCTCCAAAATACTCATAGCAGGAGTTCAGAGAGACACCATCCCATAACCAGAGAGTCCAACATTCAATCCTCCAATGGTCCAAAGCATTCTCCGAAATGTCTCTGGATAAGATAAGAGATCGACTGTGTGATGTCTCTGGGGATGTCTGACCCCAGACAAAAAGACAGGCAAAGTTCTCTGTGGATCAATGCAATGTCACAAAACAGATGAAAATGGCTTGTTTGATCAATTGATGATGAGCAATCCATCAACACAGCGAAACAAGCTCTCACAGCAGACATGCTAATGTGGTAACCGAGCTGTCAACAAGACCGTCCTCTCAGCCTTAGACTTGTGGTTTGTTAAACGTCTCCTCCCAACACCCTAAGTAAGATATTTACTTTCAGCAAACATATTTCAATTAATCTGGAGAATTGTGGCTGTAGAAGTATTTTCAGTTTGGGCTTTTGCTGTTCCCTCTCATGTCTGACCTTTGTATTTCCAAGAGGCACTTTTTGTTTAGTTGCCAAGTTGAGGATGTAGATGATGAAGTACGATTTGACAGGAGGAACTGGTACAATCATTCAACGGGTACAAGGCCTGTAGAGTTTCCTCTACCCGTCCACACAGTCTACACTTTGCACCAAAATACCTCTCCTGGCCTCGTACCTGCCGGAGTCCTGTGTTCTCAGAACTCCAGGGATGAAGTGAAGCTGAAAATCTTGGACTCGCAGCCTCTCCGTTCACAGAGCCACCTCCTGTCTGCTGGAGTTGCCGTTGGCTGCTGCAGCGATGATGGCGGCGGTGGGCGTGGTCTTCTTGATGGAGGTGAGGCGGATGTGAGAGGTGCTATGCAGGTAGCTGGCTTGGCGCTCAGGGCGGGCACTTCGACCACATCGCAGCTGACTGAGGAAGAAGAAAGACTTAGCTGAGTGCACAACATTTCTGCAAGGCCTTGAAAAGTTTGAAAGTCCTTAAGTCCTTGGTTAAAATATCTTCATTACAGATCTTAGACGTTTGATTTTGACTTTATTATACATTGTTCACTGTTTTCTGACATTTCATAGACTGAACAATTTGTCGATTCATCAAGAACATAGTCTGCAGATTATTTAATGATGAAAATAATAGTTAATTGCAGCTCAAATGGAAAGAGCCATTACAGCAGGTATACAGGTATACAAATATTTTTTTTAAAACAAAAACAAAAAACCCAAGTAACTCCAATAGTCAGACTTTATAGAAATTCAAATTTTGTATGTGTGGGTGTGTGGACTGGTTTTATTTTTCCCAAAGTCCTAATCCTGAGAAACTGGGAATACAGATTATTAACTGGCTTCCTGGGTACAAAAGGTGAAGGCTTAACATTTCTGTACTTAATGGAAATCCTCACACTTGGACCAGTAGTTGAGTTGGAACTTATTTTTGAGTAATAAGAAATAAATCCAAAGACAGGTGAATAATGGTGCGTGCTTCATGCTGCAGCCCCATTATAATTGCTTCCCGAGGGCACATTTTATTTTTCCTACCTATTCTCTGCTGCTCCGAGGTGTCAGGATTTGCCTGCAAATCTGACCTAAATTAAAGCTCAGATCCCGTCCCCAGGTTACTGTTTCTCACTGTGACAGTTACAGTTTCTGGGAGGATTGTGCCGGAGTTGGCGAGAAGCGTTTTGAAGAGGGTTTCCATCGTGCTGAGGTAAAATAATGATAAGTTGCGGGATGTTTAGTGGAAGTGGGAGCACTCAAAAGGAGATTTCGAAAATGACGAGGCCATGATTACTTCATTTTACGACAAGGTTGTGGAGTCCATTTACGGTGGAAAATGAAGTACTTACCGTCTGATTTTTTCCTGAATGCATTGCTCAGAGTTGCTGAAATGTGGAAGCACATATAGAACTTGTGAAATCCAATCATTCAAATTAGTTCATTATTAGTAATTTTCTTACAGAAGTTCTGTAAATATGTAATGAAGTCATTATTGTGTTTTATTTATTATGTTTTTGAAGTTGAGTGATTTGTGAATACAGTATGAGCAAAGCGTAAGCTCAGGCAGAGCACTGATTGACATTAGCTTTTTTTAAATTCATGCAATCACCGGCTCATTCATCGGCTGTTCGGCTACCGGCTGGCAAGTGATGTCCAACCATGTTCTTAACACTATCAGCTGCTGAGCCGCAGACAGGAAGTCAGTATTTTGTCTTTTCACAGGATTTGTTGACAATAAGAAAAACACAGAATATAACCAGCCTTATCCTTTAAAAAATGTTTCTGCGTATATTTGTATGGTTTGATGTGCAGACATATATGTCAATATTATTACTGGACATAGTTAGAAGTACGGCAACATCCAGAAACTCTTAATTCGGATGATATCCCACCTGTTGAAGTGCCTGCGGAAGCTCTCGCTGAGCAGGTAGAGGGCAAAGGGGTTGACGCAGGATGAGGAGAAGCTGAGGACTCTGGCCAGCAGGGTGATGACAAGGTGAGCCAGCGAAAGATCCATCTGGTGGTAGTGGAAGGAGCGGTACATGTAGAGCACGTGGTTGGGGAACCAGCACAGGGCGAACAGACCCACAAACACCAACACGATCTTGGCCAGACGCTTCCTCGTCTCCATCTGGAGGAGATAAAAACACACACGATGACAGATTCTGCAGCTCCATCATGGTACCAACTATAGTTCAACTGCATCACTTTCATTTTTACAATCGGGGAGAGCTGCTCAAGCCACTACAACTATAGTCTTTTGTGTCTTGTGAGAGTTGTGTGTCTTTATGATTCATGTGCATAATCTCCTGCAGATACAGTACATGCATGTAACCCTTCGGCTCCTCTGACTTGAACAGTGTATTCAGAGAGGGACATTTTAGATGTGTTGGACTTCAGTAGCAAAAGAATAAGCCATTTGGTTACTGATGATTGATTTTATTGAGTTTAATGCATAAATTAATATTTAATACTTCCTCCAAATTACTCAAAATATAAATGTAGTGCAGAACATCGGTCAGGCTCTGGGTCTCACAGAAGTCCTGTACAAAGTGCAGGACTTTGACACCAGATTCTGGGTTCATGTCCTGCATGTGGTGAGGTTTAGGCTACAAAAACACTTTGGTTAAGATTTGGGAATTTGGTGGTTTTAGTTAAATTTTGCAAAAGGAAACATCCTTTCTCTTGCTTCAAGTCAAGTCAGTGTTACTATTTTCAGTATTTTACCATCTTTCCCAAACCTGGACCAAGAGTGGATTTGTAGGAAAACAATATAAATATGTTGCAAGTCAAAACTTTACAGATACGTTCAGGATCAACATTTAGCGACATGTTCATGAAAACCATTTCATCATTATGTTGATCTAATATAATCAAAGTCAGGGTGACATTACAGTACTTTATTTTCTTTGCAAATTAGTAGTTTTTCATTATCAATGTAGATTTTAGGGGACATGATTAGTTGTTAAAGATCTAGACACAACCTGTCTGACACTGAACTTGCCTTTTAGGGAGGAGGTCGGGGTGGATGGGTCAGAGGAGACAATCCTTCATATGGTTTCATACTGGCAGTTAATGTGGTTTTCTTTTATCTACAACCACTATCTCTTTCTAACCTTTAACAAATGGTTTTGTGGCCTAAACTTAACCACACCTTAATTGTAATGAAAACAGGGGGACGCCAGATCAGAAAAGGCTCATGTCTGTCACATTTTGTGTTTTAGTTTGGAGGACTTGTCCAAACCAGCTGAGTGATCCGGTCTTTCTAAGCTACCTCAGCTCTCACATGGAGAATAATGAGGTCTACAGTTAAACTGATGGAGAGTTTTCAGAGCCGGAGCTCAGAAAGACGATCAGCTGTTTTAACATCAGGAGCTTGTACATGAAAAGGTCAGAAGGTCTGATGTGTTTGATGTCTGCAGTACACAGAGAAGCACTTTAAAGAACACTGTTGACATTTTTATGTGTTGGTGTTGAGTTGACTCATTTCGTGCAGAGGTTGGTGATCTGTGTGAAATGTACATGGCTGACCTTTTTTTAACATGTCTCTGAGCATCCTGACAAAGTTAGATGATCATGTTCATTGAAACTGTGATAATAAATGATCAGACCTTTCTTAGTCTCTTTAGGCTTGAAGGTTCCAACTTTTATCTTTACCGTGTCAATTTGCCAGTGTGAATGTTTTAGACTCCAAACAATGAGATTATAAAATTGGTATTCTTGAAAAATGTTCTCACTACGCCGGTGACTTTTCTGCAGATTTACATACGAGCGACAAATAAACTATAAAAAAAACAAAAGTGAAAGGTGGGCTGGCAGAATATCAAATATGACTGAAAAGAAAAACCCTCTGAACACACATCTGAGAGGAACAAATTTATATAAAATTATTGCAGCTGATGTGTCTTTTTCTCCACATACAATTACACCTATATTTTGTACATCCAGTGTAGATAGTTCAAGGTTTGTACCACACAGATGCTTTGAATCTGCTTTTCACTTCGTGCTGACACTTGAAACCGTGAATAATGGCAGGTTTTATTCACAGTATTGAAAACATTCAGAGAAGAAAAAAAGCCTCTGAAGCACTGTGAGACACTGAAACCCTGGTAAGCAGCTCTAAACTATCCATTTAGTGGGAAAATGAAGAACACTGATACCTGATCAAATCTGTATTCACAAAAAGCACTACAAATTATGGAAACCAACTAATAAAATGAGTCAGATTTCTGATTTTGCAGACCGTGTTTTACTACTGTGGCAGAAAGAGAATCAATCTCCATAATAATAAAGTGGTTGACTATGAGGGGTCAATGACAAATATGTGGGTTTAAATTACAGGGTTTTTCTCCTCAAGTGTCATGTTAGGGTTTTATTCAGTTTAAATGTCTGTTTGCCAGTGGGTGAAATAATGCAGGTAGAAAGCCATTAAATGTTAAAATGCTGAGCAAACAAATGGCTCCATGTTTTCACTGCAGCTTCAAAATCCATCACGTATGATGTCGGAATAATACTTAAAAGCAAAAATAAGTGATACAAGCTCTAAATACACATGGTTAAAAGCAGTTATTTCACACCAACAATCACTTATTTTGATGGAAAAACGTAATCATGCTTGACAGGACAAAAGTTTTGACTCCCACCGGACCTGCATGTTAAAAGCTTCCTCCAAATGTCCTATGATGAAAAAGAGATGGAAGGAGGAGGAGAATAGATCGGGAATCATGTTCATACACATAATACATTACGTGTGCAGCACTGTACAATGAGTTTGACCTTGTCAGACGGATGCTCAGCGATTTCCAGAGACATGTGGAAAAGGTCTGCTGTGTCACTCATGCATTTCACGCAGGTAACCCACCTCTGCACGTAAGCATTCAACTCAACACAAACACATATAAAAATGTCAACAGTGTATTTCAGAGTGCTTCACTGTGTAGTGCTGACGTCAAACACATCAGACCTTCTGACCTTTTCATGTACAAGCTCCTGCTAGAAGAAGAGCAGCAGACAAATAATGTTCTTAAACCCTGAGGAGCACATTAGCCTGTATGTTGTTGACACATAAGGCCATATAGAGCACCTGGTGGAAGTTATTTATTTCAGGTGCAGGCAGTTTTTTTCTCTCTTTCCCTTAGTGGTATCTGCAGTGAACTGGAAGGAAAGACTGATTGTTGATTGTCAGTAGCAATCAACTGGTGCAGTCTGACGTTGGTGTCAAGGACTTCAGGGATTTGTGTTTGCACTGCGACCTGGTCAATGATGCCCAATGAGTTCATCATATTCTATGCTGTTTTGGGTTTCTTAAGAGTCATGTAAACCCCTTTTACACACATTAGGCTTCCGTGTTTCACTCTGATATTAATTTTCATATTTACAGGCACATCAGAAACACAGGCTTAAAGTGATGAAGTGACAAGGAAGGATGTATCAGCTATTTAAATGCCTAAAGACAAATGAAGATGCCGTGATTAAAGATAAAAAAGATAAAAAGAGTATTTTTGCAGGAACCATTAACCATTTACCATTTGTTGAACACAATGTAGAACTTTCACAGGCCTCTAGTACCATGAAAGGTTACATGAATGTGAACATTTGATATCTGCACTGATAAATTAGAACCTTACAGTTCCCAGGATTCATAGAATCATGCTTATATTGGATTGTTCTGCACTTTGTGATTTATGTCCAATGCCAACGTTCATTGCCAACACAGGAAGTAGGGGACCCTTTCTGTGGCCAGGTGGAAAGTAAAGGTGTGGAGGTGAAGTACATGGGAGTGTAGGATGTCAGACTTTCATGCAGGAGACTCAACTTCTCTTCCTGATAAAATTCGCTTTTCCACTTTCTTGCCAAGTGTTAGAGGAGAACATCAATACTACTCTCATGTCTAACCACAGGTAGCCTGGCTCTGTCCAAAATCCACCTACCACCTACCTCTAAAGCTCACTGATTAACACATTTATATTTCATCTATTAAACTTATCCTTTAATTCATTTTTCAAACAAGTGGAGTTAATGTCTGATGACACACACAACCAACACAGGAAACATGCAGAAACCATCATACCCAAAAAGAAATGTGCTTCAGATCCTCTGAGTAAGAGCAAATAGAAAAGCTATATTAAAAACTTTATTATCGACAGTTAAAACTCGGTTGATCTCACAGGCCTTCATCAGGGCTGACATATTAGCTTATAAGTGCCGAGTCTGTGTTCACAGGACAACAGAAATGTGGCCGATCTATCGTTCCCTGTTTGGACTTTGACCCTCTGGCTCTCTGGAGCGCTCACCTGATGCGACACCATCAGAAACTCATTTGCACACATTAAGAAGATTATGAGAGTTTTGTGAAAAATTGGATTGAGGAACAATACATTTGTATGGGTTAATTTTCACAATGAACACTTCTTTAATTAATTTGATTCTGCTGAGTGAAGAACAGATGCAAGTTCCAGCTTATCATCATTAAGTTTAACAGCACCCGGCGGCATCTCACCTTGACTGCCTCGCCTGTTAAAGACGAGAAACAGTAAATTAGAAAAAAAAAAGTTAACCAATCTAATTAACTGTGCGGAGCAGGGATCATCTCTGCTCTCCAGGCTGGCTGCTGCTGATTTGTGTTTGCTCTGATTTGCTGCCAGCGGACGGGCAGAGTTTGGCGATTCCCCAAGATCCTCTTAGGCACCTGCAGCCCTGAGCTACAACTCATCTGGAAGGGTGGATTATGTGAGTTTGTGTATATAAATGTGTGTGTGCATGCATTTTCAGAGGTATGAATACACTTTCCTACTTTTATTTCCTTGGATAAATGCAACTTAATGTGAGTGTGCCTGGGCATGTGTGCATTTAGCACACACACACACACCTGCAGTTGCTTCTATTGTGTGTCCAGAGTGTATTCAGATGTCTGCAATAGAGAGAGAAATTTTCAGCGTTCTCCAGCAGAGCCACTAACCGCCGCCTTTGTCACTAAGTAGGAACCCTGCAAAGCCACCTGGGAGTTGCGGGCTGCCAGCTTCCATTAGAGGCACGATGTAGACAGATCGACACCTGAGGTGACTGAGGTGCAGCAAGCCGCCAAGTTGTCATATTTCTGCTATGCTGAAAAATGCTGAAATCCAAACATTTCTTCATTTGTGCACTTGTTATCCTGTCAGGTCTGCAGATGAAATACAGCTACTGTACAGCAGGTGATGAAGTCTCCCATCATGCACTTGAGTAAAAGCCGCCATCAAACATTATGCTGCATCCATCACGTAACTAAAAAGTGTCTGAATCCATTCCTTTTAACTTGTGATGGATGAAAACATAACAAAACCAGCTCCATCCAAGTCTTGACAGTAATGGAAAAGAAAAATAAAGGAAGTATATTAAACAAGAAATGCAACATGGTCGGCTCAGCAAAAAAAACAGCATCTGCATAATATGATGCATTCAGTCATTAAAGTGTAAACGGGGAAGTGAAGTGTGTGTTCTGGGTAATGTGTTTCCATGGAGGTGTGTCAGTTTCAGAGAGACAGAAAAGGTGGTTGGTGTTACTACGAGTGTGAGTGGGTTACAATGACCATTGTGGTTCTTCAATGTCTCAACTAACAGATGAACATTTCCATTTACTTAAATGTTTCTTTCCTGCTCATGGCAGGAAGCCACGTTTGTCTCGGGATGTATTTACCATAACACTCACTAATAAGGCTGAGAGGATGTTATTTATTGTGATAAATGTGACAGTTATGTGGCAGATACAATGAACTGACAGCTTTTGTTTAGTGTGCGTGCGCTGCAACCCTGAACTTATATAGAGATCACCCAGAGGAGCTGTATGTGACAACGCAAATGTCCAATTCAGTTGGTCACAACATTAAATAGGCTGTGAAATTTCCCATTGAGCCCATATGTGAGTAGAGCAGGTCATTGTTGAGAATTCACAGCGAGCGAATGGGCGTGTTGACAACTGCTTTACAACTACCACGCCAGCAGCACGGCTCTGGGTTTGGTCAGTCAGTCCACCATTCAGGTCTCAACAAAAAATGAAAATGAAACTACTACTTCTCTTTCAAGTCTTCAGTACAGCAGGATGTTCATTTAGTAAATTATGGTCCTGTTTAGAGGAAAATAGACGATAAAGCAGCGTATGCTTTAGGGCGGGGCTACCGCGTGATTAACAAGTCCGCCAATGAGGACAGAAGCAGCTCTACCCTCTCGTCCAAGTAACGTCACTTCTGGCTCCAAAAAAACAAGATGGCGATGACCAAAACGTCAAACTCGCAGGTTCAAAGCAGCTGTCCACAAACCATCGGGTGACGTCACTGAGGCTATGCCCACTTCTCCATACAGTCTATAGTTCAGACTGCAGATGCTACTTTGTAGTGTTAATTAGAGCATTTATCGGCACAGATCAAAGGTCTCCACTGGGTACTGAAGAGTTTCACTTCATTCTTCCTGTAGAGACGCAACTGCTCACCTTCAAACAGCCACCCACATGCTCAATGTGTTGTTTTCTTTAGATCACTTTCCCAGGTGTACATTATTATCTGTCTGTATGCTGCATTCATTGCAAATCGTAATATCCACACTTGATGGTTCAATGCAGCAGTTCTTGTATCCTGTTTGTAGCCTTGCAGACCAAAGTTTTATCCAAAGGTTTCCAGTTGTGGCGTCAATCATGAGAAAATGTAATCTCCCTTTAGTTTCCCCTGATCAGCTTTCCTCCCACTGAACACACAAATCAAGACTGAACCAAACCCTGCAACGCCAAGCTGAAAGGGGAAATCAATCTATTTGTTTGTCTCCTGCCTTGTTGACAAAATGAATTACTTAAATTCTTTCTTTTATTCATTTAACTGTTGGAGAAAGTGTTGACAGATTGAAAGGTAAAGACTCTGAATTCCCAGACTGCAAGGTGACAGGGACTTTCTACCTATGCCAATGCTACTAATATTTAGAGAAGGTAATTAGAGAAGCCTGCTTGCTGAGTTTCCTCTGTGGGTCATGTGACCGTTGTCTGGCACGTCGTAGCGGTCCCTGGAGGGTCTCCTACTTATTTTTCCATTGCAGTTGATAGGCTCATCAGTTGCTTTTTGATGGATACCTCGAAGACCTGTTCACACAGCAGACACAGAGTCCTGAAGTCTAATATTCCCTCTCCTTTTAGCTCTGTTTTTGGTCTCCTCCAACTCCTGAGAAAAATATTTGGCTCTTTATCTGTGAGATGTTCCACTTTCTCCGGCAGCTCGTCTGTGGCTTTGAAACAGCTGCTGCTGGAAATACTGAGACTAAACCAGACAGGAAATGTGCCCCAACAACCAAAACCTGGAGCTAAAAGAGGATAAAAGGCGGAGGGGGGTGATAGTTGTCTGAGGGTTTGTCACAGTGACACACATTACACATCATTTGATCCATTGTTAATATATATATTATATATTGATCAACCCATCCCTACAGTATCTCCTAACACACACACACACACACACACACACACACACAGTGAATATGTTTGAATGTGCAATAAACTGAAGAGGAAATGAAAAGCGTGATTCTGAAAGACGTCATGACACAGTCAATCCTCTGCAGCCTATTTGTGTAAACTGTGTGTCGCTCGAGGGCTTTTCTGGCATTTCTTTTCTTGAGGTTTCATGAATAAACATGAACTCTTGTCATTATTTTTTTTACCAGAAGCAGAAAAGTCGGAGTTATTGTTGGTGCTGTGGATGAACCCACATGTGATGTGATACAGCACAATACAAATGCAGAATAATGTGTCTATATTTAGTCTTGGAGGCTGATGTAAGACAGAATGAACCACCGAGTTACATTTTAGGTCATTAGTTGATTTCTTGTATATTGACTGCAAACACTATGCTGTAAAGGTTAGTATATAGTACATACTGTATTGTTAGTAGGTAGTGTGGATTTGGGACATCTGTTACAACATCAATCATAAATGAGCTGCAAATGTGTTTTTAATCTGCTGTTAATAACTCCAAACAGGCTACGAAGTGTGACATGAAATCTCCTCCCAGTGCAGCTTTAAGGAAAAGGCGAACATTTGAAAAATATACAGTCACTGTCATTTAATGGTACAACTTGTAAAGTTTGAGCAGTTTGTTAAGCTGCATAGACTGATGATGAAATCTCTGCAGGGGACGGTGAGTTATTAAGGGTGTGGTGATATATCAGTAAGCTGTCACAGTATTGATGTTTATATACGGGACGACATGGGGGGGGAGAGAAAGATGTAATATCAGAGACTCTCTGAGGACGGAGGATTCAATCTGTGCACTTAAAGTTGAACAAATAAGTCAAGAGGTGATGAAACAGTGTTTACTGGTTCAGCCTCGGGTCATTTTCACCCACTCATGACTCAACTTTATTGTTATCTGTGAAAACTTGCAGTGAAAAATGAAATTCACAAATGGAAGAGAAATGCAGGTTTTTTAACTTCTGTTTCCAGATGGCTCTGCTGGGTCTCGTGTCATTTATGTGTCTTTTTTTGTTTTGCATTTATTGTATTTGGACATTGACAAGATTATATTTCTATGTTACTTATGTTTCTCTCTTCTCTCTCTGTTTGTTTTTCTAGATAAACTGTGTAAAACACAGTGCACAGGGCCGGCACGAGCTGGTGCCCGAGGCAAGATCTGATGCATGCAAACAAAAACATTTATCCAAACAATTATTAAATTGAGATCATGGATGTCCTCCAATAACAGCATAATACATCATCCATTATCACTGTCTGTTAACTATGCGTTCAGAGCGTATTCCCAGCCAATGTTTTTTACTAATTTTGACTTTAATTTCTCACGTACAGTTTCTAATTATTTATCTTTTTACTTTCTCTATTTATCTGAACTTATTTCGGTCCTTGTGCTGCTGAAGCAACTAAACTGGGGATCAATAAAAGATTATCTAATCTTATCGTATTCTGTTACTGTGTTGGAAGGTTTAAATAATTAATGAAGGTGCCCACAGTGAGATCCATGTGTAAAATGATCAATAAAAAAATTATTAGCACAGTTTCCTGCTGCTGAAGAAGAACTTTATACATTCTGACAGCAGGCGAGAGTGTCGTTATTATTATGTTCTTATCAAAGTGATAGCGGCAAAATTTGACTGAATTTGTCAATAAGGTAAACATAACGCATGGACAACATGAAGGCACCTTTGGCTCCATAGTTTGCATTTATTATGATGTTTGATAGTGACAACAAACTGAAGCGACTCGATTTGATCTAAAATCCAGAGAAGTAGCAGAAATCTCACCCAGTGCATCTTTAAACAAAACCTAACTGTTGCTGTTGGTGTGAGCGTGGAGGCACTGGAGGTCAGAGCCAACCCCTCTTTTTCCCTGCAGATGGAGGTTTGTGCTGAAACAGCCTCCATCAGCAGAGGACATGCTCACTGGCGGTGGTGATGATGATGATGATGATGATGTAAGCTGGCAGGTGAAGCAGGGAAGTAACGAAGCCTGTTGAGCTCTTGTCTTACATCCCGGAGGAGGGAGGCCATCTGTTTCTGAGCGTCTGCAGCCAGTAAACACTCAACATTGATTTGAAGTATCATCAGTCAGTGAGCGACGAGGTGCCGTTTGAAAAGATTTGAGCTTGTAAAGGGGTCTTGAATCCTCAGAAGTGGAAGTCTGAGCCTGCAAAGTGTTTTATAAAGTGACAAGTTATCTCTGCAAACTTTTAGTTTGCTCCGGGGAGGGCGGATATGGCCCCAAAACACCTGAAACCTGCCCAGCACAACAAGCATTCTCATACAGTCTGTTTGTGGCAGTGCTTCTCTTGGCCTGGGACGCATCATGTCTACTGACACGTCCGACCGCCCCACCTAACTGATTTGCATATTGAGATCCCAATGCGGGTACAATCCAGATGACACATGTTAACTGGGTGTAAATGAGGCCTCGGTGTCGGCCTCCTTTTCCTGGTTTCTGCCTCTTGGTTCCAACAAAGTGAAATCTTAAAGCATTCAGCTGTGTGGCAGGATTACCTTTTTTTGGTTTGTTTAGTGCCAAAGAAGCTTAAAAAATAGAACAGAAATACATTTTAAATAAATTATAGTCACACACACTTCTGATCGAACTTTACATTTTGTGCATTGTAAATTTACGCTAGTGATCTGCGAGTTTTCCGTGTTGTGAAAACCTTTTGCAGACTAAAATATTGCTTACAACTTCTTTCTTTCCCTCCTGAATATCCTTTGCTCGTGCTTGTTGGGAGAGCTGGAGGGCTAAATGCTGTGAGTCAGTGTGAAGCCTGAGTCGCCTGCACTCTGCGTCACCTGCAGCCAAACCACACGGACACTGACAACAGGTTGAAGTTAGGTTCTGTCACCCGCCTGCTTGTGCAGTCATTTTGTCGGGTCGTGCAGCTGTCAATCAGCTGTCACATGAAATGATTCAAGCCGTGCTGCTGCTGCTCAGAGAGCACAAACCAACAGACACAAAAGCCCAATTCAGTAAAGGAAATGTAACTTTTCCATCACACACAGGTCAAAAATATTACATATCTGAAATTAAAGCTCCACCAATGAAATCTTCCTAAACTGATAATGACTCTATACTTATAATCAGAGAGGTTCTTCTGCCCCCCAACTGCGCAAACAAAATCCTTTAAATCTCTAACAAAATGTGGGATTTAAGAGGGGATTTAAAAGGTAAGGCTTACAGAAAGATTTTCTTCATGGTGAATGGAAAAGGTTTTAATCAAATGAAACCTCGGTAGCAACAGTGAACCCCCCACCACCACCAGTGTTGGGAGGTGAACCCCGGCTGCTGGAGGTAAATGAATTCATCAGAGCCTGAAAGTTGTGCCACCTGCCAAGTCGATGCCTGTAATGGCCTCCGGTCGGATTGAGTCTGTAGCCAAATCTCACAGAAAATGATGAGAGCTTTTATGTATTTTATCTGCGCACGCAATTATTTTGTTGTTCTGGAGCTGTCAATCACCTGTCACCTAAAATAAGAGTCAATAATGAAGGCAAGTTGTTCTTTTGTGCCATAACATCTCTGAATTTAACTTACTTGTTACTAGTTTTCATCAGATTTCAAGAAGTCAATATTCATCTAACACAATGTAACTCTGTATTTGTATTAAACTGTAAATTCTTCATCTTATCACGTTGTTTTTATTTATATGAATCCAGAAATATTTTTCTTAAATCAAGTGAAATAAAATCTGTCACCCATAAAAGAAGCCCATATCATTTAACTTCATCAAACTTATTTTCTGTAAAATGCTTTTTCAAAGCTTCACAACATGGATGAGGTCAAGAAACTGCTTTGAAAAAATGTAAATTTGAAAATCTCCAATTCACGTGATGAGATGATGACCGCAGAAGGTCTTAAAGTCTGACCTTGTGATGAGAGCTAACATATCTCTAATCCATTATTTTGACTGTGAAAGTCATAATTTTGTATTTTTATTTTCATGCTTTCCAACTTTTCATCAGTCTTTTTTTTTTTTTTGAGTCTTCATATTACCGGCCCCAGTTTTCTGGATCAGTGATGGTCTTTATCAACTCTCAGCTCCTCTGCTGTCTCTATAAAACAGCACACAGGTAAATGTTTTATTTACTTGTCCCGAAGATCTGCTGCAGGCGTTTAGTTTCTCCACCAGCTTTTATTATTGATAGCTACAAACCTGAGGAGTTAGTTTCAGCTCTCACCTCCAAAATCTGCTGAATGTTAGAAATCCTCCTCCAACACTTTCTCTCTCACACACCATCACTGTAATAAGTCTCATCTCATTCATCTCACTACAGTTAAGTACATCCCTCTGTCTGGAGGCACGGAGCGATGCTATGAGTGGTTTCTGTAGTGGAGTTTAAAGGCACAACCTGAAGTTTAATGATTTACCTTCATATCATATAGTGACAGACGTAGGTTATATGTAGGTAAAAGAGTATTTGCATATGTGTGAATGTCTTTCTGTACATATCATATCTTTTTTATAATAACTGTATTTTTTTTTGCTTATAAATAAATAACTTTTATCCCCCAAAAGTCCTCTGAACTAAACGAAGGAATACATTGTTTGTCAACGTCAAAAAGCACCTATGTGAGCGTTTCCTGATAGATGATGTGGTCTGAAATGTATTGTGAGGATGCACCTGCTGTCCTCTAATGTATTTCTTATCTCTGGGGACATAATGAATTAGCTCTGCTCTCAGATAAGGCAGTAGGCGTGTTTGGTATTGATGTGGGCGTCCGCAGTTAATGTAGCAATTGGCTTCCAACCTGTATAGATGTGAAGATACGGGCGGCGTTCAGACAGAGGCTTTACCCACTTAAGAAAGCACTGATAGCATCGCTCCCCCGTGGGGAGGCACAGACAGATTTAACTGTAATGAGATGAATTAGAAGACAAACACGATATGACGTGAAGGACTGGGACACAGCGGGAGGGAGACGTGGAGAGACATAAACACAACACTTTATTTTATGGAATCATTTGTTAGAAATTTCCTGGAAATTACTTTGTAATTTGGAAATAATTAGTGAGAAGACGGAGATAATAGTTGTTGCTCTGGTAGTTAGTTGTGGGATTTCCTTCAAAGAATTGCTCCATTTAAATTAACAATAAAAAGTGAAAAAAAAACCCATTCATTTCATAATTTATAATAAACTTTCAAATAAACCTTATTCTTCATTTGTGTTGAACTTTGCGCTTGCCTGTGCAAAGATTGCACATTTGGATGTTCAACTAACCTGATTAACCTGATGTTAATTGGAATTAATTCATTGGAAGTGTACCAATTGAAAACTGACAATATTGTACCTATAATTAGTGCCAAATGTCATGGTTCTTTTCAGAAAACTTTGTGGAAAATTTGGAATGTAAGGGCCTGTAAAATAAAGTGTTACCAAAACCGGACCGGGTTCTGTGCACGGGGGTACTATCATATTAAAACAGTTTTCCCTTCATTGGAACTTAGGGGCAAAGACCAAACCAGGAAAAAGATCCAAACCACAAGAACACAAAGCTACGTAGACAGGGGTGTCCACATACATTTGGCCATGTAGTGTATCTCATACTTGAGATCTAGAAAACAGAAGCAAGTAGCTGCTTTCCTTCCTCACAAAGTAGATGTGATGGTTCTGTGGGGGATCAATAACCCCTCATTGGGATATTTTCCTCTGAATGATCTTCACAGACTTGCAGGAACATTTCAAGCATCTCTCAAGCTGTTTTTATACTCCACGACTGACTGCTCGTAACGTAAATGCTTCGGGAACAGACAAAGATGAGGGTGTTATCTTTCAGCTGCAGCATAAAACCAAACACAGCGGCCGCCCATCAGAGAGGGTTTTTCACGTTTCAGTGAACCTCTGATGATCCTCCTCCTCTCTCAGCCCTCGGCGTCAGGAGTTGATTCACTGTTTGTTAGTGAGCGACTCTCCATTAACCCCGATTGTGTCGAGGTCAGCTTCACTGCAAAGTGTCCCTTCAGACCTGCAGAGCCTCACAGGGCTGCTGCAGAGCCCCCCCGCCCTCTGAGTTTTCAGGGTGGCACTTCTCTTAAAGAGACGACTTAAAGTCAAGTTTAAAGTCATCTGTCCAAGATCAGTCTCAAGGGATTTTAAAACAGCTCTGAATTGAGTCCTGAACTAAGTGGAGGTCAAATCCAAAGTCCAAGGCAGGTCACCAGTAGTTTGAAACAAGTCCAGTCTGGAGTCAGTTGAAACAAGTCAAAGTCATGTTTAAAGTAATTTTAAACATGTCCAAGTCTCCAGTGATTTAAGAGAGAAATCCAAGTCAAGTCTCAAGTCATCTGAAACCAGCTTGTATCATGTCTCAACTTACTTGAAACAAGTCCTAGTCAAGTCCCAAGTCTTTTAGAGCAAGTCCAGGTCAAGTCTCAGGTCTATTAACTCCATTACTTCCACTGCCACTATAAGTTTCCTGCACAGATGTTTCATAAAAAGTCTTCCAGCAGCTCAAGTTCCTTCTTTTCCTGGCAGACTTTTAATGTGGAAAATATGCAGGGAGTCCCAAGTTTCACTGACTGCAGCTTTACAGTAATAAAAAGGGGAAACTGTGAGCAGCAGCTTGTTGAGTACGACTCGCCTCTGTTGTCCTGATGAACTGACTTATCACCAACACTGGTTAATATCAGGGCGAACCCCACAGATGTAGCCGTGGTTCCCGGCTGTCCCACGCCATCACGGATCACACACACCTGATCTGACCTGCTGCTGTCGGGTCTTTAATAATTCAGCTCGCCCCTGCCTCTGACCTCTCCCCCATCTGTGAAGATCAAGCTGGTGTAAAGTGATTACTCACTCCGGCTGACACAGTCCTCAAGGAAAGCTCCCTCGTGGCTGAAATATTTACTGAGGCCCCTGAAGCCGTGGGAGTGGGAGGTGTGGGTGCAAAAAGCATCACGTCCCAGTCGATCCCGTTAAACTGAACTTCCAGACTGTCTGTCTTTTGCAAGAGTAAGAAATCACGGACAACTTATGTTGCTGTTGTTTAACTTTTTCACTCCCCAGACAATTACGTCACTTGAGCATTTACTTATTCGGACGGCCATTTTCAAAAAGTAAAAACCAAGTTTGAATGAAAGAACTAACATGTTATTTAATCTTAACTACAAATAGGTGACCTTCTAGATTTGTTGTGGGACTGTCTTTATCCATAATTTTGTCACTCTTCGTCCAGCATGGCTTGCTAATTTTCTCCATTTAATGTTATCGGAGAGACTAACAGCAGCCTGGTTTTCTCATAGAGTAATATGTCAAGTAACAGGTCAGGGTTACTTTCTCCTGGAGTACAAGACAAACTCATTCAAATAGTTTGTTGCACCTACATGTACAGTCTGTAACATCGAATTCTGACAAAAAGTCAAGTGTTTTTTTTTTCAGCAAAAGCCATTCAGTGAGTTCAACTGGTTCTTAGAAATGTTTTCTCCTGTGTGTGTGTGTGTGTGTGTGTGTGTGTGTGTGTGTGTGTGTGTGTGGTGTGTGTGTGTGTGTGTGACATTTGAACACAAAATACCATTTTGAGAAGACATAACATTGTCTTGAGTTTCATTTCGCAGGATTTGTGGTGTGTGTGTTTGGATTTGTGTATATAGCTCTTAAATATATGTGTGTGTATATATATATATAATAAATAATAACAGGTACCCCTTCAGAAAATGTGTGGAAACAAAGACAGAACAGTTCAATACTTCATTCAAATTCATCCATTCTTTCATTCATCCATCCATCCATGGGTCACCTGTCTCTTGGTGTGTTCGCTGACTTCCCCCGGCATGTCGTGGGCGCTCTTGATAAGCGTGCGGGCGATGTGGTAATAATACACCGAGATGATGGTCAGAGGGATCAGGAAGTAAACCAGGAAGATCATCACTGAGTGAATCTTAGGGTGCATCTGATTGGACAACGGGTAGGGCACGCAGTTCACAAAGGTGACGTTAGTGTTGTCTCTGTGACCCTGGGAGGGGGAGGAGGGGAGGACGGGAGGAGGGGAGAGGGACAGGAAAAACACATCAGTAAAGATCATAGAACAGACTGTAGAAGGGGGGGGGGTGCGATGCTGCAGTGATGAAGACTTCAGCAGTAAGTGATGAAGACACAGGAGGTCACAAACACACAAGCTGTCGGGTCAGATCAGGTAGTTTTGGCGGATGTTCGGAGATGTCACTATGTTCAGCAGATGCAGGATTGTGTTGTGACTGGTCTCATATCTGAAACAAGTTCACTAACTTAATAAAATTAACTTCCAATTATTGATTTGAAAACAAAGACCAGAATCATTAAAGTCTTCCAGTCTAGAGCTCCATGTTGCATTTTAACATACCACCAGTGCACTGTATCACAAAGAATACGTTTCCTGTGGTACAAAGTTCATGATTTTTTCATGTTTTTTAGAGAAAAAACTGCAAAAAGACCGCTGAGCCCAGTCAGAGAGCAGCTGGTGGACACAGTGCAGCGTTTAGCAGCTAAAGAAGCAGATATTTCCCTCAGGAGGAGGTGGAGACCAAATACAGAGCTAACAGAGACAGAATACTGGACTTAAACACGACTCCACATGAAGGGTTTGATAAACAATAATATAAAACATGAATTTGTGGATGAGGGTAGAATCAGGTTAGGTGTTAGAGTCTGAGAGGAACTGGCCTGAGGAGAGTGTCGGTCTGGTCTCGGTTGGATTTTCAGCATCTTTATTTTACCTGCATGGTGACAACTTGTGAGAAAATGGCCTCAGGAACAGCCAGCAGGACGGACAGCAGCCAGATAGAAACAGCCTTCAGACACGTCCAGAAGACGGCGCTGGATGTCTGGATGTCCATCGGGTTCACTATGGCCTTATACCTGGCGGCAGACACAGAGAGCGAAACGGCAGCTAAACATCCAATCACAAACCAAAGCAACAAGTTCACAGTCAGAATTCATTATGAGTCTAAATGTGACATCAACCTCAACTCAGTCCCCTCAACTCAAATACAGACTGGAACTGAGCAAAGGTTTGTTAGATACATTTTCTGTTTTCTATTAATCTGTTAATCAGTGAAGTTAAGAAGAGTTTCCCCTCCGACCCTGAAAACATATTGTATGTATGAGGTAGGACTGTGATAGATTGAGACTCCTATCAATCAAGCAAACACGCCCCGAAAACTTCTCCTCACGCCTCAGTAACACTGAGACAGAATCAGTATTTCTCAAAGAACAGAAACCAGAGACCATAACCTCTGGGGAAACATACCTTTTAGTTGATATTTCAACGGAGAGGTTTAATTTATCGATACTTTATGTAGTGACTGACCAGGTGTGAAAGAAGACGTCTCATTCTCACTCAACTACCTTCTTCACTTTCTTCTTCACACCATTAATGCCTTCGAGGAGAAACTCTCCCAAAGTGTGCATCGTTATCACCAGTGTACGATCAGCGGCGGAAGAAGTGTTGTGATTCTATAGTTCAGTAAAAGTATTAATACATCCATTTAAAAATACCCAGTATCAAGTAAAAGTGCCGCATTCAAAATGTACTGAAATTATCAAAAGTAGAAAATAAATATTTTGTTTGAGCAAAAAGTGACCCCCATCAGTGAACGTTATTAGATTAATACTGATGCACAGTGGCAGCAGAATTTATCTGTCAGCTGCTCCAAGTATTAACTTCTATATTATATACAGTAAAGTTCTTGCTGACAAGATACATCTTAAGTTCTGCAGCCAATTTCTATTCATCTTTTGGACTTTTTCTCTGAAACATCAAATACAGACACTTATAAATGTATCATATGTTTTAAAAATCTCACAGTTTCATTAATGAATAAAACATGTGATCATCAGCGAATGAGAGAGCAAGGCCCAACAGAGCTCAATGTAGCCGTCAGTCTCACTGCTGGTATTAATATGCACCATATCATCAACCTGCTGCTGCTTCCACATGACAACTGTCAGCTCGACACAGGAACGCGACGCCCCTCAGGTGAAACACCCTGCAGCAGTTTATGGAGTGTACAGCAGCTCCTACACAGCAGGTCACTTCCCATGGTGCATTGCTGCAGTGGGCAGCAGCAACAGTGAACCCTCATCATCTTCTACCTGTGACCTTTCACCTCCCAAAGCTTCCTGTCACAACAACCCCACACTTTTTATTCTTCTGCAGCGCACACACACTGAGAAATGTTGGCTAAATTTCAACCTGAATCTATAATTGAACAGACTGAATTAGAATTAGACAAAAGGCTGCCACTGTAAATATCCACATTAATAAACAAGCCCGTCATCCCCTTTCAGGTTTTCTGGGCTGAAATCAAACATAAATCATCTAATAATCATATTATTTTTCTTTTGACAGCATCAGTGGCTCCAGGCTCTTTGTTAGTTAATGAGAAGCTCCGGCTGTGGCTGCAGACCGGAGGACAAAGAGAGGAAACAATAGGACTTCATGTGCAATCACTGAGCTGCATTTTAAACTGCTCAGTCCATCAACGAGTCAGCTGGATGGGCACACAGTGTAGGATTCATGTATTCCAGTGGCAGCTGTCTGCTGGATGACGTTTACACAGAGTTTTCAAAAAGAAAATCCCACACTATAGGCATGTTGTTTTCAGGATGTTAGGTTTCTCTGTAATGTCATCAACTCAGAGTATTTATCAGTATATGGATGGCTAGAGGAGAGTATCGGTGTTTAAAATGTATTTAAAGTGTGAAACGAAAAGACACAGAACAAAAAGTTGATACTCCTTTGGATTTTTATGAATCTGCTTGATGGAAAGTTCAGTATTCATTTCTTGTCACCATGGTAACTGGGAGGACATTTTGGGAATGGGGTGGCACTATTACAAAGTTAGGAAATATAAAAACTACTTTAAAAACAACCTTTTTTACAGAGGGACACGGCACAGAACAGGTAGCATTCACAAGTTGTGTAATTGTAATTATTATAATTGTAGTTAAATGTTGCTGTGAATGTGCACATTTAAAAATCAGTCACCTGGATTGTTTTGGTGTGAGTTGGTGAGTTTTAGTGATACCGGCTGTAGAGATATCAGCCTCTCTGATATAACGGAGGTAGGCGGCTTGTGGGGCTCAAAGCGCCAAAAAAATAGAAGTCCAGAAATCACAATCTGGTTACGCCAGATGATCCTCAGACCTTGTTGTGAGCTGTTTCATTCATTTTTGGCAACTCACAGCAAAACAATCCAGGGGGATGAACAGCAGTACAGGTAAGAGGACAACTATGGCTTTTGGATTTTGGGGTGAACTGTCCCTTTTAAAGTGTTTATACACTTAAATCAAATAAATGTGATTGAAGAACTCTGATGTAAACTGTGTCAGACAGAAATCCTGCTGACATGATGCTGTGAGACACCAATGAGCCTGAAAGCTTGATTATTCTCTTAATATTTGATCCATTTTGCTGTGACTTCATTTTTTATGTTCCATGTGCTGCTGCTGTCTCGGCCAGGTGAAAATTATATAAAGTTATTATAAACTGCAGCATCATTTGTGTATAAATGTGACCCCGAGCCCTCTTTCTCCCTGCTGAGGCTTGTATTAGAGAGTCCGGATGTTAAACTGTGTTTATGTAACTGTTTCCAGAGCTGGTTTCACGAGTGGACCTTGTGTTTCCATCAGGATATTGTGCACTTGTGTTCTGTCGGCTTGGTTACTCATCATCTTACGTCTTTTTAAAAGCAACTAGTCTTTCTCTTCCTGCTGGATTTTATTCAGAGAGACACAAACAGGGTCACAGCGGGGTCGGATATCATTCAGCCTGCACAGTGACTCACACACCTCCCGCCCATAACTCTTACATCACTGTGCTGTATCTCACTTTATGTTTTATTGATCTATTGATTTATTGATTATGTATGTCATGAAGGAGCTATTATTTTTAATTTTTTTTTCGCCCAGGCAGTACATTTTGGCACATAAAGTCTAGGCTGAGTCAGAGATGCAGGTGTTTTAAGGTGGTAAGAATGGTCACTATGAGGAACGTCTGGAGCAAATGTTGCCAGCAACTGCAAGTATGAGCAACGGTGGCAACTAAAGTTTATTTAGCAGGAAGCAATCCAGGAACTCATCTAAATTATTGTTGTATGCTGCAGCTTTAAGATTTCCCATTAAGATTTAAAACAGACCTTCAAAGCACCATTTATTTGAAGTATTAAGACTAAACGCCTCTTCAAAGAGACAGGACAACCTTCTGGGACAGTCCCTGAGGCTGCACCGTGTAGCTCAGTTCCAGGGTCAGTATCATCTGTCTGCATCTGTCCAAATGTTCAGAATAATGGAACATGCCCTTGCAAATAAAATAAATGATTGCTTCGGTTCTTTTATCTGCAACCTTCTGATCCACCTGAAAAAAAAAGGAAAAGCTCCTGAACACTGTCTCGCTCGCTGCCAACACACCTGGTGAGCGAAGATTTTTAAAACTTTATCTCAAAGTTCTGACTTTGTTCTCAAGAACTCACGAGTGCGAGAAACAGCTCATAATTATGGGATCTTATCTTGTAATTATGAGAGACAGATCTCACATTTCAACCCTACAGCTACATTTCAACACCAGATATGTTAGAGAGAAATGTAATGCAGTCCGGATTCATCAACATACTGATGGAAACGTATCGGGGAAAAATATTGCCACTGAACATGATCTAATTTAATTCCCTATTATTTCCTCTCCAAGGCTTTGGAAGATATTGATGTCAATGACTCAATGACACAATATGTGTGTGAGTGTAAGTGAGACATCCTGAATGTGCACACACACACACACACACACACACACACACAGGAGCACATCCACCATGTTGTTGCTGCACCGGTCCAGCAGTTTCAAACAGAAACATTAACTTTATAAATGGCTCTCTCTATCAGTCAGCAGTACATGTGTCTCTCAGCTGTAGCCATAGCAACACAGTCCAATGCAACAGGTGCTGCTGGTCACAAGCAGCGTTCTGATTGGCTCATCACTTAAAGGATAATTCTGTCTGAATATGAAGAAAAATCTGTCTTCTTCCTCTGAGAGGAAAAACTCATCAATGAGCGTCTCAGTTGCTCTGGGTCACATGATCCTTCATCACCATGAACACCCCCCCGAATGAACACACACACACACACACACACACACACACACACACACACACACACACACACACCACTATTTGCACTATTTCCTCCTGTTTGTTTGATAAAAACTACAGTGAGCAGCTGTTTTTGGAGATTACTGAGTCTTTTTTTAAACATAAAACTGTATATTTCTGAGCCGTTTTTAAAGATTAAAGTCTTCAGTAGGAACTAACGGGCTCGGAGCTGACAGCCACAGACAGGAAGTCGGACAGTACTGACAGACAGACAGACAGATCGGTTTTAGTGTTTAGTGACAGTAAGGACAGTAAGAACGTAGAATATAGAAAATGGCCGACCTGATGCTTTGATGCTGATGTGGCGACTGAACTTCTGAATTGTTGTATGTGCGATCACTGTAACAACACAAAAGACTGCCAAACCTCCCACTGCATGTGTAACACTCTCAACACTGTTACCATCTGGCTAAACCTGCTCTTTGTAAAGTAACCTGACCACCACAACATCTGTCCCTAAGGATAAAATGAACACATCGGATACACAGAGGTCATAATGACGTGGTGAAGATTTGGTATTGATGAGGTGTGTAGGAGGTGTGTAAAGTAGTAGTGAATAATACAGTGTGTGCAGGTGAAATGACTGGGTTTTGTGTGTGTGTGTGTGTGTGTGTGTGTGTGTGTGCTCATACATACTCATACACCCATACATCAACCTCTACTGTGTCATACAGTTAGGGGGGAGATGAATGGAGCACAGAAACACAGAACCTTGAGCGTTTATCTCCAAGGTTTATGCAATTAGAAGCCGGAGACCTTTGATTTATCACACCTGGTGGATTCGTACCTGTGCAGATGTTTTCTAAACATTTATTCGAGGAACGGTGAGTCTTCCTGCTGCTCATTCATTCAGTCACACACATGCACGGCTTTACAGTGTTCTGCTTTTCACCCACAGAGCAGCTCCACTGGTAGAGCAAACAGCTTGGTGGGTCTGTGCTGTTGTTAAACTGAGCCTCGCTGCAGACTGGGCTGATAGGAGACTGTGCTCACACTGTCACACTGTCTCCACAGTCAAACACAAAAAAAACAAACAAAATGCAGTGTAGATTTTATAGATGCGTTCAGTATGAGCAACATAATTCAGGCACTATTATCTTTCCCTCAAAATGTGTTGGATGTGGCTAATTAATAGTTCATAAGTCATAAAAACAGGTTTCTGGTTGCAGCCACAAGCCAACTCTGTCGCCTAGTAATTATGTTTAAGTGTTGAGTGCTGAGCAGACAGTGGGAGGACTGGAGCTGCTGCTGCTGCCAGTGGAGACGCAGTAATCAAGATTCATCCTCTGGGAACCGTGAACATCCACAACAAATTTCATGGAATATCTCGAGCAAATTTCAGGACAATCTGTGGTTGTCAAGATTTTGCTCTGGACCTAAGCGTTGTATTGACGGACTTACCAAATTTCAGCTTGTTACAATCATAGTAACATATATATATTCAGTGAGAGTTGTGCTTTATTTAACCTTCTGCAGGAACATCCAAACACGTGTGTTTAGTTTGTTTTTACATGTTCAAAATAAAGATATTTGTTTGACACAAAGCCGTCTGTGATGTTTCAGTATTTGTTATAATCAAATTAATCCATACATGATGCTTTTTGAACAGGCCATAAATAGCAGATAGAAGTTGTGATGTTGACAAAAACATAAGATGATAAAAAGATCTAACACAACATTAGGTGATAATATTATGTATTATAATTGATTCATAATCAGCTATAAGGAGGGCGGCATTTTGGACCGGGAACACAGAATTAATTAATATAAAACAAACACAACAGGAGGGTTAAAGTGGGCTAAATAAACACTTTTAGGGCTAACTAACTTTCAAAGAGGGGGAAAGTGAATAAACAACACTTGCTTCTCCCTCATTACCACCATGTGGTGCCTTTGACTGAGGCACTAAACCCCCAACTGCTCCAGCAAAGCTTCCTCAGACATGACACAGATAAAGAATCTCTGAAAGCACTTTTTTTTCTTATTCCTACAGTCACCACAGTTAGCTGTAATGTCCTACACATCATAAAACTCACCTGCAGCTCCTCTGAAGCTTTGCACATGACTATATGTTCCATTTAAAGGCTTTGTATCCCAGCGGGTGCAGCAGCAGAGGTGCACATGGCACTCACATGGCCCCGTCCACCAACCTCAACATCTGTTACCATAGATACCAATCTGGTGCAAACATGAAGTCTCTTTTGGTAAAGAAAGACATAATTACAGTTCAGAATGCAGGCAACACTCACAGCATGTGGACAACGTAATTTTCTTGACTCTGCAGTGATATAACCCGAGGCTGGTGAGTCATGAATCAACCCGCGCACACAGACACTACACTACTACGAATACTCCAGCTTTCCTTTTAGGTGTTTTCTGATTTTTCTTTTGATATAATATAAATAAAGGTAGAGGAAGAAGATCTCCAAAGTTCGTGCTCGAGAGGGTGAATCGTGTGAAAAGCAACAGATGCGTTCCCAAGACGAAGGAAATCGATGGTGCAGTCATGATCGACAACTACGTTATTTCCTCTTTGGCTTGCAGGAGTTGATCCAGTCAGAGCCCAGACTGTCTCTCTGCTTTCCATTGATCACTCTTTAGCTCTTTAGTCCCGTCCAATCACTCCTTTTCTCTCTTCTCCGCTCGCCACATCTCTACTTTCATCCCCTATTATAGTTTAATCACCTCCCATACTTATTCCACTTTTTGACTTCCTTCTACAACTTTGTTGTTTTCTACTGTTTCTCTCCTTATATCACCTTTGACATCCTCTCCTCCACCTTTCAGAATAAGCCATCTAATGCTGTTACATCCCTTTGCCAGGTGATTTTTAGACTTCAACATCATTCCAGAAAGCAGGGCAGCAGATTTCCTTCCCTCCTCTGAACTCCTGCTGTCAATGCTTTAGTGGCAGCAAGCTGAAAGAAAAATCAATTCCACGAACAAAGCTGGTAAGAAATCCTTTCTTCCTTCACACCTTGGGCCTTGATTCCTTTTCCTGCCAATTTTCCATCACACTGACCCCTCCTTAAGTCCTGCAGGAATATTTTGTCCTCTCTGTGAAATGATGTGCCTTCGGGGCCTTGACTTCTGCATTGGTTGCTCGATAATGTTGGTGACCTAAGAATCAGTCTCTCAACAAGATATCACAAAAACTAAAATGGATTTGGCAGAGCTATGCCTTCTGATTAGAGATGGGTGGCGGTCCAAGATCATAGCTGTCAATCTACCTGTTTACCTGTAATAAAGGACTCTTACAGTGAGTCATGTATATGTTGGATGTGGTTAAAAACTCAAATCACCAAAAAAAGACATTTGTTATTTGTTTTTCTGAAGTGACGGTGCCCCCTACATTAGTGTTTTCCAGGGGTCGTGGTTTTTTGGAACCAACTGACAATCTGTTCTGTTATATGATTGATGCAATATATATAGATTGACTTGATAGGTTCCCAGATGATGGATCCTAATGACTGAGATGATCCCCTGACTTTTCCTCTAGCTTTGCCATGAGGTTGACATGTGAGGGTTTAAGTGAAATACCTCAACACTGGATGAAAATGTGGAACAAACATCCATGTTCCTCTCAGGATGGCCTGTCATACCTTTGGGGATCCCTTACCTGTTTATCTAGTGCCATCATCAGGCCAAAACTAAAAAGTTGTCTGATACTTTGATTTATCTGTCTAACTGTTTGGTTTTCTTTTCGGGGAACGGACACTGTTGCTCAGAGGTTGCCAGATTGAAAACAGCCCCTGAGGTTGCCCAGAGGTTGCTGTCAGTCCATGTTTGGAAATAAACAATTTACAGTTTCAACATAGACAGAAAAATAGAAAAAGCATCCAAGCTCAGTGAAGGATCAGTTTGTTTTAATGTTATGTCCTATCTACAGGGAGTTTTCTGCCATGCCGTCCCTGTTTTACCACCTCATTACAGAAGGCCACCTGGCAGCAGTCAGCTCGTGTGTTTGTGGACATATTCAGCTAAACTGGGTGTTTTTGTGCATCATCTTGATAGGGAGTGATTGGGGCTCCAGTTGCCACTCCAATCATTATGCTAATTTTTCCATTAGGCTCGTTATGTTTGTCAAGGACCTTCAGGCAAGTTAGGAACTGTTATGGGCTCGTTAGTGTCCTTTAGTCTCGTTAGGGGCTCATTAGAGGCCATCAGGGTCAGACATGCAGCCAGATCGCTGCCCGCAGCTGTGTGATCAGGAAATGAGTTTCCCGTTAACAAGCTGATATCACAGCGCTTTAGACGGACGACGAGGCTGCCTGTCGGTAAACAAACTGGCCCACCAGGCGGGAGCAGGACACCCGGCGGTCCACTCACGTCACATGGCAGAGCCTGGAAATCAAAACTACTCATTCATTAAGCCTTCTGAATTCAGGAGACTGTCCTCCCAAGAGCAGTGACTCCATCAGTTATTTCAGCCAACGCCCGGTTACGATGTTTTATGTTCAAGTGACAGAGGAGGTAATACTGTGACGTTATTATAGGACCCCAGAGGGAGGAGGTCAGGCATCAGACTGTTCATACTAAATATGGCGTTAAATTGAGTGGGCCTATGTAATGCGTTCCATGTGCGTAGTTTGTGAAGTTTGTGAACACCAGAAATGCCCGGATATACACGAGATTAGCCAGAACTGGACATTGACCGCCCCAAAATGCATTGCATCTCTTCAGACGGACTGCGAGGCAGACGTGTATTTCTCTGCTGGTAATGGTTCATTTAACAGGCAGTAATTAAGGTATTTCCAACGCAGCCTTTGACCTGCTTGCTTCCTGTTTGGCTTCCTGTTTCCTACTGACAGTCCATGTTGGTTTCCTTTAACGTTGATATTTTCCTTATCAAGTCGTTTGTGTGATTAAACCTGACCAAACCATAAATTCACATCAGAAAACACCAGTTTTGGGAGACAGGAACATATGAAGTTGTCTTGCAGCTAAGAGTGTCAGATCATACGACTCTTCTGGAGGATGGTGACAGCGATGCATTTTGTTGTTTCAGTGACAGAATGCTTTCAACTTGTCCATGAGCAGAAGACAAGAGCCTCATCAGTGGCCAACAACATCCAAGAAAAGCAAACTTCTCCAGGGGTTTTGTCGCCTTTTAGTTGGGTTGTTTACTCACATTCAGGTGAAGGGTGAGTTTGCACAACCCAGTGATACGGTGTTCACAGTTTGGTAAGAGGAACACTTACAGTATGAAACATGTGTGGTGGGTTGGTGTGGGACATCAAAATGCAGCTGATAATCACTGAAAACAGCACTTTCCAGGATAAATATTTGTAACCCAGGTTTGTGCATAAAAAATAAAAAGTTAAAATGGATTTAGTACCCAATTTCCTGTCCGATAAAGTTAACGCAGCTGCAGCTGATTGAATGATTGAGGATCTTTGCAGAGTAAACAGATTAGACATTTTGACTGCTCTCCGCTGAAACGGTGCATTTGTTTAATTTGATTTATTCATGGATCTACGAAGCAATAAAAGACACAAACACGCTGAAGTGAGAACACTTATTCCCAGCATGGTCCCACAATGTTAAAACCTGACAAACACACAAGCTGCTGAATAAATGTAAAACTGGTTGTGTTTGGCTTGGAAACGTCCTTTCAGCTGCACCCATGCACGACACATAATGTACTGACCTTTACTGCAGGAACCACACACACACACACACACACACACACATACACACACACACACACACACACACACACACACACACACACACACTGTACCCAGAGCTTCACTTGTAGCTGCAGAGTGTGTCCTCTGAGGTCTGTGCTGTCTGACCTTGAACCAGAGTTTCTGTGTGTGTCTTGGTTTGTTTTGTTGACTCGGGTCTCCTGCAGTCTGTCATGTCGATGCACACAAACACCAGCATTAGGACGAACATGTTGTGTTTCATGTTGGTTCAGGATTGGGTTTTCATCCTGCAACACAACTTTCACTTTTCACTTTTTACTTCTAGTCACAAACTCAAGAATAAAAGCTGTTTATCAAACATCGTGGGAGAGCTGAGGGGGTGACGAGCAGATTGCAGGACTGCAGAACAGAAGCAGAGGTGTACAGCATATTAACGGCCATGGTGATTGATAGCTGAAGCAGTATGTGTACTTCAGAACAGGGCAGCCACATCTGCATTGATGTGAACATTTGAAAGGATGTTGCACTGCTTTTCCTGTTGTTTCTTCATTGATCAGAGGTGCAAACTGCCATTCATGTTGTTTGCAATCATTCTTCCATGTTCATGCATCTTCTGTCTGCACTAAATTCTCCTCATTATGTGATTTCTGTGATTATCTTGTCTTTGTTTTTTTGTATCCATTATTTCTTATAATTCCATCCCTATTTGTATATTTGTGGATTATAAATATATAAGACTGTTTTTCAAAATTTTGCATGTTCATTGTTACTAATATTAGGAAATTCCCATAAAATAAAGTGATCACAAAGTGATCACAAATCACAAATGCTTTTACAAAAAAAAACTTTTCACTGAGTAACATTAAAGGATTCCTTGTAAAGGATGAACAATTACACAGGTGTTGGGTAAATCCTTGTCTCTGATTGGCTGTTCCAGAGCAAACATAAGTCATGTGATCACTTGACAGCAGATCTTCTATTTTTGAGCTTCTTTGCCGTGAAGTTATCAAAATCCAGAAGACACTCGGGGACAGTTGACACGTTCAATAGTGATTTTCAGCGCATATAAACTAGAGCTTAACCCTCAGAAGCCAATCACTCCCCCCCCCCCCCCCCCCCCCCCACCACCACCATTGTTAGGCACAGGCAATCTCAGCGGCATTAAACACCTGATGCTCAGAGGAGTCTGTGGGGAGACACTGTTGTCGTATCATTAATTAAAACTGCTGCCTGCTGCATTTTGCGACCCCGTGGTTCATTTGCTCACAGAGACCTGAAGCACCGGGTTACTCACTGTGTTCTTATCCTGAAAATCAAAACCAGGAAATGACTTACAGCTGGTAAACTGTGCAACACAAGCCATGTGGTATTGGCGTAAACAACAAGACATCATTGTTGATAAATGTTGGTATCAGCTGTCCAGGAAGGTGCTGGAACTGCACAGTGTTTTCAGCCTCCAGTTTCAATTAATGATGCAGCAGCGAGCAGACAGAGATCCATAACTAGAATCTTTATTTTTATACATAGAAACTACAGAGGCGTTCTGGGATGTTGATGAAGATATTCCACAGGTTTCCACATCATTGACTGAATATTATAAAACCAGTACAAGTTATGACAGATACTAGTGTGTGTGTGTAATTTAACTGCACCTTAATCATCTGGTGGTTCACTGCTTCTCACCTCTTAGCTCCTTACTTCTGTTTTCAGTCTCTCTCTCTCTCTGTCTCGCCCCTGTTTTAATAGTCTCTCGCCCCCGAGCTCCACTGCAGTCATTTCATCTTCTCTCTGCAGTCAGCTGGAGGAAAAAATGCAGCGAGTTTCTGTCGGATTTTTCCAGGAACAGTCGGTCGAAGCGGTCAGAGCTGCAGCTGGAAGTGTTTCCTCACATACATGCACGCCACTCGGTCCCGGCGTTCAGCGTCAGGTGACTTCCTGTTCAGACACTAACGGGCCTGTCTGGGTGAACCCGGGTGAGTCTTCGCGTGTTGCTCTCCGCAGCCGTTTCAAAGTGAATCTTTTCATTCAGCAGAACTGGGACGCAGTTTGAATTTATAAATACATTTCTTCCACTTTCTATTAACTTCCAACCAACATACAACCGACAAGAAGGATTCGTGTTGTTGTCACATTTCCTGGAGATGTGACGCATCGATTAGGCCTAACGGGGGCGTCAGGCTTTAATTCAGCATGACTCAGCTCCTGTTACCCAACTTAATTTCCGACCTAAATGGATAGTTGTTCTGCTCGGTTCTTTTTTTAGTTCCACTGAAAGAGAAAAGAAAATCGTATTTTAGACAACAGTTTGTGTTTGGCCCTTTCCTGTTTCAGCGTGACAACGGCCCCCCCGCAGAGTCCCAACAAGACCTCCAAATTAAAGATAACATACGTCGTTTTTGTAAATCGCCATCCAGAAAGAGACGTAATGTAAGTGTTTTCTAATCTTCCAAAACCATTATAACGCTCTGTTACAAAATAAAAGTGTTGTGATCTGACACCGTTATGGTTCAGGTTTAGTTTGGAGGCACAGAAACCACTTGGTTAGATATGTCACGGTAAAAAAAAAGAAACATTGACAGCTGGTAGGACCTGGAACCTGCTGCAGGACGGCCTCCCAGCTCCATAAAGAACTGGTTTTCCCAGTTTCACCCCCATCCAACACCTGATCATCAGTGTGGGACCTCGCTGATGAAAACCCTGCAGCAGGTTCATCATCTGGAACCCAGAGGAGCTGCACATTAATGAACATGATGTTCTGGTAGATTAATAACATTAGTTGTTATATAACTGTGGGAACTTGTCATGGGCATTATTAAGCATTTAAGCAGATTAATCCATTTTGAAATGTTAGTTGCAGCCCTGAACAAGAGCGAGAACACACCTTTCCCAAAGCATCATATCAGAGCTTACTGAACTCTTCACCTCTGGAAAAACAAGGTTCTTGCTTGTTGTATTAAGTTAACATGACTTTTTAACCTTATTAGCAGTTATTTGAAAATCCAAATTTCCATGGTGTTGTATGTATGCTTTATTGGATGTTACAGTGGTTTATCTGGTTTGCAAATGGCGCGGGCAAATCAGATTTCACCTCAGAAGCCCATTAGTCCATGTGCCACCCCGAGGGAGATCTGGCTGTCAGCTCCGGTTTACGTCCCAAAACGCAACCAGATTCTGGCTTTTTCTTGTTTCCCCTCTCGTTTGTGTTTCCAGTTTCCAGACAGAGCTGACAGGTGGATTTAAAGCAGAGAGGAAGTCTCACCCACGACTCCCTGCTTTATCTGAAGAAGGCGAGTTGAAGCGAGACCCAGGGCTCAATATTTCATAGAGAATTAGGCTGTTAATTGCTAATTAAGGGAGCGTTTCATGCGTCATCAGAGTGTTTCATGGGTTAGGGAGGATTAGTTTCTCTCCACCCTACAGACACATGATCACTGGTCAGGAGGAGCGACATGACGAGCAGACAGGAAATAACATCTGTCACGCTGATGGCGGTGGAAGCCGACATCACACGCCGAGACCCGGGAGGGAAAAACACACATTCAGCTCCCCTCTCGAGGCGTATTAGAAACCTCTGTGCATCGTAAGTGTTTGTGGAGTGTCAGCCAGTGAGTTGTTGCCATCTGCACAGCCTGAGTCAGCCGCCTCACCGAGGAGAGCATGAATTAAAAAGTTGTTCTGCTCTGAAGAGCCGGGACCCCGGCGGCTCGGCTCCCCCGACACAGGATGGACATGAGAGGATTTACAGCCAGCGTTGGGTCTCACTGCAGTGGAGGTGCACTAAGTCCACACTAGGATCTTGTGGTTTTCACCATTTATTGATGAGTAGGACTTCCCCTCCCAACTGACATGTTTGTGGAAAGTTTAGAAGTCTTCAGCCTGTGTTTCCTCAAGCTGTTTGCATTTGTCAGATAATTCATCCCCCCGCAGCTCGACTGATACTGCAGATACTGATGCTGATATTTAACAGTGCAGGACTCAGTAAACATACATCAGCTGTCTTTTCTTCACACAATCGCAGAACATAAACACACATTTTTGCCATGTTTGTCGCAGGGATCCATAAGAGTTGGTTATGAAAGAATTACAGCAGATTTGTACTGAAGATGGAGATGAAATCTTCAGAGTAAATGTGCTAAAAACTGATGCTGTCAAGGATGAACCACAATCCTACTCCATAGACTCTTCCAGGCTTACATCAAAAGAAATAAAGAAATAAGAAGAATGCATCAAATGTGTTTTACAAAATAACTTTCATCCCACCAGCTGAAAACTGCAACTGATACTAAAACTTCTGCTAAAACTGCTGATTATTCTACTTCTATCAGCATCTGTACTGCTGCTGTTATACAGTTACTGTAATGCTCCTGTATCAGCTAATAAACTACATCTACTGATAACTACAAGTACAACTAGCAGCAAAACTACTGTCTCTACTATACCAACTAACAGAGTGAGAAGAATCACAGCGTACAGGTCAGAAACCAGAGCAGAAAATGATTAACACTGACAGATGATTAGCAATAAACTCTCTCTCTCTCTCTCTCTCTCTCTCTCTCTCTCTCTCTTTCTCTTTCTACCAGATTCAATTTCTCAATTTGAATTTTCAGTTTCATCATCCTGTCATCATATATTTTACATAATCATTTAATCTCTGTCTTATTCTGGCTGTTCGATGTCTCCCTCCATCTTCTGTATCACACACACACACACACACACACACACACACACACACACTGTATTGGGGGTTAAAACCCTGGATGATTGACTGGGCTCAGAGCTGGACAGAGGGCTTTCAACATGACGGAGATCATAAATAATTCATGCTTGGGGACACGAGTGAGCTGCTGAGGGACTGACATTTGTATTTCTATACATGAGAGGACTCTCATAGAAACAAAGCAATCTTAGCCTCAACCTGAAGCTTATTATAACATCAGCCGCACACAACTGTCCTACTGCCGCAGTCTTTCCTCAGTCTTCAGCTCACTTCTCCCATATCTGACACTTTTGCCCAACTCTCCACACAAGCCATCCTCAAGCTGTCCAGGGCCGAGCAGCGGCGGTGGCAAACAGGCGTCGCCACCCCGCCTGCCACCCAAACATGGACAATTCAAAAATATATATATGTGAAACCACAGAATCCCTGATGTCTGAGTGCAGATGAATGTGTGAAGAGATGGCTACAGGGACGAGACTCCTGCTAAATGTGTGTGTAGGGTTGCCAACTTCCACTAGTAGAAATGCAGAAGTTGCAGCGTGTTTAGTTTAGTTGCAGTTACCAGTGTTTCATTGTGTGAGGGAAGCGTTAAAGTGGACTAAACCCAAAAATTCAGCAGCTCCAGACGTCCTGCAGCTCCCAACATCTCTGAGACTGCTCATTCTGCAGACAAACGTGTCCACGCATCACATCAGTCATGCAAGGGCAACATGCAAAAGCACCAACTTTATAAAGCAGTAACATCAAGCCCCAAACATAAACCACATGGCTCAGCAAGCAGAGAGTTCATTCACCACATTTCCAAACAAAGATCAGAGAAAAGGACTTTTTCAGCATTACTGGATAAACAGTGGATATCTTGGATCTGTGGCTTCACAGAGTAAACCTGACTCAACGGGTCAATATCGTCTTTATATGCAGACGAGGTCTCCACCTGGGAGACACTTTAAAACCTTAAAGTAAGAAATCTGTTGGGAACCACTGAGGTGCTGCAGGAGGTTGAAACAGATATTATTAATATTTAAACATTTCCATTCAGTGCTTTACTCATTTACCCAAAATCACGTAATGTTTTTGAGTCAAAATATCTTCATGTGGGGGCTTCTCCAAGCCAGTATTGATATATATGATTGTTTGTGATTAAATCAGCATATATATATTTCTGTCACTAAAAGTCTCCATGCCAGAACTGAACTGTCCCTTCATGCCCCCCCCCCCCCCCCCCCTTCACTTTGACTGACCTGACTAACTTTCCAAAAATGTCTTTCTGTCCAAAACGTCCTTATTTTCTAAAATGTTCTGACTTGACAAAGATGTCCTCGCTTTTCTAAACTGTCCTCACTTCATAAAAACCAATTGCTTTTTTAAAATGTCCCCACTTTCACCAGATGTCACTTTACTAAAAAAATTACTATTGTCCAGAACTGCACCTGCTTTCTAAAACTATTCACAGTTCCATCTTTTCAAATGTCCCGACCGACTAACTCTCAAAAACTGTCCTTAGTTTCTAAAATGTCTGTACTGTCTAAGTGTCCTGACTTCTAATAAATGTCCTGACATTCAGAAATATGTCGTCACTTCCAAAGATGTCCTGACTTTTCAAAGACGTCTTGACTCAACAGAAACGTCCCCGCTCATTCCCAAGTTCTAAAACTCAAACTGGTCCTCATAAAGATAGAAGTACACACTTGAAAACACGTCATCTCTTTCTGCTCTGTTGTTTTCTTTTTCAGCTCTTTCCTCGTATCTTTTTATCTATTTTCTATTTTCTATTCTTCAGTTTTTCCCTTTCTGTTTCTGCTCCTTTCCTCTCATCTTCTTCATCCGCTCCTCCTCCTCATTCAGACATTGTTAACATTATCTAATACTAATCAATGCTGCGCCACAGATCAGCTTAAGCTGATAGGCCGACAATTATGTACGCAGAAGCTCCAGAGACTCTTTGTCTGCAGCTCCAGGTAAATCACAAATGAATCAGTCATTTTAAATCAGACTCCCAGCTCCATGTTGGATTTAGAAAGTGTCTCTTTACCTGCAGCCCAAACTAACCAACCACTCAACAGCTCATCCTGATGAGAGCTCCCTCTAATGTTTTCTCACTGTGAGGAAACATGCATTAGATTTTATTTTGGAGTCATTAAGCTGCAGCTCAATTCACCTTCATGATCCCAGTGAGAGCAGAGAGTCCTGCTGTGTGCACTGGATGTTCCTGAGGCCGGAGGAGGAACACTGCATGTACCACATCTCACCGTGTACGAGGTCCAAACTAGAGTTCACTACACACTGCACACTGCAATACAAACAGTGGTGGAACTGAAGTCTTTCACCAAAGTACCACAGTGTAAAAACACTTCATTACAAGTAAAAGTATTATCAGCAAAATCAAAAGTAAAATCATGCAGAAAGGCTTCTTACAAAAGAAAGACGAACAGCAGCCAAATAGATTTTCTTTGCAACTTGGCAACCGAGAAACAATCTATTGTTATTGGCTGATGAATCTACAATCAACCTCTCAATCGTTTAAAAAAAAAAATCGTTTGATGCACTTGGCAGCTTATTCACTACAATTTTCATTAAATCAGGGTTATAATTACTCTGAGTGGGGTAACTGTAGTGAAGAAAAAAGTACAACATGTCCCTCATAAACACAGAGGAGCCTTAAGTAAAGAATTCATACAATACTTATAACCTTGCACCACAAAGAGCAGAGGGGACACTGTCGGGGGGGAGGAGGAAGATGAGTGAAGATGTGATGCAGGTTGCAGCACACTGGACTCACACTATGCCTCAGGAATAATGACGATCTTTTAAAGGAAAGTAGGAATACCACAGTGTAAAAATACTGCGAGCTGCAGTGAAACTCCTGGAACAGAAGAAATACTATCATGTCTCATTAATGTGTGAGCAGCATTTCACCTTTGAGCCCATTTGAATGATTTCATATACTTGGGGCTACTTTAATAAAGATGCAGCATATTTTATAAGGGGACATTTCTTTTGTATGTAAAACAGATGAAGTGGAGTACAGACAGTATTTCCCTGTGGACCGTATTGGAGTAGAAGCGTGAAATGGAAATAATCTACTCAAAAAACAACAAGTACCTCAAAATTGTACTTTTTAGTTATATTGAACCACTGCCAGAGATTAGACAAACACTCATGATGTGTTGTGTGCTCAGTGTTACCATTCAGACATTTAAGATCCCTGTAACATACTGTGGACTCACATGAAAGAACACCATCAGTCCCTGAAGGTGCTACATCCACTCAGTGTCTATGTGAGAATATTATAAGCTTTGTCCCAGCCCTCCTGGGGATATCATAAGGATGCCATCCCTTTCATGGGAAATATCAAAGGAATACAGCAGGAATATTATAACAAGCTTCTTCAAAAGTGATTGGAGGAAATGTAGAATAAGAACATGAGGACAGACCGATCACATGTGCATCCACTCGTCCTACCTGTCCGCGCTGAGCGCCGTGAGCGTGAACACGGACACGCCGACCGAGGTGAGCTGGATGACGGGGATGAGTTTGCAAGCCGCCTCCCCGAACACCCACTCCTCGGAGAAGTAGCGGAAGGCGTCCACCGGCACGCAGGTGACCAGCAGCAGCAGGTCTCCGGCCGCCAGGCTGGAGATGAAGATGTTGGGCACGCTGCGCATGGCGCTGTTGGTGATGAAGATCTTCACCAGGGTGATGTTGCCCAGCAGACCCACGGTGATGATCAGGATGTACACCGAAGTCATGACGCAGCGCACGGCGAAGTGGACGGTCTCCCCGCCGTCCGAGGACGCCCACCAGCCGGGCTCCTCCGTGGAGTTGGGGCTCAGAGCCTCGGAGTCTCCAGGCAGGGCCGGGGGCAAGTTGGAGAGGAACTCGTCGTCCATGGCCGCGGTGCGCGGAGCGGGAATATCCACAGAGGGGCGCCGGGTGAACAGGGCAGGGGTCCGCGCTGCAGGGCGCGCAACGGGAGGCTCCGCGCGTAAAGACGCAAAAAGGGAAAAGAGCGCGGGGAGGGGGGGGGGGGGTTACTCCGACACAACCCGCAGAGAGAGACTCAAACTTTTTCTAACAGCTGGATCTGACTGAGGACCGTTAATCTGACTGAAGGAAGGCTGAGAGGCGACTGACGCTCGGAAGGAGAAGGAGGGAGGCACTTCTCTGACACCGGTAACATAGTCCCCCCCATCTATCTCTCCCTCTCTCTCCCTCTCTCTCTCTCTCCCTCTCTCTCTCTCTCTCTCAGACAGAGAGACCAGGAGCCAGAGGAGAGGGGGAAAGCATATGAGGTGATTGATGGGTCTGAAGGAGGAGGAAGGAATGGAGTGATGGAGAGAATAAAAGATTGAAAGAGAAGAGTGCAACAGGGTGGGGAAAAAGGGGCAAAGATGGAAAATATATTTTAGAGAGGGGTGGGGTGTCAAGCCATAAAGAGGAAGAGTGAGGGGGAGGATACACTCCTGTACGTGGCCAAAAGTATGTGGACACCCCCTGGTCTGGTCTGGGCTCCGTCTTGTTCTTCAGTGTTCAGAAAGCAGCTCTTTCAACAAATGTTTTCCCAGTTTGGTGTGGGAGAACCTGACTTGTTTGCGCTGGTCTGGGTCCTGACATCCGCCCCATCCAGCACCTCTGGGATGGGCTGCGAGTCTCGTGTCTGAGCAGCTGGAACATCTGAAAACCTGAAACCAGAGTGGCGACGGCATATTAATGCAGATGTGTCGATATTACATGCGGCTGCAGTGTTCAGGTGTCCACTTATTTGTGGCCATGTGTGGGGGGGAGGAGAGGGGGGAAAGTAGGGGAGACAAGGAGAGGGAAGACCAATGAGACACTGAACATAATGAGACAGTAAGAAAGCGAGAGGGAGGCAGAGGGAGATCGGCAGAGAGATACAGGGATGATGGAGAGAGAGAGGACGGAGGGCTGCTGCAGAATAAATGAGTGCTGTCCAAACTGCTTCAGATTTTCATAAGACATTATTATTAACACGAGAGTATGTGAGAGAGCTCAGGGTTGGCTCATTTTAATGCATAACACCGGCCTAAAATACTTTCTTTCTAATTGCATGTTGGGAATGGATGAGGAGTGACCTGACAGATGTGGAAACATGTTTATTAAAAAGCTTTTAGCCACAGAAAGTGTCACTTTCCTGACAAACTGACCCTGTTCACCTGGATGCTTTGATTTGTCTTCAACAGCAAAACACTAAAATTATCCCTCAGCTGTGATTTTAACTCCATCTTAGAAAAGTCTGGGTACCTGCTTGTAATTTTCACTTCAACTCAAACTGGATTTTCCAAGAAAGAGGTCTGAACTGGTGGAGAAGCTCCTCGGGGGTGGGCTTGTTTTGTTCCTCACTAAGTGTCCAAGCTAATGATCTGTTGCTCTCACAGCGACGTGATTTAATTGAAGTTTGTGAAGCTGCAGCGAAACAAATGGAGCAGGAGGTGAAGACTGACCATGACTGTGATGAATGAGCAGTCGCAGGTCAACGAGCCATCAGAGCCCCCCCCCCCCAAAAAACAAAAAAACAGTTCCAGCAAAAGGCGGAGATGCATTTTCAAGATTTTGGCACGAAACCTTGTCAGTGATTTGGGCTTAAAAAGCTGCAGGTAGGCGACGGATGAGATTTAACATTCGGGCGTCCACAGGAAGCATGAAGAGAGGGATCAAACACATCGATGGGCTTATCTTCTGCCAACACCTGCATCTTTTCTTTCTAAAAGCCAGCAGTGGACTTTGTGTGGATGAATTCACCGTATCATTAAATGTCCAGCTTTCCTACACGTCTCAAACACTATAGGAGTACTACCTCTAATCCTATATGTTTCCATCACTATCAGCATGGACAGGGGAATAAAAAGGAGGTGAAATACAAACAACTGTTTTGGTTTGATGCAGCATGTTTATATCTCTATTTGGCCTGTTAGCTGTGTCCTTCAGCATCAGGTCACCTGTTTCATATGAGCTGAAGGCACCTAATGAAAAACAACAGGGGAGACAGTGGCAGGTTCAGAGATAAAGTCATGCAAAACAGTCCTAACAGCCCTGCTGGGGCCAGCCCATTTATCAGAAAGGCTCTTTGGTGACTAACACTCCATCTGAATCATAAGAAAATAGTCTGGTAAACAGAGTTATGAGTTGTGAGGTTTTAAGCTTCACTTTGTTCTACTACAGATTTCCATCTGGAGCTTCAATAGGCACAAACAGACTTAAAAGTTCACTTTTCTGAGTGTTGTTCTTAGGCACAGATGGCAGTGTTTCAGGAATGTCATCATGAAGCTCTCAGCCTATAAAACCCAATCTGTAATATGTGATCACTTACATCTCATGTAAGTTCAGATCCATCATTTAAAAGTGGGAGTTAGTAGAAATCAGACAGAGAATAAATTAAAAATGCAGGTTGAATCTGGATTAAAACCGCTGACAGTCAGTGTGGGAGTAACAGTGCCAGACTTCATTAGACATCTGTGGGATTAAAGAGAATGGGGCTGTCTGAGTGTTGGAGGAGGTGTAGGAGGAGGTGTAGGAGGAGGTGTAGGAGGACACTGGGGACTCCTTACATGTGAAGTAACATGACTGAATCTCCCACTGAGCTCCTGTGACGCTGAACTGGTTCCATACAACTATCAGTGAAGTACAGTAGGTATCACTGGACAGGACAGCTGGAATTAACATGTTCTTCTACTAATGTGCCAGTTTGATGCTTGACGAAGCTTATTATAAGATATAAGATAAGGATTTGATGACTTCTTGAAATTTCCTGACTTGTCAGAAACTATTTGACTCATTCATAACTATTGAAAACAAGAAGAAAAACAAAGAAACAATGTGAATGTAACATATCCATGAGCCTGTTGTTGTTGTGTAACCCGGGTTCATGATGAGCAGACACTGGGTGAATCTGTGCCATGATTGTAAATAAGAAGACACAAGTAAAAACTAAATACTGCTCTCAGTATGTCTTCCTTTCCAAACAACGCAGGAATCCACATCACATATTTCTATGTAAAGTTTTCGTCTGGCACCGACACACTGAGCTCAGGTCGGATCTGGCAGCCATGTTGTGTTTGGGACGAGCCCGGGGACTCTGGGCGCTTTTACGCACGCAGCTGGTCGTCCTGCTCCGGAGCGCACGGCCCGCACCAGCTGGCTGCCAAAGTTTCATCAAGTCCGGCACGATTAGTACGGGTTACACCGGAAATCTCAGGACTGGACCAACAAAATAAAAGCACCCCACCAAGACAACAACGTGAGGCTGTTGGACAGAGAGAAGTCCCTCCTGGTGTCCTGCTGAACAGTCTGAGGGGACTCATCGTCTCCAGGTTGATTCATTCAAAACTTATAAATGAATATCATCCGTCACCTGCTTTCACATTGATCTTCATGTTTCTTCATTTTGTCCCGGGGGTTTTCTCTGGGTGACTCATGTTGATTTGGGTATAAATAACCTCTGGGATTTGTGATACATACTCGCTGTAATGTGCATATTGAATCCTTTCGGCTTATCTAACGGAGCGATGTTGAAGGATACTTTACTTTTAGTTTCCATCAAGATTAAACTGCTGCATCAACCTTACTTTCAGTCTTACTTCCTTCTAGGCTGTTCTTGTCGAGCCTTTATTTTGAAAGCCCTGACCGGAAGCGGCCCTGGTTGACTCGGTGTGGCTTGACTCTCCTCTCTGTCCCGCAAGGTCCCGCAACTGGCATGAGTTTAGGATCCCTGAGTGGAAAAAAGAGGGGGGAATGAACAACACGCCGCCAGGATTACGGTTGGTGTGTGGATTTAATTTGTCTTTGTCCGGTTTTGGCTGCTGGGGTGTCGGAGTGATGCTTTCTGTGGGGGTCGGGGTCTGTGGCCGGCCGGGCTGTGTTTGGGACAGCTCCGTCCAGGCTCTTCCAGCTGTTTGCAGTGCGGGGTGTGTGCTCAACTCTTGTTTTTGACTTTATATTTGTCTGATGGTGATTTAGTTTTGTGTCCAAGTAACAAACTCCTCCAAAACCTCCAGAAACAGGAAGCTTTGAGTCAAAAAGACCAAAGACTGATTTATTTATCACATTTAAAGTGGAACATTTATTAGAAAGACCCCATTTTAACAGGGACTTTTCAAAATAAAGCGAACAATCTTTTTTTTTTTTTTTTAAAAGCATTAAGTTGGGCTGAGCTCCTTTTCCCAGCGGGGTCATTGTATTTTTGTTGCATGTTTGCCATCTCTCGCTCTGCATTGTGTGTGACAGGAGGGTTTTTTTTGCTGACATAGTTCTATAGGGATTATAATGCAGGGACCACATGCCCTCCCAGGCCATTGTTGGCCCCTCTGTCTCTGTTGTGCTTTTTCTACCGAGCGAGTCAATTGATGGAGGGATAAAAGGCAAAAAAAAATATGCATTGACATGGGCTTTCAGGGCAGAGAGAGAGAGAGAGGGGGAGAGGGGGAGAGGGGTCCGTTGGAGATTTTGAAGCCCTACTGTTGGTGGCCTTTAACTGGTGCCAGCAGCAAACCGGCCATGAGGGCCCAGAGCAGCCCTGGGATTAAACAGGGGACACCGGCAGGCAAACCATGTCTTTAAACTACATCAAAAACTTCTACGAGGGATGTGTAAGTAGATCACGGAGGCCGAGTGCGGGGCTTTTATTGTTTCTTTCATCCAGGCTTTCCTTGCTGACACTTTGTACCTTTCAGGATTTGACAGTTACAGAGGAGCGGCGTGGAGCAGTTATCCCTCCTGAGGCTGAAATAATGAAACGACATTGATTTGTTTTCATTCTCGGCCTTTTAATCTTTCTACCTGCGTATTTTGTAGGCCTGGTGAGCGTGTCATGTGGGCCTTTTTGTGGTAAACAGGACTCAGGGTCTGTGTCTTACTGTCAGAGCAGAGCAGGTAGAGGAGCAGATGGGAAATGTTTCCTCTGAATGGGTTTTGTTTTAGCCTTCAGAGCTCAGGGCCTCAGTGAGCCTCTGTTGTAGCTGCGTTTATCTGGCTGACAAAAGCTGTTTTCCCTTTGTCTCTGACTGTGTGTGTGTGTGTGTGTGCACATGCACGTTTGTGTGTGGCATGTTTGTGCTGTGAAAATGTGAACGCTTGTTTGTCTGCGTGCACATATGAGTGTCTGTGCTCTTGCTTGTGTGTCCCTGCCTGTATGTACCCATGCCTACATTAACCTTGCATGTATGTTGTGTTGTGTAATTGTGCCTGTGTGTGCTGTTCGTGCACACCTACCTGTGTCTATGTGTGTGTGTGTGTGTGTGTGTGTTCCAGCTCAGGCCTCCTACGGTGATAGGCCAGTTCCACACCTTGTTCTTCGGCTCGGTGCGGATGTTCTTTCTGGGCGTTCTTGGCTTCGCCGTGTATGGAAATGAGGCGCTGCACTTCAGCTGCGACCCGGATCGCCGAGAACTCAACCTGTACTGCTACAACCAGTTCAGACCCATAACGCCTCAGGTAGGACTAAACTACACTAAAGGTACAACTCAACTACTCAGAGAAGAACTCTAATATCATATTATATATAGGTCTAAATATGTTTGAGGTCATTTAGTTAGATAGTTTGTCCACCAGAGAGCACCGACAAGTTCACAGTCAGTGCACATCTGTCATGCAACTTTAGAGACAAACAACATTTGCAATCAGAAAAAAGTCACAGGCTGTGCTCCACATGATGGTTTTTCTATACTGGTAGAAAATGCAATTTGGGAGAAGTGAAACATTTCAGCAGTGATTGAACTCGGCTGGGTTCCTGCCAGCCACACTCACCAAAGACACAAATATTTCATTTACCTGCAGCATCTGGATGCCCAATTTAAAACCAATGTGTCAAATGATGAAAAATGAATGTACAAATATTCTTTTCCCATATTTATTCTTCTTTTATCTCTCCCTCCTTAACCGCTTTTCCTTCCTTTTATCTCTTCAAACCCATAACTTTTTTCCTTCACTCACCCATTCTACTTAATGTTTTCTTCTGTCTTGGCTTCTTCCATCATGTATTTCAGGATTCCTGCATTCTGCATCCTACTGTCTCCTTCCATTGGCTTTTGTCACTCCTCCCTTCCCTTCTTTGTGCCCTCTCCAGGTCTTTTGGGCATTACAACTGGTAACAGTGCTAGTTCCTGGGGCGGTGTTCCACCTCTATGCAGCTTGTAAGAACATCGACCAGGAAGAAATCCTCGAACGACCAATCTACACCGTCTTCTACATCATTTCTGTTCTTCTACGCATCATTCTGGAAGTCATCGCCTTCTGGCTACAAAGCCACCTTTTCGGCTTCCAGGTCTGTAAATCTCAAATGATTTCAGTAGAGTGCTTGTCCACGTCACAGTCGTTCCGCAACCCATCCATTTTCAAGTTGCCGGTCACGGTCATGGTGACATAGGGGCATACGGAGTACCCCTTACAACCTTCATCAGGAAATACTTTAAGTACCTCCTGGGGGGTGCCAAAACTCTTCCCAGCCAGCCAGGAGATGTAATCCTTCCAGTATGTCTATGGTGGCCAAGGGTTCCTTTCTTAATTCTTCATACCTGGAACACCTCTAAAGACCTGGGGACTCTGTGTAAAAGGGGCTGATGATACCAGTAGTGGTGTCGGAAAATGGCTTTGAACCTAGCACCTCCAACACTCTGCACAAAACCCCAAATTACAACACCAAAGTGTGCCAGGAAAAGTCTGTAACATGACTGTGTTGATGAAATATCTGTCTGTTCTGTGTCTTACACCTACTGCACTGTCTGCATGGATTAAGGTTCCTGTTCAGCCCCGGCTATTCTGTAGTTGGTGTTCCTCCATGCAGTGCAGACCTTATTAGTTGTTCATGTTAGGTACAGCTATAACTTGGTAGGAACCAACTAGAGTATCATTTAATAATAAGACTGAGAATATTACCCAGCAAAATTGCAGAATGCCATATATACAAATCAGAAAAACATAAAGAATGTACCATCAGGACAGTCATTAACGTGTTACCACCTCATGTTTCTTGTTTCCCCCCAGGTCCACCCGCTGTACATGTGTGATGCCAGTGCTTTGGAAAAGGCCTTTAATGTGACTAAGTGCATGGTGCCCGAACACTTTGAAAAAACCATCTTCCTCAGTGCCATGTACACCTTCACTGTGATCACCATACTGCTCTGTGTTGCTGAGATATTTGAGATACTCTGCCGACGCCTTGGTTATCTCAACAACCAATGACACATATACACACACAGATAAAATAACTAAGGGTGAAAATATATAATACTATTTCTGACTTTTGTCAAACCGGAAGCTAATGTAAGAGCGAAACTCACCTGTGGTCCACCGTGAGTGACTTGCACCGAGAAATTTGAGAATGTGCGACAATGTCATAGCTGGCAAGTCTGAAATATTCTCTAGGTGTTTTTTGCCTTTAACTATAGAGTGATCATCCCTAGTCCTATTTCAGATATCAGTGGGTCTGTTCTGGCTGTGTCCAAGGGTCTTATATGGACGTGATGGCCAGAGAATATGCACCTCTGACTCTGAACAGTTGGTGGACGGGATAGGAAGAGTTCTGGTTTTCTTTTTTCCACAAGACGACTGAAAGACAGGCTTCAACTTCAGGGTGCTACTAAAACCTGTGACCATGGTCAGATTAGAGGGTCTTGAGGGTCCCTGAAACCATGTTTTCGGAGTTGTACCCAGTTGTACCTCAGATCTGGTACTCTTACGGAAGAAACACCCTGGAAGCATTAGCTACATATGTTTTTGCCATTTGCTTAAGGGCCTGGTGTGCACTAAATGCATCAAGGTTCATCAAACCAACTTGATGCATCTTCTCTGGACTATGTTCACTTATAGAGTACCAACAATGGACCTAAACTGCTCTATTTCAGGAGATTCCTAAAGTTGCAGAAAGCTTTGACTGACATGCATAAAGTCTTCCTGTAATGTAATAACAGCCAACAATGCAAATAATGGAGCGAGTCACATAATTCTGTATACAAGTGCAGATAAACACTATAGTCCAGCTTGTCTTGCAGGTGCTGATCAAGTATGACAGGCAGACTATAAAGCTGGCAATGGATTATCACTTATGTCATTCTTAAGAAACTGTGATCCAGTAACCTCACCCATGGGCGAGTGAACGGCAGGTGCCATTGCTCCTGACACTTCCATGTGTGACAGTTATCGCTTCCAATATGTGTCTGTTATTGCTTCCAGCCCGTTATGACATTTACTTCAACACGAGCGCCATAACTTTTGATGGGGTTGTCTGCCTTCACATACTCTGAAATTTCTGTTTCCGCTTGGTGGACAACCTTCAACCGGACTGAAAGGCTGTCTCAAACAGGCCACAGATCTCATGCGCCAGAAAGGCTAAAACACATGGCTCAGATTACTAAAAGCATCATAAAAACAACAGTGTATTTTGACAATGATGCTATCACTAGAAATGGTTGAAATGTAGTGTTTTATTCTTTGAGGGTAAGGATCCCCCCAAAGATACAAAATTAACATAAAAAGAGTTGATGTAATAATTAAAAAAAAAAACTTCCTGGCTTAGATTTTCAAACATTATAGTTTATAAATTTATAGTCTGAAGGATTTATACTAAAATATTATTTAAATTTGGGTATACAAATGTGTTGGAATGAAAATATTTAAAATATAAAACAGTACTACAAGTTGCAATGTCTTTTAAGTATCTGAAAAAACCATCAACCGCCAGTAAGAAGGAATACTGAACAGTTTTTGTGCTTTTAAAACAATCGTACAAACAAACTGGATGCCCCAAAATCCAAGGTGAGACTGATGAGGTCTCAGCTAGTGCTCAACAATATCACTGTGTAGTGTCGTTCTGAACAGACGTGGACAAATACCAGCATAGAAATGTGATGTTCTTAGAGTTTCAGCGCCCTATTGATCTCATTACATAAGGTGATAATTATTAGTTTTAAGGCTGAAAAGCAAAGCTAAGTGCTCATTCAGTCCAGATATATTTAAAATGATGGCTGAGCGTTTGTCCATGTCTGATCCTCCACCATCTCTCCTCTCCTGTGGAACTCATCAACAGTTTCCTCAACCCCCCACTCTCCTTATATCCCCTTTTCGTAGCTTGTAGTATTACACATAATACTTTCTGTAATTTTGCCTTCGGTGTCGCTGTCGGTGTATTTTGAAAATGATTACCTCTCATGTTCTGTAATGTTTTTTTTTTTTTTTAATCAGACATCCATCCAACTTTTGTTATGAAGTTTTCAGCAATCTGTTTATCATCTCAGGTACAAAATTGCATTACCAGACAAAAGTGGATCAAACCCTCATTTCAAATCCTTTGAAAGATTTGAAACAGGCACGTGACTCCTGTGGTTTGGGTTCGTCTGCGTTCTGGTATCTGTTAGTGGAGGATGGTTTTAAATTCTGCCTCTAAAGGTTCTGTCACCAAGACTCACGCCTTGTTTACATTCAATAAAAGTGTAGATTCCACGTCTGTACTGTGGCATGTAAATGGGTTGAATAAAGTCTGGGGCACCTGGTGGAAACTGGTCTGAGAACGTGATACTCGGGATCAGGCCTGGATAACCTTCTCCTGTAACCCCGACATTTCAGTCACTGGCAGGATGTTAGGCAATCTTCTTAGCAATGTTTAAGATGTGAAAAACCTACGTCAGACACGTCAATCATCACCTGCCTTGTTCTGCTTTGACGCCACATCTCTGAGTTTATACACCAGCCTTTAAAACAGTCGTACGAATCCTTCAACTTTGGTGAACGGGAATTTGCACCGTTGACCAATAGCAAACCATCGTATCAGGCTTACGTTTGAGGAAACGGAGAGTCCAAAACAGAAGAAGCCCCACAGCTTATTAGCTGCAGGCTCCTCTTTTATTAATGCTGCTCTGCATTAATAAAAGAGGTTTGCAGACAATAATGAGACAAAAGTCGATGGCACGAATATGTCTCTTGAATAAACTAAAGTATTGTCCGGTTTGCGACCATGCTGTTGTGACTGACTGGTCTAGCGGCTTGCTTGCTGGCTGCTGTACCGTAGTTTGCCAACCAGCCAAGTAGTCACCACACCACCCAGCCCCTGGCACCACCTAGTCCACAGGGACCAGGCCACTACACTACAGCCTCTCTAATCTTCACTCAATAGGCCCAACCATTTAAAATACGTAATCAAACCCTCCTGCAGTAATATTCAGCTCAGGTTTACTGCGGTTCAGGTGTCATCTTTTGGCTTATAATAAAACAAACACCACAGGCTTAAACCGACGGGCTAGTCTTGGTAAAGAACTTGTTTAGATTTGTACATGAAGCTGTGATTAACAGTCTTAGAATGATTGACTTAGTAACTTGGAAAGCAGATGGTGTAATTTTGAGTCATTGATAAGATTCTGGTGAATAACTAGAGATCGGATTTGTTTTTGGTCTCATGCAGAACTTAAAGATTCACAAAATCAGGGAGAGTATCTTTAATGTGTCTTGATGCTACTTTTGACCAATAATATCAGGGTCATTTGTGGAAATTCATCAACTCTGATGCATCATACAGTAGCCTACACTACATTGAAAATTCAACTGGAATTTTTATATCTTTGATTTTTACTAATGTTGTTACAGGTTAGTTGAGGAAATGGAGCTAAGACTCATCTCATTTTTCATCAGCTGTTGTCTGTCTTTGTATTGAACTCATTTTGTCCTCGACCTCACAGCCATGTCAAAGAAAAAGAGGCACACTTTATGACCAACAGCATACATATTGAAACAAAAGTTCTACTTTTAGGTGACCAGTTATTCTCCCATTTGTTTTGTCTTGAGATGATTGATTAAAAATGTCTTACAATTGTCTTTGTTTCTTTTTTGATTGAGTTATAGAAGAAATATTTACAATAAAAAAGGTTTTAGAAGGAATTTACAAATCAAATAGCAGTCATTAATCATCATTACATTAAATCATTTTACATATGTTTTGAAACATAAGACTTAACATAATACTTGGTATTATGAGGACGATTCTTTGTGACATTTTTGATTCTCTGACTGTTTTTTGTAGCGTCACCAACAAATCAACATTTCTTCTTCTTTAGTACAAGTTACCTCTAAAAGCACCTGTCAGGCTCAGTCGTACCTGAGCTGAATGTTAATGTTAGTATGTTAACAAATGTTAAGCATCTCAATATGCCGACTGGCTACATAAGCACATTATTATGGTAATAAGTCTCAAACTGAGCCAGAATCTGAGGTGTCCTCTGAGGGCCACCATACATAGGACACACCCAGTTGATTCAGGCAACAACAGGAAATATCCTCAGGACAAATTTCACATAAATAATTTACAAAGTTACATTTTTCATTCTTTAAGCAATTTTGTTTTGTGGTGTTTTTGTTAATGTACTAATTTATTTATAGATGAATTATTATTACTTTAGAGCACAAACAACTAGTAAATTACTTGATCATTCTAGTGACAGACAATAAATAAACTGCAATTTTAATAATCAATGAATCCTTTGTCATTTGTTAAGCAACCACTTTGATTTGAATAAACCCATTTTGTGATATTTTATAGACACTAGATCTATTGAAAAAAATATCAAACAAATTAGAAGTCTAGATGCATACTTGAGTTTTGAAATAATAAATGTATTACTAAGAGGTACAAATGGTCCCATACAATAGAAGACGAGATAAATGGATAGAGAGATTGATTCTTTGGGAAAGCAGGAGACTCGCTCCATGTCTGCTGCTGCTCAGCAGTAAACAAAGCCCAACCCCATTTTAACTGACAGGTCTCATAAATCAAATTACATTAATTTATTTAATGCTTTACACACAACAAGCTTGATAGAAGGCAAAGAAAGGACACAAAGTTAATGTAGGTGAAAGGAAGGAGGCACACTTCCAGACTTCTGCTACAGGGTCTCATGCCAGAGATGTTCAGGGTCTGCTGCTTTACACAACAGATGGATGCTTGATACACTCAGTAGACCTTTAACAATGCAAACCCTCAACTGAGGATCCTCACATCATAAATAGGTGATTCTTTCATTATTGTATACATTACTATTATTCCTTTATTTCACATTGTCACATCCATATTGTAAGTCTGCACTCCAATTGGATCCTAATTCCACAGAAAGTTGGTTGTGGATTCGGACAGGTGTCGGCGCTCCAGGACAAGATGTCCGCCAGTCCTCAAGTGTGATAAATGTCCTCCGACTGTGAAAGAATCTCTGAGTTGATAAAAATGTAGATAGTCATCTCAGCTGCCTTCAGTCATTACAGTGCGCTCACAGCACGAGGCCAACATCGCTTCATCTCCACTGATCCCATAAACAAAGGAAGGGGTCGAGTCTGGTATGGTTGGAGCCAAAAGGTGTAAAAATGAATCACCAAGGAAGTGGGTGGGCTTGGAGCAGAGTCTCCGTCCATCCATCAGCCCACGAAGGCCCAAGTCTCTAACCACAACTGCTCTGCAGACTTCATGTGACTCTTGTTTCCGAGCCATGGTTCACTAGAAACTGGGCAGTGTGAACCTAAACGACCACATACAAACATACAACAAAGTTTTCCATCATGGTTTGGACCAGAAAAACTCTGGCAGCCGGCAGACAGGCCTCACCGAAGTCAAAACACGAGAGTCTACGAAACAACGTCCTTCCTTTGTTGTGCCTTTCGGGTCACAGGTTCACTCAGCCGCAAGCTAAACCAAACAGATCGAAGTTCTCAGTTTTACCGCGGGCCATAAACTCTCCTGACTGGAACAGAAAATGTGTCTGCTCCAAGCCCACCCACTTTCTGGGAAATTCAATTTTGTCCAATTTGTTGTGATTTGCCTTGTTCAGTATGTCTTTGTTTTGTTCATTGTGAAAATGTTTTGGCTTGTATGCCTGACTGCAGACTGGAGGCTCATGGTTTTAACTTGACCTCAGACCTGAATATCCTGGGTGGAACTTTAAAACGGGTCTAATCCTGCCTGACTCTGAGGGTGATCAAAACTCAATTACTGTCTCTTATGAGTTACCTTTTTATCAGAATTGGCACGGAGCAGTCACTCTCAGTTCTTATACGTCATTATTACTGCATAGTTTGTTTGAAAATGTCTATTTATTTATCATTAATGTCTATTTATTATTCATGTTTTTATGAAAAAATAAATGAATGCATTAATTGGTCTTGCTGGTTTAGCAATAAGACAAATTATACTTTGCTGCTTAAATTATGTAGAACCGAACATCAGAGAGAGTAAATGTCCACACTGTCATGACATGTCAAACACTGAAGTGTGACAGAACCAAGACCTGCACTGCATCATTATTATAATACAGTATTATAGGCTACATTAAATATAAAATAAAAAGCTTGTTTTTAGTGTAAAGGGCACAGGTGAGCAGGTTGATTATGTATTCATATAATCGATAAACTTAAAAGACTCAATCTAATGTTCAAATTGAGGAAATTCCACAAATAAAATCAGTATATTAATAACAATAAGATATATTTCTGTTTTATGTTTTCATAACTGCCATGAATCCTTGTATTCCTCAGTAACAGAACAATATGAAGGCATACACACTTTATTAGATTAGATTACAAGTAGGCCTACTGACAATGAGATGCACTTCAAAAAACAGTACAGTGCAGAGTAATGCACATACTGTATGTATACAGGTGATACAAATAACAGTATATATGACTACATTAAGATAAATATAGAGTATGAACACATATGTACACAAAACTGATCACATAACCAGAGAAAAAAACACAAGTATGTGCATAAAGGCTGCTGTATTTTACAAAATATAAGTTTTCACTGCCTTTTTGTCTCATTTTGGTGTCATGTCCAGATAGTTAGTTAGTTTAGGAGTCAGTCCATGTCTCTGTGAGTAAAAGCAGTTGCACTTTAGTTGCTTTCAAAATTCAGATTTGCTCCTCTTTTTCCTTGGAAAATCATCCGTATTTTGTGTAAATACACTGACAGAACAGATGGAAAATATCCCCAGAAGTCCCGATAATGCTGAAGTCCCACCAGTGTCCAACTCGTTGGACCGGATCACAGAAACCTACTGTCAGGAATGCAGCCGGTGACGTCATCTGTCCCGCGTAGGCGGCCGCTCCTATTGGACCAACACGCGGAAGTGAAGAGAACACTGGCTACCAACAACAAGGAGCTGCTCAGCGTCTCTGCTGTGTCTTCGTCTCCCGGACGGTTTTTAAACAGACATGGCTCTCCCGGCTCAGCTCAAACCCATCCAGCACCACCTGCGGACGGCGCAGGAGCACGAGAAACGGGACCCGGTCGTGGCTTACTACTGTGAGTTTGTTTGTGTGGCCGTTAGCCGGAGCTACCGTTAGCGTCCCGGCTTTGTTTACCTGCGGACAGTGTGTCACCTGGAGCTGTGACTCCAGCGGGGACTCCTCAGGTCACCGCTGATTCACAGCAGCAACGAGCCGCGGGCTCCAACCCGCCGGAGCTCCGACGGCAGTTAGTGCAAAGTTTGGTAACGTTAGCTTCCTCGGCTCAAACTTCGTTAGCCGGCTGACGTCACGCCCGCTGTGGTCACGTGACAGTGGTGACTGTAGTACGTCAGTGACACTCAGTCACACCCAGGTGGGACAGGTGATGTCCAGGTGGGACAGGTGATGTCCAGGTGGGACAGGTGATGTCCAGGTGGGACAGGTGATGGACAGGTGATGGACAGGTGATGGACAGGTGATGTCCAGGTGGGACAGGTGATGTCCAGGTGATGTCCAGGTGATGTCCAGGTGGTCTCTGGTTGGCTCTGTGTTCTCAGGCAGTCCTGAGTCTCTGGTGTCTGACTGCTGTTTCTGTCCCGTGTGAGGAGGCAGACTCACTTCAGCTGGATATTATCTTTAATCTTAGGATACTAATGCTGTGAAAACATGCCTCACGTTTCCACACAACCCTGTCTTTCATTTGACTAAAAGGGCAGAGTTCTCAAATGTTAAGGAACAGGTCTTTTGATATTCTATATTTCCCTTTATGATCCTATGATGAAACTCACTAGAGTGCCAGATGTGGATTCATCCGCTGCTGAAAATAGTCCCCAATTTACATTTACAACTTCCTCCTGTTTGAGTAATGTTTGATTCAAAACTACAGTGTCCAGCTGTTTTAGGAAAATGATGAAAAAATTATATATTTGGGAACCTTACCTTACATAAAGACCACCTCTGCTAACACCATAACAATATATTATAGAAATATATTAATATAAATATAACAGTTCTCACCTGAGAGAAAAGGGCAGAACACAACAACCGCTGTATATTTAATGAACGTGACTATTGTTTAGGCTGTCACCTACCACCTAAACTGATCACAATACAGGATGTGTCTTCACCTGGGTGGCTTATCTCCTCCGCTAAACAATTTCCTGAGGAGAAAAAAAAACGCCGTCATGTGAAAATAAATCACAGATTTGATTTTATACTGAAGCTGGTTTGATGCTTGTAGCTTTATTGTGACTATAAATTACAGGACTGAACAATGATATGCAGTTTTAGCCCTTCCATGCTGCACACAGTGAAATCATATTAATAAGACAAAACAATTAAAGAAATGGTATATATTGATTTTCTTTCAAGTGTTTCTTATTCTATCTACAAAGGAAAGGAAATATTGTATAACCCTGTAAGTGTGTGTGTAAAGTGTATGAAGTAGCCTAAAGCACAGCCTCGTCTCCCATGAAGTAGGGCAAACTATCTGAGATGACTTTTGATTGATAATATAGAGTGTGCAGGCTTCAGTGCAGCAGGGGTCTGCATCTGACCTAGTTGAGCTGTGACATGGGGGAGCTGCTGGAGGCGAGATGCTCATGAAGAGGTATAGAAAAAAGCTGTCAGATCAAAACCATGTGTCCACCGTGCTGACAGAGATGTGTGTTTCTTCTGACAGCTGAGGGGAAGCTTTTCTCTCTGGAAAAGTTCTTTACTTGTTTCCAAGCCAGAATGAGTCCATTCGACTATGTGGCATCTTACCAAGTGACATACAGTTAACTATTCTCACCATTTCACCAGCAAAGCGTCGCATTATTAGTTGTTAATATTCGTCATTTGGCTTTAAACCAAATAAGTATGCATCACAGTTATAGTTACATCCACATCCTCACACCCAGCAAATACTGCTACTACTAATACTTTATCATGAAAGATGTATGAATGAGAAGCACACTAACAGTAAGGCTTACTGATTTGAGAAATAATACAGTTACAAATGGTGATCACAATACCTGCCATGTTGAACCTGGATACTTAAAGATCAGATAAGAAAGATTGTTGTCCATTACATTACATGAAATGGAAATTTACCTTTTGGCATTCTGGCAGCAGTGTAAAACAGAGAGGAAAGAGCATTATTTTCTGGATGAAGGGTATTTGTTCTGTTATCGACCAGCCCGTCCTTCCATCAGTCACTTTTCACTGTAATTTGTTCGTCTCGACTTTACAGCTTTTATTAAAAACATTTACTGTAACTTCCAGAAGTATTACGACCACATATTTGTGGTTATTCGTTTTGATGTCCCTGGACAGCTTACACAACCAATCAGAGACTCAGCATGGCTACATGGATTGGCTACAGATGACTGAGGCTGAAGGAGAGGAAGATGGGCCAGCTGGGAAGTGGATTAGACCGAGATGAGAGGTGTGTGTGTGTGTGTGTGTGTTTGTGTGCGTGTGTGTGTGTGTGTGTGTGTGTGTGTGTGTGTGTGTATCATTAAGTTTGTTTCTTTTTCTGAGGTGAACGAGGCCGTTTGTTTCTCAGATGGATGTTTTGTTTCTGGATGATTGGAAATTGGCATGTTTGCCCGTGTGTGTTGACAGTGTGCTTAAACACATTTTTAAATGTGTTGGTGGGAAAAAAAGGTGACAAGCGTACGAGTATATATAACCTGCTTGGAACAAATTTGTCACACGAGCAAACTGTGCTGTTTCTTTTTTCTGTGTATTTTGTTTTATTGATAAAACATTAGACACTTTAGGCCTGAGGCCCTGAAAGCAGCATATAAATGAAGGGAACTTGGCAGGGTGGAGATTTCCATGTTTACTTTATAAGTGGGGTTTTAAATGGCAGGAGAGTGAACGCGTCTTCTCAAATCGTTTCCTCAAGGTTAAAAGCAAACACACCATGAGAAATGGTTTACTTACTCTGAGGTTTTTGGTTGATTCTGAAGTGGTTGCTGTAAATAAAAAGGGATTCTTGGCATCGTGGTCAGAGTGGTTGTAAAACTCATCAGACACTTGAGCCATTTCACTTTAATGTTTGGAGAGAATATGACCTCCAAAATGATGGTTGGACACTGTCCAGTTTCATTGGTCCCATAGATCATACTTTAACAGGTTGGTGGTCATGATGTGGTCGACTGGTTAAACCCTGAAGTGGTACAGGAACCGTCCTGTAGTGAGCAGGGCCTTCGTGGTGTTTTTGTGTTTTAACAAGTAGTGTTGGGTTAGGTAACAAAGAAGGTTGTGCTTGTGTTTATATAACATGAAATATAATATTCAGCCCCCCTTCCCACCACCACAATTTCATACAGTTCATTATAAATATTAATGAAGTTCATAATGTTTCCTGGCTACTGTGTGATGGCTACAGGTATTTAATAATAAATGTAACTGTGGCATGTGAACATAATCAGTAAGATTTGTTAATTTAAGACATGACAGACAGTGACATTTAGTAAGTAAAGTAAAAAGAGGCTGAGCTCCATATACATGAAAGGTGTAGTGATTTAGGGGAGGTCTGCATGTGCACTTTCTCCAGCTTTTGTCTCAGAGCTTGAATGTGGAAAAACTCCTGATATTCAGATGTTCAGAAGCAGGCAGCCTGGTTAACACAGCTACTGTGTATTTTTCATTAAGGGATGGCTTTGTGGCTTTGTTTTGGGTGGCATCAGAGAGAGATACAGAGCTTGAAGCGGCTGTCAGATACCAAAATCAATATAAAATCAAGAGCACAAATTTGTTTTTTTCTGCCCATGAAACAGAAAATGAATACTTTAATTTCCTTCTCACACAGACAGAAGCAGTAATGTGTTTCCAAATGATTGCAATATTGTTTCATGTTTGATTGCAGCACACTGCACTGGACAAAGACCCAGTAAATTGTACCCTTTTCTACTCATTGAATTGAGAATTGATTCTGAATCGAAAGTGAACATCAGAACAAATCAAATCATAAGATTCCCAACCCTTATTAACAAGTGATACATTGATCTGATACACTCAGCTTATATAACCATGTTAAAATTTGCACAAGAGAAAATAAATGTTGGTGTATAAATGCAGGATTTGATCCAGAACACAACATTTAACTATAAAATCACCTGTCAGTCAAACCGTGTGGCTGCTTCTGTTATACAGCGACACAGATTTCCTGGGCTTTCCTTGGAGAGGGTTTGTAGTGGATTAAATGAGAATCAGGCAGTTGGGCTGTTTTAATGGGAAAAAGCAGCAGCTGCTTATATTGTGAACACTGTGTTGGCTCAGTTCACAGCAGATTAGCGGTTTAACTTTATCTCAAAGAAAGCTTTTTCTCACTGATGTTTTGCGATAGCAGTGATTGACAGGGCTTCTAGGAAGCTGAAGGCAGTTGTATTGGAAGTCTTTTTACGTGCCATAGGCAATCGGACATTGTATTTTACTCGTGTGCTGACTTGTTTCAGAGCAGGTGGTCCCATCAGTGTGCAGTAGGAACCTTTCCCGGGTGCAGGGCGGATCCGTACTGTTTGGCATGCAGCCACGGTGTTTGCTGTGTGCTGCAGTGGACCACTGGAGGTCAGCAGCACCATGTGTCTGGGCCTCTGAGCCTGGCTGCCAGTGTGTGTGTGTGTGTGTGTGTGTGTGTGTGTGTGTGTGTGTGTGTGTGTGTGTGTGTGTGGGTGTGTGTTCATGAGGCTTAACTTGCCTAACTGAGAAAGTTTGTGTGTGTTGAACAGTGTGAGAGAGAGTGTGTGAGTCCATCCAGGATCATGCTGCGTGATAGGAAAATAAGATGAACAAACTTTATAACTATAAATGATATGAAATATAAATTAAATAAAAAGAAAACATGCTGGCACATTTAAGACATGTCACTAATTGGCTAAGCAGATGGTTATAAATCTGGAGTTTGGGTCGGACAGATTGGACAGAGCATGTGTGGAGTCTCTAGTTTCTAAGTTTTGTTCTGGCATTTTAAGCCGTTATTTCAGACAGAGCTCCATTGTGATGAAAAACACATCGACGAGCCTCACTGCTGCCTCAGACACACAGCACTACATGTGGATTCATCCGCCGCTGAAAATAGTCCCCAACGAGCTTCTTCATTTGAAAACAAGTTTATTATGTTTTCTTCATGAGCATTAGAACCCGTCCGTTAAGAGCTCAAGGCTGAATCCGATCAGGCTGTTGTGCTTCCGCCCTTTTTGTTTGACCGTTGAAGCATTTTATCCATCGCTCTGCCTCGGCCCTACATCAGCAGGTCTATCTAAATTAGCCTGCTAATGCAGGCCAATATTTTACCTCACCTCCACCCTCAAACAGGCCGATCAATAGCGGGTTGAGTCAAGGCAATGATTTGTGCAGCTGTAATGAAGAGGCGTAATTCACCAGCAGCTCCCTGGCTGACAGTGTTTGGCTGCGTTTCAACTGCTGTTTCACGCAAATTGGATCATTGACATTATAAATGAGCTGTAGAGCTGAGGCTGGACACAGGCACCGTACCCCCCCGCTGTCTTAAGATCCTGTTTACTTTCATTTAAATGTATTTGGATATTTATAAGTGTGCATAATGGAAATGTATTCAAACTCAGCTGTGAACTGTGAGCTCAGATTGCATCATTTAACTGCACTGAGATCAGAACAATTTCTAATCACTGGAAACGAGAAGGGATCGGTTTGGAAACATATTCAGGTGTTCCTTCATCGATGGTCAATAAATCTAAAGGACACCAGGAAGACAAACTCCATAAACTCTGGTCTGGATGACGACAACTAACTAGTTCATTTAGAGAACAACCCGTGTTGGAGAACTGATGTGGTGTCTCTGCTGCCTCGTTTGAGTGATGAGCCAATGAGGGACTTGAGATTTGTTGTCGTGGTAACAGGAGCAGGAAGCTGAACTCAAACTTGTGTTTTTCCATCTGATGTTTGAAAAGTCAAGAGGGAGGCGGCGGCTGCAGAGGTCTGCAGGTACGCATGATGACTACCTGTTCAACAATTTGCATTAAGGAAGAGAGCAGCAATAGCACAACCTGTTGTATGGATGGAATACTTAATGTTTTCCATCCATGTTTTCCGTCTCTGCTGTTTTGCTGTACTTGTGTTGACTGATCAGCCTCTGACACTGATTGAACTGTTCGTCCTCCCTCTTCTCGTCACTTGGAGCATGTTCCCGTCTCGCCCGCTCTGACAGCGACGCAGCTCTCCTCCATAATAATGTCCCTGTCATTTATGTAGCAGATCCGACTACATTGGCCCAGATTCAGATTGGCACAGATTCTTCATGACCGACGTCAAAACTGCGTCGAGGCTGTGGCACCCTGCCAGCACCCTTTATACCGGTGTGAATTCCTCCCTGTCAAACATATTTTCTTACAGCGCCACACTGGACCACGGCTGTCACTTTGAGATGGAGTCCAAACAAATGTGGTGCGTCAGGAAAACTCCCTTTTTAAATAAGAAACACTGACACTTACACTTACTGCCTTCATTTTGAGAAATTAGTAGAATTATTAGTGGGAAGACTGGCAGTTAAAGCCTCTGCAGTGACCATGTAAATTGCATGTTGTCCTGTTGTGACCCCCATTTGTGCAGCAATAGGTTTTGATCCAGCTTGACATGCACAGATATGTATTGTGCAACCTGATGAAATATCATAACAAATATGTCATAAATGTCATAACAAATCAAATGGCAGGAGTTCCTGCTGCCAGTTCGTGCTGAGGTTTTGAAGCTTGCAGCCGCGTCCAGGAAACACCTCTCTGGGAAGTAAGGATATATGATAAATAATCCCAAGAACCACAGAGCTAAAAGTCCCTTTAGCACGTTTCCATCTTAACAACCACAACGATTTGGCAAACTGGACTGATAATGGAGAAATCGAAGGCATGGATTTGTTTCTTTCTGTCTGGTGTGTGAATGGAAGTTGGCTTTTTGTCCCGTGGTTGAAAACGGTAGTTTGTGACAGGACGGTAAGTTTATGGGATCAGTCAATCAACAAAATGCTGCATGTAACACAAAAGTTTGTTTATCCTTCTTTCTGTGTGTGCATTGGCAGCAGCAGTCCCTCGTCTGAAGCGTATTGTTTTAGAGTGATGAATGAGATTAAACGGGATAGGAGGCAAAAACACTGGCAGTAAAAATCTTTTTTATTTTTTTATTTTTTGTACTCTAATTATGTTCCTGACAGGCAGAAAAGAGGTGCAGCAGAGTGTAAAGCACCATCAGAGACTCATAATGTCAGTAAATAACCGCCTGAGACGTTAAAATGGCCATTTGCTGCAGTTACAAACACTGTTTTCTTCCCAGTAATGGACATAAATATCTGAGGAGCAGTAGGAGCATTGCCTGCTTACCACAACAATTATTCATGAAAAACATTCATCACATTTCTCAAGTCCAATTAGCTGTTGGATAATCAGCCGACATTCACCCCAAGATGAGGAACTGTGTGTGTGACATTAATAATTAAAATTAAAAAAGGACTTATAGCTTATGTGTACATTACAGAGGACCACTCGGGGCACTGTAGAGCAGTTTTAATGACTGTGTATTTGTTTGGGGTGTTTCCTGAAGCTGTTAACCAGGCTTACCAAAGCAAATCAGGCTTATTTTTGGGAATTTCTGTTTGGTTCAAATAACTTTGATGTAAATTGATACGCATCCCTCCAGATTAGCCCTCTCAGGTTAGTTTTCAGGCTTCGACTCACCTTGTATCTACTCATCTACCACTGAGATCCGGCACACCAAACACTGTTTTATTCTTAATGAACTAAAATACATTTGACACCAGCCTTATTCAGGTTCACTCAAAACAGAATTCCCACAGTAAGTCCTGCTTTTCGTAGCCTTCTGTGTGAAACTGGTCAGTGAGGGTTGCCATTTCATAAAAAACAGTTCAAATCCCTGCAGTCAAACCGCAGTAAGACAGAAAGAGGATTGCTGTGAGCTCCTGTAACCAGTTCCAGCACATCTAAACAAGAATTAAACATGTTTTATGGAGAAGAACAGGGTGAAATGACTTCAACACACAGTACGTTTAAGACCAGCAGAGGCCTGGAGCTCCTTGGACCCCGGCCTTACTCTTCTGTAAGGCCGGGGTCTCGTTCAGACGTCCTCTCTGCTGTCAAAGCCCTCTGTGTTGCCGTTCATTGTTTGCGAGCGGCCAAAGTGAATGTTGCGCTGTACGGGTGTAACAGCACAAAGGGCTTCTTTGTCACTCGATGACTGGCTAACTTGCTTACTGGCTGCTTCAGTAGCTCAGCACTTGCTGGCTGTTTGTCTCCCTGCACTGACTGGTCAGCTGCCTTCCACAGGAGTACATGCATACATGTGTGTCAGGCTGGTGTGTTTTTTTTGGAAATATTGAGCGGTACATGCCTTGGCTGGGTGGTGACTCCCCACCGTTCTGCCCAGTGAAATGGGACATTGTTCTGTTGATGCTGTGCAGGACAGGGACGCTGTGCTGTGACTCAAACACTAAACATGAGGTGGAAACAGAGGGCTTTCCGTACACAGTACAGCTGGATGTGGATTGTCGCCTGGTAACAGACTCGGGACAAACCTGGGTGTAAAAGGAGCTGGAAATAATTGTTAGTATTTAGTTTTTTCTCTTCTTGCTGCACCAGATGGTTGAAGCTTTACAGAACAACTTTAGTACAACTCTGCCAGTTCCAGTTCCACAGAAATTGAGTTTTTCTTCAATTCCAAACAGTTGACTTTAGGTTTATGTTATGGGTTGTTTTGTTTTGGGTGTTTTGCCTTTATTAAGAAGGGGAAATGGGTGATGGTGGTAGAGGGGTTTCAGACATGAAGCGAAGATACTGCGAGAGGTTCTTAAAACAACAGGAAGTTACTTATTGTAGTTTGACATTTCTTCTTCTTCTTCTTCTTCTTGTTTATCATCATCATCATCATCATCATCATAACTCAGTCAAACGGGAACATGCAGACATTATGCACTTTTTTATTACCCGACTGATCATTGAGTCCAGACAGACCGATCATCCTCTGTAAGGTTTCGCCTCAGAGAGTTGGTTAGTGGAGGTGATGACTGCACGGGAAACAAAACGTAAGGTGGTTTCCCTCTGATTGACAACACAGTGCTGAACTGTTGTGGATTAGAGACCTGCAGTGTTTGTTTGCCGGCAGTACAGGCAGCTTGGTATATTTACCGTGTTTGTGGTGCGTGAGACACATGCTGATTTAGCACTACTGGAAGATTTTATTCCACTACAAGGACCCACTGATAATTTATGCTGTTGGAGAAGGAAGGTATGTGTGTGTGTGTGGGTGTGTGTGTGTGTGCTCTCTATTGATAGAAATATTAATATCATTTTACAGTGCAGCTTTTTTCTATACATGTGGAGTAGATCATTCTTGCATGGCTGCGCTGCATAATCCTCGACCAGACTAAAAGGTTTTAGCGCACACACACACTTGTGAGGACCCCCACTGATGATAATATAATGCTTTAATTAACACTAAAAACCAAGTCTTGACCATCAAACTGACCAGGCGAAATGTCACAAAACACTCTTTTAATCTGGACTTTAGATCTGGTAACATGGACAAGGGACTGCTCGTAGGAAACAATGATTAAGTATAAAAAAGTTTTGGACAGGATTGCATCGACGTGATAGGTATAAAAATGTCAGTTACTGTGTGAGGTAAACCAGGTACGTATTTGTCCTGCCATCATAGTTATTTGTAGATTTCTTTGTTTTTCAGCAGTCAGTCAGTAAGACAGACAGACAGACAGGCGGTCAGATGTCCCCACAGGCCGCCTGCCGCCGCTCAGGTCACACAGCTGTAAGGTTTGAGGTTTTACATCATGTGAAGCGGAGAATCTGACCGCTGAAGTAATTGACAGATGAGGGATTGTGAGAGCTGGAGTTCTGACGGAGAACCTTCTGTGTACGATCAGGTGGAAATCTTCCCCTCCTCCCGGTCCGGTGGGGTTTTGTGTTTGATCTGCTGCAGAGGAGAAGGAAACGTCTACGTCTTGTCAAGGGGCTGCTCTGTTGTGAAAAATGCATGAGGACTTTGTGTAATGAGTCTTCCATATCTCGGCCAGAGCTTTGAAAGACGCTGTAGAGGAATGGGCTTTACCGAGCCGTAAAAAGATGTTTAATTCTGTCCTCCTTTCACCCCCCCCCCGCAGGTCGGCTCTACGCCATGCAGACAGGCATGAAGCTGGACAGTAAAACACCAGAGTGCAGAAAGTTCCTGATCAAACTCATGGACCAGCTGGAGTCGGTAAGTTAGACCTGCTTTCGTACTGTTTCTCCATGGGTGGGATCCTGTGGTGCTTAGTAGAGGTGGGCGATCCTCCATCACGGTACATGTCATTGTTATAATGGTGGAATACAGATTATCATTTCATTTTTATGTAAATTTAACTGGGAAAATGTCACCAGGACCATTTTGTAGCTGTTTGTATCACATCTTCGTTAGGATGGGTTGTGATGAAACGTAGTTCAGACATTCATCTTCCCCTCAGAGGATCAACAAAGTTATTACAATTCATCCTGACTTTTGTATCTACCGCCACCATCAGGTCAGCATGTTAATGTCTCCAATACTTTGTTTTATGACCAAATAACCTGCAGAACTGATGACATTCCCATCAGCCTCAGCTGTACTTTGTGTTGTGCCTGAGTGAATTCTCATAGAGTTATATTACATTTGATCTAATCCTGAACTATTTTCAGTGTATTACAATGTCTGCATCTAACCATCAGAGGTCGTTCGGCTGCATTCACAAATTCATTCTCCGGCTGAAGGTTTGGTTCATATTCATACATACACGGCCTACAGTAGAGCCACACAGCCTTGTTACTGTTATCAGCTCACAGTGAAGTGACCAGAGTCTCGGCCTGCTAAGAGCACTGCAGGCCTGTAATATCACCTTTACCTCAGAAACCACACAGATGAATGGCTCTTTTCTTACAAAACACACTGCAGAGCTCTAATGTTAGGGTCTAATGTAATGAATACACGCACACACACACACACACACACACACGCACACACACACACACACACACACACACACACACACTCACACACACTCACACACACACACACATACACACACACACACACACATTCTCACACACACACACACACACACACACACACACACACACACACACACACACACACACTCACTTGTTGGTTGATTGGTCCTCTCAGAGGTTTGAGGTTTCTTTCCTCAGAGATGTTCACAGTGTCTGTTAAAGGTGTGCAGTGCGCCCCCTAGAGGTTGGATTTATAAGAGAACAGGAAAGAAACAAACAGGGACTTCAAGTGACGGTTTGTTATGAGCTGGACAAGGTTTTCTTTACCAGTTTTAGATTAAGGACTTAATAGTGAGCGTCTGGACTCTTTGCACCTTATTAGTAAGTAATCCAAGAATTTAACAAGTCTTCTTCTTCGTCTGTCCTTTTTACTGTTGCTGTGTCTCTCACACCAGCACACATACTGTGATCACTGATCTCAAACTCTGTGTGAGTCAGACTAAACACCATCTTTGTGAGTTATTGTAAGTGACAAGGATGTTCGAAGGAAACTACAAGCTCAGACAAGGTTATGTTTTAGGTTTTTTTCATTCCTAATTAATTTTTTATAGCTGCGTCAACAACAAAGGCCTCGTATTTAATGATCAAGGTGACTGTGAAGACCATCATCTAGAAACTACATCGATAACAAGATGAAATGTGTCAGCAGGTTAAACAGAATACATTCATATGGCACTTTTCTAGTCTACCGACCACTCAAAGCACTTTAAAACACATGGTGCTTTACAGTCATTCATTCAGCTCAGTGTGTTGCTCAAGGATTGACCCAGGAACCCTTCGATCACTAGACGACCACTCTACCTCCTGAGCCATGCCGCCCCCCCCCCCAGGATCTGACTGATTGATTGATTGATCATACTGTACATTTGCTTTGCAGTAATTAATAGGAGCAGCACGAATATAAAGTCCATAGAGCTGAATTTACATAAAAACAAAGTAAAGTATTTGTACAAATGAAAAAACTAAACTGACATTGGAAATAGAATATTAAAGCTACATTTATATTTGCAATAGTAGCTGTTTCCCAGGGTCAGGAATGAACTGTTAAGATCAATACATTTTATATACAGGTTCATGTGTTTTTATATTTCACATGATTGATTCATGTTTTCATTTCGTACATCACACGGGAGAACACAAATCACATGTTTTTTTGTAAGGGTGAACATTTCTGATAGCCAAGCTGAATATTTTAAATGATCATAAATTATCAGACACAAACATAATGAATACCGGTAATCTAACAACAATGTTTTGTCACGTGAGGCATTTTACATCTTCTCCTATCCAATGCACATGACCCCGTATGTAATAAACAGCTTCAGTTTGCATACATCAGCCTCCAACTGTACAAGTGAGTAGAGATGTTCTGATGCCTTTTCTTTTCCTTCGTGATACTGACTCTGATACCTGAACTTGCGTAACGGCCAATATCAAGTACTGACCGGATAGCAGCGCATTAAAAAAATAAAAAGAAACAGAAAAAAATAATTAAAATTGCTGAGGTTTTGCTTGGTCTTTCTAACGCTACACGCTGACACTGACGTGTGTTGTTGTCCTGTGTAGCGTAAATGAGCTGATGAATGATATGATAACGTGATGTCAGATCGGATCACAGACTCACGTACTTGCCGATACCCGATCCAGCGTTTTAGGCTGTTAAGGATTCTGGTATGATATTAGGTTGAAGTTTGGAGTCACAGAACTGGGGCTGAGCTTTCATTTGACACACATTTACTTAAAATTGGCTGCTGTCTGGATTGTCAACAGGGGCCAAGCTAATTAGATTTTATAGAGTTGTTATGATGAGGAGGGAGGAGGTGAGATGAGACGAGGGGAGGTGAACGGGCTCAGAGTGTCCCAGCGGGGGCCAAACAAATGAGCCTTTTATCAAGAGACTGAGAGGAACAGGAGAGGGGATGGAGCTGCAAGCTGCGACTTTCTGCTTACTTTCTACGTCATTTTGAGTCCGTGGTGGCCGTATTCCTAGATGACTAATATGTGAAAGGATATCTTTTGATTCTTCTTGCAGAATAATCTTTGAAAACCAGCTGCTACATTTGTAAGATTATGAAGCATGGGGAGAGGAAATGTTTCAGAAAATGTTTCTACCTCCATGTGGTCAGACCCCACGTTTAACTAACAGACAGGAGCTAAGAGGAGGTGAGCAGCAGGTGGGGAGTTTTAATGGGAGGGGAGGAGGAGACATGAGGGGCAAGGAGGTGGGAAGTCCCACAGCGATGCTGGACTCACTTTATTGATCGCTAAGAGCCAATTAAAAGGAAGCGGTGGACAAGGATGAAAACATGCAAACACACACACAGAGCTGCCCCCTTGAGCCATGTTTTACAGAGGCTCCAGGGATCTTCATTACTGTCACACACTCAGGACGCCTCTCCCAACAGGACTCACATCCGCTGCTTTCATCTACATGTTACTCTTTCTGTTTGTGCACTTTTAAATCCACAAATGCATATATTTTCTTCCATATATTAGGGTATCTGCAGGCCACAAACTGTTTTTGATTAACTGATAAAACAAATACTATTAAATAAATACTGTTGCGAGATGTACATTTGCTATGGATGAATTTTATATTTTCAGTAAATTACATAAAAACATTTTCCATTAGAGCAGCTTTACTAAAGCACTGCCCTGCAATAAATCCTCCCTTCACGAGGGTTAAGTTATGAAACTGTTACAGAGAGTTGATTCAACTTTATGATCACTTTGCAGGCTGTAGTTTCTGCTGTTGTTGAGCTGTATGACATTACACTGAAAGGTGTCTCTAATATTTAATCTACCCTCACTGATATAATATTTAAAGCATCAACTCAGTCCATCTTTTTTCCTTCGGGTCTGCATGGAGACAAAGTGAGCAACACGATTTGCTGTAAAACATATATTTTTTCTGAAACATGGAGATACCCTGAGGTTTTTTCTTTATGCTCCAGTTCTTTATGAACTGTTGCCTGTGGTTGTGAGTCATTTCTACAGAGTAGAAACAGCTACCACAGAAGCTTTTCTCTCTCTCTCTCTCTCTTCCTGATGGCCTGGCTCGTACGAACGATACATGTTGGACTCATTAATTCTATTTTCCACCGTCACCGCCGGCTCAACTCTCCGAGGCTTCGCTCTCACAGGGACGGTGGAAAATCATTTGTTTAAAAATCACTTTAAACAAGGTGGAAGGTGGGAAATAACCAGTCAGATGTTCTAATTTTAGTTTATAGTCTAAACATACATTTTCTTTATGAATTTGTGATATTATGATGACGATTCGATCCATCTTTGGAATATGACTGAGAACTGCGATTAAAAAACTGTAAAACCTGTGTAAAAACATCTGTTAATCTAACGCACACTGTTTCCTGATTGTCTTTGTTAACGAGCAATCTGTTGCTGTCAGCAGGCGCTGGTGGTGGCTGGCTTTCACAGTTCCTGCATCACTTTGCAGAAAATATGCTGCTGTGATTCATGCTGTTAATTATTCAGTAACACCTGCTATTTGATTTCTGTTTTCTCCGTTTTGATTTGGATTGTTCAGATTGAAACCTGTCACATGGCTTTATAGTTTTGATCTTCTTCCCAATGATCGGTTGGTTTATGAAAACATATAACAGTTATACAGAATAAATTTCTATAGAGACAATGATCTGTCATTCAGGCTGAAAAACTTGTTTTCTACTTTGATGAATATTTTTATTTAACCTGCATGACTTCAGCCCTTTTTTAAAATTAAAACCCCTCAAAACTTGGTATCAAAGGCAAAGTGTTTCTCTGCAACATTAAATATTCATAACTAAGTAAGCAACAATCAGAGTTACAGTTTGGGAAAATAACATCCTGAGGTGTTGTATAGGTTAGCTTAACAGTCAAAAACCCAGCTGATCAGCTTAATCATGAATGTGGGGGTGTGTTTTGATCAGACTTGATTGACAGTGACATTATTATATTGACATTTTGTGCAAAATGTTGATAATGTTAATTGATACACAGAAGTGTGACATCGTCTTTTTGCAGCGGAGCCCCGCTCATTTGAAACTAATGAGAAGATCACAGAGAGAAACACAAATCTCTCCAATAAATAACCAACATTGTTCTAACTTTGGCAGAGAGTGTTGTTTTCATGTCGGACTCCACCTCTAAATGAAATAATCTCACTGACAAAATGTTGGCATCAAGTGTGATGCAATGTGAAAAGATCAATCTAATTATATATTGAGAGACAAGGAGGATTTTCCCATGACTCTGATGGAAACATGTCTAATTCACACTTAATTTTTGCAGTTTTTACATTTAAAAAGTTTCTCAACATGGTGTAACTCAGGTACAGTTTGGTTAACAGTCAGATGGAAACCTCAGAGTGGGAGACAGTGTTCAGTGGACTGAGTTTCCTTTGATCCCAGATTCTTTATATTCCCTGACCAGTTGTCCTTCCTTCATTCTGCACGCAGCACAGTGGTTTTACATTCCTCTGCTGCACACACACACACACACACACACACACACACACACACACACACACACACACACACTGATTAAGTCCGTGAACAGTGTATCTATTCAGGCTGGTCAGGGTCCACCTGCTGGAAGGAACCAGCTTGTTTGCTTTAGTGGTTTTACAAGAAACCTGAAGCCCTGCTGGACACCGTAATGGAGAGAGAGAAACCGATGGGGGGGGGGGGGGACGAATGATGGAGGCACGCGAGAAGTGAAGCGCGAGCTTGTTCGCTTGAGTTTACATTTTTCAACATGGCTGAGAAATTGTCTTAATGCATCAAACCAAAAGTGTGTTTTCTGTGAAGCAACACGTCCCCACAGCGGTTTTCTTTATAGACCTTTTTGTCGGTGAATTATGTCTAATGGATTCTTTTGGAGTAATCGTGTGTTTGTTTGTGTTGTCCAGATGAAGAAGGAGCTGAGTGACAACGACTCCATCACTCAGGAGGTGGTTGGTAACGCCCACATTGAGAACTACGCCTTGAAGTTGTTCCTCTACGCCGACAACGAGGATCGATCAGGCCGATTCCACAAGTAGGGAACATCTGGGGTTTGATGAATGGTATCATGGGCTCCTCTCCTTCTTTCTCCTCTCTTACTCTTATCTGCTTTCTCCTTTTGCTCCTTCTTTTTCCTCTCTCCCTCCAAATAGTTGACAAAACTTAACCAGACCTCAACCACTGAGGTGGTAGATGATCCTGGTAATGATCACATGTGTTTGGCCTCAGCTGGTCAGTGCAAACAGAATAAAGACTCCAGCACTATCCAATGAAAAAAAGAAATGTGATCTTGTGTGGACAGATTATTGTGTTCTGCATCAAAAACATACTGAACCCTGAACCCCAAACAAAGATAGATCACGAAATGTGAATTTGGCAAAGCGTTTAACGTCTCACGTACTTCTGTGGCATCAAAACATCGGTATGTGGCCTGGTGGATGTACTGGTGCAAACCTCACTTTAGTTCATTAACAAGAAATCTCAACAGATCACCTTTAATTTGAAAGGTCTGTTTGATGCTCACACTGGCCTGCACTCATTTCTTCTCCCAGACGTTCGAGGGAACTAAAACGTGCTTCTCTAATCTTTTGGGCCAAGTCAAGTAAATTTTATTTTCATTGCCAAAAATCCCATATTTTTCCTCGGAGTGCTTTACAGTCAGTCCAGCCAGTCCCATGGAGTTACAGGAGCACAAGGTCACTTTTCTTTCTATGGAAGTACAAAGTTTGGCTTCATCTGCAAAGCTGATGCTTATTCAGGTCAGGAGAGCACCACATGGCAGCCTGTTGATATAGTGTGTGTGTATTTGTTATCAGGAAGTATGTGATAAGATTGTTTTTGAGGAGTGTTTCCTCTGAGGTGGGGTCTCATTCAGGCTACATGTTAGAAATACCAAAAAGAGAACTTTGAACCTGCTAGTGTGAATCATTTCCTCCATTATGACCGCTTCCCTTTCCAAGGAAAATGGTGATACTTTAGAGAGAAGTGCGAGAGGAAACCAGGAGGAGGAGCAAGTGCAAAAACTGTGGGGAAGTTGATCAGCCAAATCTGATTGTTGGTATGTTGGCACAAGTGATGGATCCGTTTTTGTTTTTACATATTTCAGCTTCTACAGCCAGTAAACAAGAGAAATGAAGAAAAGAGTCATACCTGAAGCTTTTAATCGTGATTACAGTGTTTGTAGTCAATATAAATCCATCAGGGCTCTCTGGCAGATGATTTAAACCATCCTAATTTGAGATGAAAGCATTTGTTGAAGCATTGACTGAATTATTATTGATTCTGAAGTTTTCCTTTCCAAGTCATTCCTTCCTTTCCACTTATCTGGAATATGATGTATGACGTTTGTAAGGGGCCTTTTTCCTGTTTTTCCTCCTGATGTTTTTCTTCCTGATGTTTTACCTCGTGATGTTTCTCTTCTTATCTGAACAGATGGTGTAAATAAACATGTTGTTCAGACTGTAAAACTCTAAATTTGACTACAGGAAAATATAAGCATGAATTTTACAATTTGTTTCACGTATTTAAAAATGTACAAATCCCACCAGAGAAGCTGCACAGGACGGAAAACCCTTTTTGTTAAAGCTGATCAGGAATAGGCAGGAGGAAATCAAAAGTAAAATCATGAGGGAAACTCTGTTTAAAGCCGGGTGGATACTCGCTTTAGATTTAGGCTGAACTTCTGCCAGATCAGATGTTGTTTAACGTGCAGTTTGAGGTCACGACGCTTGATTACCTGAGCGATCTGTGATAGAAAAATGAACTTGAACTGAATGCTGCATCCTTCAGCCATCGGAGGCGTATTTTTCTGTTGATCTTGTTTGAATAAACTTTATTGGAATTGTCACCTGGACAAAACCAGCCGGGGTTCTGCTTTAAAGTGCAGTGTGAGCAGCCTTGTCTGACCAGTTTCATTGAAAATTAAGGATTTGAGCTCAAAAACAAGTGGAGTAATGTTCATAGAATGAACTCTTGACACACATTAAACAGGGCGCCCAACAGGAAGGTTAGTTTCCCCTCCTGTCAGTGAGCGTGAGCAGCTTGTGGAGGATGAATGGATGCAGGCGACGGCTTCTCTGGACTTGTTTGCGGTGTAACGCTCAGATGGCGCTCTGTTTGCAGCAGGTATATTAAGCAGCACTGGGCTAATATCTCTGTTCCGCTGAAGAAGGAACACAAACAACCTGCGCTTTTTACGAGAAGCTGCGGTCTGCGCCAACAGCATCCAGGAGACACACACACACACACACACACACACACACAGGTACAAACATAGTAAACAGTCACATACAAACAAAAACACAAACATACATGTAGGTACATAAACACAGGCATAGATACTTAAACATAATTGAAAACACCTGGGCACACATATACACTGACACACACACACACATACACACACACACAGACACACACACGTTGAGGCACAGAGGTGGATGTTTATGGGAAACTTTGGTGGAATAAGAAACTTCCTCCAACATGTTGAGGCCACTGCTCAGTAGCTCCCTAACTGCGCCACAAGGAACCCATTCATGTTCCTTACCTTAACTGTGTGTGTGTGTGTGTGTGTGTGTGTCTGGGTGTGTGTGTGTGTGTTGTGATAGGAAATCCCCCCCACCCCAACCAAGTGCCGGTAAATCTGGGCTGTGGCTGCTCAGTTTGTCCACTTCAACCCAGTTAACCTGAACCTTCCAGCCATAACTCATTTAAACACATGTATTTATTTAAAGCTGGTGTCATTGTGGGTTGACAAAGGATAGAGCTAAGACATAAATCAAAATAATGTTTGTATTTGATTTAATAATATTTAATATGATGTGGTAACTTTTTGTCTCCTGATACTTCAGCTCACAGTATCTGGGATAAAGAGAGCACTGGTGTTCTGATCACCTCTCACCAATGTTTGAAGTTTTGCTTCCTTCACATCAGTTTTAAACTTGATTCAAAGGAGCTTAATATTTGCTTATATAAAAAAATCCTTTTCTAATTTAAGCAATGTTCTTGTGACTGCATTTGCATTTCACATGACCCCACGTGGGGTCTCGACTCCAAGGTTGTAAAAGGAGAAATCTTAAATTAAGATTTGTTTGGGGGGAGTTAGAATGAACTTCCAGGCTTGAGATACCTGAAGTTTTTCTTTCCTGGGATACGGCTATTCCTCATAACAAAAGTCTTTGTGTTTTTGAAACCATGTGGGACACAAATGTGGAAATTACATCACAGCAACAAACGTATTTGTGCAGCAGATCTGCACTGCAACCGTTTCTGTTGCCAGTTTGGTATTTCAACAGCAAACTGGATTTTTATTGGAAGTGGGGGGGGAGGAGAGGAGAGGAGGACTTGGTCACTCACTATTCTCCTGTATGTTGAACTTCAAAACTATAAAACTTGTTTTTAACTTGCACTACTCTGCCACGTTATTGCATCATACCTCAATGAACGCTGAACTAATGGTTTTGAGTGTTTGTTTTTCCTTCTTTCTCATCCCTCTTCGTTATTTCTAAACCCTTCCTCCTACATTCCTTTCTACCACTTTACCTCTATCATTTCCTGCCTGCCTCTTTTTTGTCTCCCATCTTTCTTGCTATCTGTCCTCCTCCTCCTCCACCTCCTTTTTCTTCCTCCAGGAACATGATCAAGTCTTTCTACTCATCCAGTCTGCTGCTGGATGTCTTGTCTGTTTTCGGGGAGTTGTCAGAGGAGGTAAGATAAAGGCCCTGACGGGAATCACAAGTTTGATCTCTGCAAACTGATTGCAAACTCTGTTACGGGATGTTAATCACAAAACAAAAACCAGATTAGTGTAAGTAGTGTGGATAAGGCAGGAAGTCAGATCATTTGTTAAAGGATACAGCTGGCTTTTTGTTATCCTTTTAAAATGATCGTTAAATCCCCCAAAGAGACCAAAACCAACAAAACATTCATCCAGTTAACATGTATCATCTATGCTGTCAAAGACTGACTCCAATTATGTGTCTGTTCGTTTCAACTGAAACTAAAACACAAAAAAAGAGAGACAAACGTCAGACTGAGGCGTTCACTGCACTCCATTCTGTCATGGAGCATTCAGGTACCTCCCAACAACTTGTAGTTTGGAAATATCTGTTGACCTTCTGTAGACCAGGTTTAGATATATCAATTTAAACTAGACTGATACAAAGGCTAATGTAAGACACCAACATCACATTTATTGTTTTCTATGCAGCCTGAACTTGTTTTTAATCACAGAAATGAATATCTGCAATTATCCTCCTGACGCCCACTAGCCTGTGGTGAGTCAGTCATCACAAACTCCTGCTGTGCAGCCAAAACTTGTTCAGAACCCACAGAACTTCATTTTAAATTCTAGAGGAGATCCAAAAGATCCTGAATATATCATGCTGAATTATAAGTAAATGTGTCTGAAATGATGCCAAGATCGGCTCAGATGTCCGTGGCCAATAAGGGAGAGACACCAAAGATGCACTTAAATTAACTGATTTATTTACAAGAATGTCAATTAAATTGCAAAAGAGATGAGATGTGGCTGGTAGGATTTTATGGAAGGTGCAGCCATAACAAACAGAATATTTCACTCAGCGTAAACATCAAAAAGCTAAATGAAAAGTTCATGTAGAAGAAGCTGATACAGAATATATCCGACAAAGTGGAATAAACAAACTTAAAGGAAGAACTCAAAGGAGTTAACCTGATACAGAATTTGTCAGGTGACACACACCTATTCATCTCCATATGAATGTGTGACACACAGCAGGTCTTTCTCTACATTGTGTCCAAGTCACCCAGAAGCCATTAAAACATCAACAGGACACTTGCGTCCATACAGTTGCGACACACACATACACCCACACCGAGTCCCGCCATCGGACAATGAGTCCTCACAGCGGCCGGCGGTGAGTGCTCTGCAGACAGACAGTCGGGAGTGATTGAGTTTCAGCCAGTAAAAAGACGTTTTCAGCAGCTTCCCGGCCGAGCTGAGTGGAGTCAGTGATCGGGCGAGTTGGCACGGCGTCGTGTAACACTGTCGTCCATCAGGAGCCCTAATTCTCAGTGGAGGCTTTACACTGTGGTGTAGGGAGTAGAGAGAGCAGTAGAAACCAGGTTCAAGCCCACCATGTTGGGCAGAATTCACCCTACTGAAGTGTCTTTGAGCAAGAAACTCAATCCCCGCCTACCTGACCCTGTACAGCTGCGCCCAGCCTCCAGGATAAAGGGGGATTTCCTTACAGGAGTTAGCAGGAGTTAGTTCTCCTTTCAATACTGATATTATCAATCCTAACAGCAAACAAATATACTCATATTTTATGTAAGTAAAAGTTAAAAAAATGACTTTAAATTGCTGTTCAACAATCCTCAAAACTGGTATAAATGTGCCGGGTTCTGTGGTACTTCAGGTTCCTCCTCCGATGCTAAAAGGAGCTCTTAACTCTGCCTGGGTGAAAGCCTTGCAGACGTCTGCAGTAACATGTTATCAACACACTTTCAGCAGAAAGCATATCTGCAGCGCTCCGTCACCCAGGCTGTCACAGGGCTGAATCGCTGCACACAAAGGCAGCGTGGACCGTCTGTCTTACTGCCTACAACTGTGATTATCGCTCTCCACCATGAGTCCGTTCCACATTCACAAGTTTATCCTCCTCTGACACTACAGAGAATAGGTATTCATGTTTGACTTGACTCATGGCTCTTTACAAGAGGCTGTAGACAACCTGAGGAAAGGCCACAAGTTTATTTTATGTCTTTCTCTAAAATATATGATTTATTATAATCACATTTCTTTTAAACTGTCAAATATTGACTGCCTCAAAAATGTTTTTTCTCAAGGTGGCTTTCTTAAATGTTCTATATTGTATCATGTCCTTGGAGTATACTGTCGGTGTTGTTTAATGTGGTATGTGTTTTGATTAACAGTTGGATTTTCCACTTTCGAAAATAAAGATAAAATGTTTTCTATTCTGTCCAATTCAAATGATGTTCAGGAGATCTTTTTTTCGTGTGGTATAATATCACATCAGTGTTATTTCAACAATGAGATGACAACCTTTAGCTACTCTTTTTTTAATGGTAGGACTGAAGCTAAACAAACACTACCTTACCAAAGAAAAGACCTCAGCTTTCCAGCAAGCCATTGTTTCTGAGCTGCTGCTGAAAACATGGCACTTATCTGGTGGAAGCAGGAATTTCTCCATTCATTCTTATCAGCTTCACGTCAGTGTAAATGGGCTGCCCTCGCCTCTCGTTGCCTCTTCAACACGTTTCACCTTTCAAACATCCTGCCCCTCACCACCCTTAGCCCAATCAACCCCTTACCACCTCTACTTACTGTCCACATCTAACCCTTAGTACCTACACCTGCCCCCTTGTACCTCTTCCTTCCGGCCTGTTCACTAACTCCCTACTGTTTCTGCTCCTGACACCTTCCCTAACAATTGTCCAACCTTTAATGTCCCAACATCCCTGCCCTAACAACTACTACTTCTTATAATGCCCCAAGAACTAAAACACCCCTTTCATTTATTTTATTTTGATTTACCCCCCAAAAACTAATACCTACTCAACCCTGTCCTAAAATAATTTTACTTAATACTTAATTTCTTCAACAAATAATACCCTCTTTTCAACCTTTGCCCCAAATCATTTTTTCTGTCTTCATGTACAGAACAGATAATACAGTAATACTGACCCATTTCAGCCAAGGCCCAAAGCTATTTCACCACCCTTAACATCCCCAAACATTATTACTTTTTAACTTATTAATCTAATAATTGCTCCACATCTTGGCCCACACATTGAACATTAATGTTCCCAACAAATAATTATCTTACTGAACAGATATTACATCCTTTTTGAAAACTGCTATTTCAACCTCCCCCGAAGTTTCCTCTCAAACTCTTTCTCAAATCCTGTCTCTAATATTTGCCCTAATGTTATTTTCTCCTGCCATGAATAACTTCTTCTTTTTACCTAAAACAATTAACCCACTTCTAATACCCCTAACACCTAAAAACCAACCCTGCTCCTAAAGATTACCTGCTCTTATTGTCTCCACCAACTAACAACTGGATTATTCCCATCAACTAATGCCCTTTTACTTATTCTTATCTCTTCTTGCTTGCAATTAATGTCTGCTGTGTGTAACCCAGACTCCCCAAAATCACCAGCACATCACCAACTGACCCTTGCCCTCTGTACTTACCCCTTATGTTTAACCTTAACCATGCCCACCTTAACTTCTACCTTCTGCCCATACACTGAGCCTCAACCCTTCACGTTACCCCATCCCTTACCACTCACCAACTGTCATCTACGTTTTATTACCCCTACTCCCTGCAAACTACCTTACAACATGACTAATAACCCCTTTTACGTCTCTCTGCCCTCTAACTCGACCTCTCCCAGAACATCCAGCACAGGAAGTATGCCCGCTGGAAGGCCACGTACATCCACAACTGCCTGAAGAATGGAGAGACGCCTCAGTCCGGGCCCATGGGCATGGACGAGGATGGGGAAGCAGGTGGGTCACACTGATACGCCACTGGAAGACACACAAACATAAACACACACATCGCTGTTACGAAACAGCTCTCCGCTTTCTCTCCTGAGTTTGCTCTTTAAAGAACACTGAGGCCAACTTCCTTTGTTGACGTGGTTTTGTCTATGTCTAGGTGTGTGTGTGTGTGTGTTTGTGTGTGTGTGTGTGTGTGTTTGTGTGTGTGTTTGTGTGTGTGTGTGTGTGTGTGTGTGTGTGTGTGTGTGTGTATGAAGCTTTGCTCTGTATTGTGTGCCTTATCAGGTCTGGGAGTGTTGCAGGAAAGCCCTGCGGTAGAAACCAGAGACTTTGAGAGATTAGAAGTGTGCAAAGAGCAGATTGGTCATGTAATGTGTTCTTACGTTCGAAGTAAGTTTGTGCTTGTGTGAGAGAAATAATTAGAGTCTGAATAAGACATCGGTCTTTGTATGTGTGTCTGAATGTAATCGGACTGTGCTTAGCCTCCATGTGTGTTAATGCGTGTGAGATTGACCTGATATTTATTTTATTATTCCCAGTTCCCCTCATATCCAGCACGGATCAACTGACCTTTATCACGTTGAAAGGCTCTGGCCTCTCCTGCCAGGCTTACACCATAAAACATAACCTTTAGGAGAAAGAAAGCATGGGAAAACACCACTAGATTCTGAGGAGATTGGCTGAATGAATTAGACAACAAAATGGCCGTTGCAGCCTTTAAAGTTCATTGCGTTGTGAGAAGCATGTGTTGGGGAAAAACAGGGCAGGAAACTAACCTTTTTGTTTGGATGCCACAAGGGCCCTTTCTTCCTATAGTTCACTGTTTTAGCAGCCGACAGGAGATTTGCAATAGATAAGGTACTCAGCTTGATGGTTTTCTACTGGAGTGGCTGTGAAGTTTAATTTACTGTCCAAGCTCACCAGCATGTGTCTTTTGGCAGGTGGTAATTCAGTCTGATAGCTGCCTTGGGTTAAACTTAAAGTCTCAGATGGTTTTTCATTTCTTTGTCGCCTCTTATCTGACCTTTTCCATCTTTTTAATTATATTCTGTTATTATTAACAAACATATATGGAACTGCACTATTAAAAAACCCAAAGCAAAGGGCTTTACACAATTTATGTACATTATTTTCCCAATCCTACGTGTTTCGTTTTATTATATTACCTCTCATCATAGATTTATGCACATCTAATACATAACTATATCTATTAGAGTATCAAAGTTGGCTTTGATTGCTTGGATCATTTGATCAAATGTTTCTTGATCTACATCAGAAATGTAGCACAACGTCAGTCACTTCTAAATTATGAAATGGACAGATATTCACCGGGGAGGATGAGAAGAACAGGTGATTTCTGGCATTTTGACTAACACACAAATCTAAAAAAATATATGGACACAAGTCTGTCTTGCTTTTGAACTGAATATACTGATATTGAGAGCGATGTGTATTATGTCTTTGTTTTTCCTTTGTTTTCCTGGCAGTTTAGGAAAAGTTTAAATTGCATTATTCATTTTCATTTGTTTTAGAGGTTGTCTTCACGTTTAATTAAGTGTTCATTGGCGTAAGTTGTGATAATATACTGCATGACAATATTAGGAATACTCCCTAAATTACAGTGATGAATCCCCCGGGAGAAGATGTTATCCCTTATTACATCCCTTATATCCCTCATTACATTACACAAGTTTCAGTCCCTGAGGAGGAGATGGCGATTAAGAGAATCAGATGGGTTTTAACCTTTAAAATAAGTGGAATAGACTGTAAACCTCCTCGAGCGCGTCTCTCTGTTTGGTGAATTATGGGATTATTCTGATAATTCCAGGACTCTAGTGACTTCAGCTACAAGTAGAATTTATACTGGGCCACATTAGACTCAACAGCATCTGGACTCATTTTCAGATTGCACTGTGAGGGCTAGAAATTGCATCAAATGCCCCTCGGGAGGACACGAGGAACAGGAATGCATCTCGACACAAGCTCCTCTGGGCTCCCAGACGTTTCCCTTCCCTGTAGGGGAAACTCTAAACTTATTTTTCCCGTCCGTGAACCGATATTGACAATTTCTTCACTGAAATAAAGGCCATCTGCTCGTCCACGCCCACTGACTCCACATACACGTCAGTGTGTTTGACCCAAACATCGCCTGCTCGCCCATGACATCACCTCCAGGAAACCTCACACGCATGTACAGTAAACACACACACACACTGTAACTGCAAGTATGTGCGTACAGTTTCTTTTCCACATCACTCTCTCTTTTACTTTTTCCCTCTAATGTCCCTCACACACTTTAACAGCCTCTGTTCGCTTACGTACTCTCTCGTCCTCTCCCAGTGTGCATCAGGTCGTCTGTGTCAGGGATGACCTCATGTTAACCTATTCACACTGATGGATAGCACCCACACGGCTGATATCATCCACCCAGCGCGCGTGTGTGTGTTTGCATTATGATTTTATCAGGGTTTGAACACTTGCATCTTGGAGTGTGTGTGTTTGTCTCAAAAGCCCAGATGTTGATGATGTGACAGAGAGAAAGAGAGAGCACATCTGTCCCACATGATCATTTTAGATTGTTGTTGTGGTTAATCCTGCGGACACAACATGATTCTGGTTGGTGGATGTCACTGTGGGGTCCAGATGTTTAACACTAAAGTGGCCAAACTCTCAACTGGCAGCTGTTTAACTTTTAGGGTTTTTGTCTTTATTTGACGGACAAGAAACATGACATGAGAGCAAAGGGGTGTGACGAGCACCGGCCTGAGTGGATCCAGAGACACGGTGATTACATCCTGTGTGTATAAGAGCACAGCGCCCCAGGAACACCCCATCTTACCAACTAATACCCCTCCGTGCGTTCTGTCAGACTCAATCCTTTCTTTTCAGTTGAAGGCTTGTTTTTCTCTTGGATGCCCAGTACCCATCGTGATGCTTCGACTTCACATTTCTTTGATTATTTAAATGTATGTTGTCGACATCACTAAACCATTTATGTTCAGGCTGCACTTATTCATATTTTTTAACAATTGATGAAATCTGTAAGCTGAAAGCTTTGTTCATAGCTCATTATGGACACGGACACAGACATGTATGTATGTATGTAGGCGCTTCTGTACAAACTACGGTCACATTACACTTACTGTACTAGAAAACAAGATGGCGAACTCACAACAGCAAGAAGAAGAGCGCGTTAGTTATATTTGGCTGAACAACAAGAAAAAGTTGAGTGCGTCTCATTAGTGAGAATGAGACTGAGGACAGGGAAACCAGTACATACTGCCTTTTAAAGTAACAGATTCATTGATGGTGAAAGTAAGCAGCCCTAAACCTTATTAAATAAAGCAAGCTAACCAACCCAGTCACAATATAATCATATATAGGTGCTTTCTCATCTTACCAAAATGATTAATTGAAAAGCTGATCTTACCAAACCAGGCGATCAGACAAATAGTACATTATTATTTTATCCAGCTGACTTCTAATTCAGCAAAGCAAAGCCAGTGTGAGACAGCATCATAATCAAAGTGATGTAGTTTTTGTCAATCACAGATTCTCTCTTATTTTTGAGGCTTACATCAGCTGTTGCTGCCTCTGCAAATAGACAAGGAGACAGTATGAAAGGGCTCCCTGCTGTGTTGCATTTTATTTGACATGCAGACTTTATGGTTCCTGTAAAACCCGAAAAAATGTATTCTTATTTTAATAATTAGGCCACTCTCTGCTTCCGCTTCTTTAATAAGCAGAAGGACTCTTTACTTTTTATTTTGTCACGCTGTTGTGTTGGACAGGCCTCCATCAGCTGGTTGCTGCTGTGTATCAGCAGGCGCTGGACACTGCAGTGATATGAACCAGTTTAAGTAAGTTAATTAACCTCTGGAGAGTAGTGTGACTGGTTGTCACACACACACACTCCCACACATACTGTCTCACACTACCACACACACTCACCAACACGCAAATATACCAGTGGTACTTACAGAAAGACCATTGTCTCACAGCAGCTGTAGTCTGACTTTCCATTGGCTGGAAGGGGACGTGTTTAGCAAGTGGAAAGGAATGGATGGAGGGGAGGGGCGCCGGGCGGAGGGTGGGGGGCCAGAGAGAGAAAACAACTTCCAGTGCTGAATGTAAAAATATAAAGGATGTGTTCTGTGACCCAGTTGTCAGAAAAAAGCGGACTGAAAGTGTTGTGAACTCTCACCACTGCAGTCGGATCAGCAGACACACAGAGAATTTGAGAATATAGAGACAGTCGGGTCAGAGTGCAAGCCAACCTGTCAGCGTAGGAACTGTCAAGTAAATTCTGATTGGCTGGCTGATAACTGATGTGATGATACAGTATGTAAAAGGGTCGTGGATGTGTGTCTCACCTGGCACAGCTTCCACAAGGTGGAGAGCAAGATGAAGCACTACGCAAAGCAAATTCAGTTAGAAACTAAACACACGTGTTGAGCCATCAGTTAAACCAACAAACCTACACCGTGTCGCTTTGAAGAGGGAGACGGTCGCCGTGAGCTGTGGGTCAGCACAGTTACTTCCTGCTGTGTTCACCACTTAGCAGAACACGGCACAGTTAATGAGGGCTAAACGGGGGCCATGGACAGATGACCAAAAGGCCTTTGCTATACTGACGACATAACTTTAAGAGCAGCTGGTGAGCTCCTGACAGGGGTAGACTGTCTGACTGAAAGAACAGAGCTATGCAGAGCTCAGAAGTCATTGTCAAAAGTGCCCTTTGGCAAGACACTCGGCCACTAATTGTCCCAGTGGAGCTGCTCAGAGTGCAGCAGCGGCACAGTTGTACTGTGAATCATCCTCCATGCTGCTGTAAACAAGGGTGTCTTCTTCAGGATGGCAGGAAGCAGACTGTTTTTTGTCCAAACTGGCCACAGTGTCTGCTTATTTTTAAAATTCACCAGCCACTTTGGGTATTACACCAACCGAACACGAGTTTTAGAATAGAATAAAAACCTCCAAATTATGCCAACCAGAACCTACAACCAGCATTCATACGTTGGCTGCTGGTAGCCGATTTTAATGAACTTGTCTGACTAAATACGGGTTTAGAGAAATGTGACCCAGAGAGATGCTCTGGTGCAAACCCACTGCAGATGAGGTGCTGGAGAGCCTCAGCTGGCAGGTAGTCATTATTCTGTGTGTGTGTGTTAACATACTATCTTGGAGAAAAAAGAAACAGAACAAGGCAAAAAGGCAAAAGAGAAACTTCTTAAATATTTCTTTTTACTTTTTTGTGTCTACATGGAATCGCACGCAATCATCTGTTCACCAGACATCTTTACATCTGGTATTAAATCTCTCTTCATGTCCTTTGTGAATGCATTTGTTCGTGTTCATGTGTTAGTGTTTGTGTGTGTGTGTGTGTGTGTGTGTGCGTTGCCCTGTTGTTTCCACGTCTGTTATCAGTCGCAGCTCCTGTTGGCAGAGAGCTGATGGAGAATAGCAGAACTCTCAGGCTGTATTTCATTCGTGGCACGCTCTTCCCTTTGGAACTTCGTAGCTGTGTGGGAAAAATTGCCTGTCAGGGTCTATTGCCATTCACAGCATGGTTATTATCACCAATTAAGTAGTTAAAAAAAAAGCTTTGTTTGTTCTGAACTAATATGATCTGATGCAACTTTGCAAACACTTGAACTTGAATATAAAGTTGTTCCCACTTTAAATTAGTTAAGGGGGTATTAAAAGGTTACAGAAGTAGCAGTTTAAAGAATGTGAAGAATATAAAATATGTATTTATTATTTTAACTTCTAGCATATCTAATAAAATCATAAGTAGACTGAAAGTAATGTCAGCTTTTACAACAGAAGAAAAACAGACTAAAGCTACTAAAGCTGCTCTGAAAACTAAAACAAAATGAAAATTAATTTAAAAGAAAAATATGGTTTATTACAATTTGACTAGATCAATAATGACAACGTTGTACTTAAAAAGTTAATATCTGAGATCTGTGAACATAGTGTGACGTCATTAAAAAGAAGTTTGAAAACAAACCAACAATTTATACGAATCATGACCTTTTAATATAAAGTTCAACTGAAAGTGACGTTCCTGAAATGTTGTTAATTATCCGTCATCAGCACTGAGCACAGCTACAGTAAGGACAATAGGTGAAGCAGGAAGTGAGCCTGTAAACTGTTTGGATAATCACCTTCACTTTCCTATAAAACAATAGAAAATTAAGAATTCCTGAAAATCGCAAACTAACACAGCCGTATTTAATGACTGATGCCTTATTGATTCTGTCTGCTCACCTTCCTCTTGCTTCGCCACCGATACTGTACATGGTTTTCTGTTCATGTAATTGTTTATTCTACTTGGTAAGTTTACAGAACTAATGAAATACAGTTCACATACACATGGAGGCTTTGTTGTTTTTTTCCCCACCCTGAAGACACTTAATAATATATAATATAATATGTAATACATGTCGTTCTCAACAAAACTCAAAGTCCAAAGCTGAGTTTATTACCAGTGTTTCCTTTCTGACAACATGTCAGCAGTAAGGGAATGAAGTGAGAGAGTGTGTGTCCTGAGAAGTGAATGTGAAGCTGAAAGAGAGTGTGAATGCTCACTTAACTTTCTCTGGATAAACAAAGTTTAACAGTTTAATGAAAGACAAAATATTCCAGCTAAGTGTCAGATCTCTTCATAGCGCCTGTCCGCCTTCCTGCCTGTAATGCAGTAATGACAGAGGTTGGGGCTTAACATGGTGTCAAATACAGCCTGTGTCTGCAGATCCAGCCAAATGTTTTTAATCTGTCAGAATATCTTTGGCTGTCAAAAAGTGTTTTCTTTGTGTTAGGTGTGGTTGCTGAGAGAGGCGAAGCTTTCAGCGTGAGGCTCATGTTCGGAGGATGAAAACACCACAGGCCGTTTCTTTCCTGCTTTCTTTTTTAAGCCTTAAGCAGCTCTCTATCCTTTGTTCTTTGCCATTGCTGTTTTCTCTGTTGTAACTCATCCATTCATTACATTAGTTAAACTTTAATCTTAAATTAAACATAACATCATATAATTCTTAACAGAGTTGTGTATATAGATGTGTAGGTAAAAACCACCAATTTGACAATCAAATGGAGCATAAAGTGATAAGACTAATAAACATGTCGAAAATGTAATTGATGTTTTAATTTGATTTAAAACGAGCCAATAATGGTGATTTTAGTTGTAACATTCTTATTCTGCTGACGTTATTGGAGATACTTGTCATACACCTACAGCAGTGTTGGCCTTTAAATAATAAATAATCTGTTCTCCACAAACTTCATAATTGTGTTTAAACTTCAGTTTTTCAGTACGATTTGACTTCATACTGTTCACGATTTTACCTCTTACCTCTAACATAACCAAGGGGATTTTGGCCGGGGGGGTAGCCAAGCCTAAAAACATCAACAGTGGAACAGATCTGACAGCATCAGCAAATTCAAATTGTTTCTAATAACTTTATAACTTTAAAGTAAACGTTGCACATTGTAGAAACAGATATACTGAACAACATGCAGTCTGACTGGGTTTCAACACCTTTTTCATATTGAATGGTAGTGAATGGTTTGTGGTAGGTCAACAACAAACACAAAGTGTAAAGCAAATCAACAATTAACAAACATATTATTCTGTCCAGAATTCAGGAATGTCACTAATAAATGCAGTAGCATAATAGGGTCATAAAATCATGCGTGGCTGATCCAGTCCTACTGCACACAGTTAAAAAGCTGAGAAAGTCCCTGCTTCATGTCCCATTTTCATCTAAAACCAATTTCTGATTGAATATTTATGAATATGGTTTACATCGTTTCTGGCAGTGCGGTTTAATCTCATTCTCATGAATTCTAATCATTTCACCTAAACTCATTTTTGAATTCTGCATCACCTGATGGGCTTCTGATGAAGAAACCATTTTTGGTGTGCGATTGAAACCAAGCGAGGCCGCGGGATGTAAGCTCCTCCATTTACCACCAATGTGTTGAATGCTTCTGTAGCAGCAGAATTTCATTTCCACAGCTTAGTGCTTCATTTCTTTATAAGTGCTGCCACCTCTGTGTAAGCTAAGGGTGAGCAATTAGATGAATACATCAAAAACCAGCAGTGGTTGCTTTATGGCAAACACCAGAATTGTGTGGTTTATCTGAGAGACGTGACAGACTGTAATGTTTTTTTTATTTTTTCTCATGATTGATTACATCACTTCTATTTCAGTGTAAACGTGACCAGCAGAACCTTGTTAATACTATTATGTCCAATATCTTGGACGCACATGTCCCATCAGTTTCATTTTCAGTCAACACAGACATGGTTAGTCGTGGTTAGATTCTCACAATAATTGAAGAAATATATATCTCATCCACATTCTTTTGTCTTTTCTATTTTTACTTTTATAGCATTTAAAGTCCCACTTCATCCAGCGTTGGGGGTATAAATCATGTTTTGATAAGGTCGATAGTAGAGAGGTTTCTCCTGAGACAGCACTTATTAACAGCCATAAAGATCTTCACATGGTAGAAATCACTTTTTCACAAACCTTTAAGCATATCGAAATTAAATTAAACATCAATACCAACTCACCAAATCACTCTTTCCCGAAAAGGCTTTTTATGTGGGCTATACCAGAACATGTAAGCATGGTCAGTCAGTGCTGCTTGTCGGCATTTTTGTGGCTGTGGCACCAGAAGATAAGCCATCAATAAACACAGTAGCTGTTTGGATAACTGAAAAGATCAAAGATGTAGGCGGCGATTCAAGAGGTCTGGAACCAGGCTACAGCAATGTCCAGAACAAGCTGTCCACAGTTTTTACCAAAGAAATAGTCCTTCTTCATATTCCATAGAACATTTAATTAACTGTTTTAATGTTTTGAAACCACTCACTGTACCTACCCTGAATAACATTACATCGTCAGCAAAGGAGCAACCTTCTCAACACTGACCTTCTCTTTTTTCTCTCTGGTAGATGAATATGGAGCTGAAGGTTTCTCAGGCCAAGGTCTCTCCCAAGGGGGTTCCTTCAGAGCAGGGCCTTTCGAGTCCTATGAGGACCAGAACCAGGGTCCAGGTCCTGCCCCAGGGATTGGCTTTACTCCCAGTCCAGGATCAGGGCCACCGGGTCCCGCCACCACCAACTTCAACAACATCCACATCCCACCAGGGGCCCACGCACCGGCCAACACTCCAGCCGAGCTGCCTCCCCCCACAGGTATGACGCACTGTTTTTATATACATGATGCTTTCAACCATGAGATTTGTTTTCAAATCTTACTTTTCGAGAAATGAAGTTCTTCATGTGGTTTCCAAGTAAATATAGTTAATTTCAAACTTTGATCGCAGCCTGAATGGAGAGTTTGTAGCTTTGCAGCTGCCTTTAATCACCATCATCTTCATATGAGCTATAGACCTCAGAATCAGGTTTATTTTTTTTTTCAGAAAGACAGATGAAAGAAACCCTGAATGAGTGATTGCATTGAGTTACAGAAGCTAAGAGTCTAGTCCGGACTTGACGTCAGGACGTTGCTATAAGTTACCTCAGTAACTGACGCTGATTGTTCGACAAGCTCCTCTTATTCAAATGAAATAAACCTGCTGAGGGGAGACTCTGTAGTTCAAAGGGGGCCTAATTGGATGGACTTCAGCAGTAAAGGGAGCCAAGCAGGTCCAAGTCCAGCTGGCATACATTTACTGTACTTTATCTGAAACTCCCTGGAAACAAGGGCGGGCCTGTGGTAACTATTAGACTCAACATGGTTGTATCAAATCTAGTGATACAATATAATAGTAAAATCATTATGATCATTACTGGCCTGGTGTTTCCAGTGTCCCATTATTCTCAGATTATTAATTATGTAAACTGATGAACGAAACCTTTCATTTTTATCTTTCCAGACCTTCTAATCATCTGTTTTGGAATCCCTCTTTCTCGCTAATTTCCCCTGATAACACTGAGTACGTGACAGCTTTACAATTTTCTGGCACTGCATTCAATAACAAGTGCCGTGAGTGTGTGTGTACTTGTTGCACTTGTGCAAATGTTTGCAGATGTCTTCATGAGGATATATAAACGAGGGAAACGATCCAAAGTGAGGATCTTAGGATCTTATCTGTGGTCAGGTTTTACTTCTACAATGAATTCTAATTATTTGGAGGTTGACATAATATATTTTTGAATTCTGTGTGTGTCACACAAGAAGACTTAATTGTACCCCTGTGGCAAATCAGAGTGTACAGACAAAGGCTTATGTAACTCAAGGCACCGTTGCCTCCTCACGACTGTGTGTGCCCGGGTGAGAGGAAGTTCTGTTTTTGTTTCCCATGTCGAGGGACGGAGCACAAGACAAAGTGTGTATGTGCTTTACACACATATACGCACAACAATCAGGTCCTGTAGGGTGATTATAGCTTCTGCACAAAGAGCTGGACACAGAAAATACAAACACTCCCACACACACACACATTGTTGATTGTTGTCTGACTGGCATTTAATGGCTGTTAAGAAGACGTGATTAAAGAAAATGAGTGACAGAAGTTGACTTTGGTGCTCGTCCAGTCACAGAAAGCGTTTGCTGACAGACGAGGTGCATTTTCACTCCTGACTGCTGCAGATAGTGAAGGACTGTTGATCACCTGACAGCTACGTGTTGGCTTCAGTGTGGGGGGAGCAGACGGGATGTGTGTTGCACAAGTGCTTGATTTCAATTTAAACTTTTACTTCCTGCGTGAAAATCTAATTATTTTCATGATTATTTATGTAAAGTATGTGTAAGTGTACAGGTTTACTCTGTGTGATTAAAATACAGATCTGATTAAGGTGCAAACAGCTCGAGCACTGATGTTTAACCTTTCCTGGAGCTATTTTTCCATGTTTCTTTTCGCATTGTTTTACTAGAAACATATTTGCAAGAGAACCTCATTTACCGTAAACTACCCAAAAAAAGTGCCATCATGTTAAGCCCCTTTTAGTGCACAAGTTAGAAAATTAACCAAAGTGAAGGTACACTCATGATCCAGGTCTCGTCTGATAGGGAACTCTACAGTAAGTGATACTTACAGGTGACCATTAATACACATGTGAGGACTCGTCATTTTTAGAATGTATTATGTAGTATTTATTTTATCATAATGATATTTATGAAGTGTTTCTGTTGACCAGCAGAAGCAGTTAAACCAGTGCCTGTTCCCAGATCATTGCCCACTGTGGACCCCACACTGCTCAACGCCCAGCAGCAGGGTAAGAACACACACACACACACACACACACACACACACACACACACTAATACATATTAAATATACACTGCATACAGATATTCACATGGGCACTACAGACACATCACATGTAATGCTTCCATGCATACAGGAGTCTGTGTGCTTTCTCTCCAACAACTAAGAACAGGTTGAGTTCACTGTGATGTCTGTAGTGGTTTCCAGTCTGGTATAGATTTGAGTTTAAAATACCGCTTCTTGTTGAAAAATGTCTCTAGTTTAGGGCCCTAATATATTTCATACAGCTCTTTATCCCTCTGTGGTCCATGTGGGACCGGTCTGTAGTGAAAACAGAAAAATGTGGAGCTGTGCATATCTGGAATACATTCCTGAGACTGATCCCAAACTCTGTCTGCTTTTAAAGTCTTTATTCCCCCTGTTGGCCTTCGTTAAACGTTTATCTCTTTTGTTTTTACATGTTACATATTTTTATGTATTTAAAGATGAAATACTCCCTCTGCATGTTGTCTCTCTCCCTCTGTGTTCACTGGGAACACCAGTAGAGGATGAATGACTGAACGCAAGAATTTCTTTCTGCAACATACAGTCTGAAAAAAAAAAATCCGTAAATGTATGTAAAGCCCCTGTAGACCTGCATCTCTTTACGTTAATCTGACAGCAGTTTAACATGTGGGTTTCACGTCAGACGAATAATCACTGGTAAAAAAGACACTTTCAACATGGCACATGTTGGAATAACTCCAACATTGTTGTAATTTATTTCAGTGAACAATAAGCCAGCGAGCCAATAGAGCCTGTTAGTGTAATCAGTGTGGGTACAGCAGGTATGGAAAACTAAATAACTAAATATCGATACAAACTAAAATTATTTTTGTAAGCGAGAAAATGATCTAAAGCACCAGGAAGGAAACCACAAAGAGAAAGAAAAAGGGAAAACAGGAGAAAGGAAAAATACATAAAGCTAATACCTAAAAATATAAAGAAATATGTAAAAAAAAATGAAGACTAGATGTATCAGATTCGATCTCTGGAGTCGCTCTGCCAACATCACTCTGAGTGAAGAAGAAAGCGTAATGAAAACAGAGATTTAGTTTTCTGAGAAGATGGTTGACTTGTTATAAGAGGTAGGAAACAAAAAATAAGCTGATGAAGAGAAAAAGCTTAAAACATTAAAAGGGAATTTTCTTCTAACAGAAACTCTATTTAGCCTCATCTTCTCCGTCACTGTAAGACAGCGACGACGTCCCTCTGAATGGCAGCAGGAAGCTGAATTTCAGCCTGTTGACAACGTTTACTGTCTTGGAAGAGAGTACGCCTTATATATTTGGTACTTGACATGTGTAGTTTCATTGTTAAGACTTAAGGCAGTTAGGAAGTGAGACATTAACTGTCCTGGGAGAAACGCTTGAAGTGGCAGGTTCAGCCGCAGGCTTTTAACTGTCTCATTAATGGGTTTGAGCATGAAATCTGTAACGCTGAACATTTCTCCATCACTAACAGGATTATGAGATAGTGGCACTCGACACACTTTCTCTTCCTGTTGATGTCATCACAAGAGAGTCTGAAAACCTAATTGACTTGAGTTGGAGACACAACTCAACACTTTGCCTTTCCACTGAGGTATTTCAGTGTCACAGTTCTTCAGCTCAGTTTATGTACTTTGCATTTCAGGACATCAGTATTTAGAGTAGTTGCTAGAAAATGCACGTCCAGTCCGTCCAGAGTGGTCTTTGAAGTCCACTTTGAAGTTGTGGCAGTGTTTTGAGGTCACTCTCTGATGATTTCAAAGCAAGGATAAAGTGTGTAGAGAGGCCGACAGAAACCACAGAGGGCCGAGAGCAGAGTCAGGGACACTGACACAACAGTGAGAGTTGAAAATGAAACTGTGTTCTTGTTCTTGGGGTAGGGTCTGAAACCAGTATCAAGTCTAAATCCTTCTGAATCTCTCCTCAAATCTAATTACATTCAGCATTTATAACAAAAGTCCAATATAACTAAAACACAACGGTTCAGCTGAGATCTGTATTATGTGCTGCCACTCAGAACAGCTTCTGCCGACTTAAACTACAGAAACCGACGTGATGCAGCTGGATGGACAACACACACACAGTGACCTTACAGAGTGGTGCCTCTTTTCTCTCACAAACAATCTTAGGTCCAGTAAGTTACTCTCAGCATTAATGTTGGTTAGTTACACTAATATGCCACTGGCACTGTTTGTTACTTATAAAAGACTATAGAAAATATAAATAAGATAAATATGTAAAAATACATTTTATTTACTTAAAACTGATAATATAAAATTTAACAATATTATGTATGTTGAAATAGCACTATTTACATGAACAGCCAGTTGTACAAAATAGTTTGAAGCACAAAACTATCAAATATTGTTTGTATAAAAGTACTCACACTGTTAGTAGCTGCAGCAACAGTATCAACACCCGATTAGGACGTTACAGTACTACAGAGAGCGACACCTGCAGTTTGTAAGTGTTAAATGAATTTAGAAGCCTGTTTACCTCAATGTTTTGCACATTTCTAATTAAAAAAAAAGAGCGGCGATAGAAGAGAGAGAAGTCATTTGTTAATCTCAGAGCTCAGCCAATCAAAATATTTGATCAACCTGGAACCAGATCCAAACCAGAACCGGCTATCAGAACCCAACCTTTGTGAGGGGCAGTGAGGTTTCTGTCGCAGTAAAATCACTTTCATCACATTCCTGCGTGATGCCAGCTTTTCCCATTAACATCCTCTATAGAAGAGATGAAGGCAGCTGATCCTCCACAGTGAGAACAAGGCTGGAAAAGATGACCGGGTGGTAACATGGCTTCCAATACAGAAATAGCACTCCTCTCTCTGGTGAAGTGACACTGCAGGACATGGTTGCCGTCTGATTGGTCCCTGCACCAGTCGTCTGTCTGCCATCTAACCTATCATTACATCCTCACCACCGCCACTTCGCCGCTGTCTAGACTATGATTATCTGCTGGTGGTTAGCCGCGGAGAGAGTGAGAACGAGAGAGAGCGGTGGAGAGCTTAGAGTCCGATCATGAAGCTCCGTGCTTTTCCTATAATTCACTCTTTGCTTAGTGTTTCCGTCCATCAACAACTACCAGGTTATTGGAAGAAAACAAGTCACTGATACTTTATCATTTGACATTTAGTTTCTCTGTTAGACGTAATGGTTTTGGATGCACTTTCTTTCTTTCATCCTGCTGCTGCAGCAATTCTTTCTCTGCTCAAGGTGTTTGTCAGGCAAAACGAAAGCTTTCTCCAGCAGAGATCCTCAAGCTTCGAGAAGCAGCCTTGTGACTGCCGATTTAATCCCTGAATCAGCAGGATACAGAACCATGTTAGTTAACTACGACTCAGGTGGCAGTGTAGGTCGTCCATTAATCGCAGGTTTGATCCTCATCTCCTGCGTATCAAAGTAGTCAAAGTAGTTTTAATGTAACTGTTTTGAAGTAAAGAATAAATAAAGACGAAGCATGTTGCTTGGTCAGCCTGTTATGGATAAATTTTGGAACAATCATATTGCAGTTCTGAACATTTTTTGAGATACATGTGGAAAAAGCTTTTTGTAGGATTTTATTTTTCTATAAAGATTAGTACGCTTGCTCAGCAGAACCTTTAACTGGATAAATAGGTGAAATGAATAATTCAACCTCTTTTCAATCCAAGTCATTGAAAGAGGAAAAGCAGTTGTTTTTTTTTTTTATTTCAACTCTGCACTTTTTTTCCTCACTGGGTGAATTCAGGCGTGGCTGATAAACTGTGTGACTCAGGCAATTACACTTTTGTCCGGTCGCTGATACAATTAAAATGAGAGAGCCTGCTTGAGGAATACATTAAGCCTCGGTCCATGCAGATAAGTGAAGAAAATGTAGCTCGGAGCAGTCCATTAAAACATGTCAAACAGCCTGAAAAGAAGAGACAAACTACCCAGTAAGCATGTTGGGTATCTGTTCTGCAGCTCCTATTTATGAGCAGAGGTATGAAACTTTTGAATTCATTCAGTCAGCAGTCCTCAGCTGGTCTCAATGCCTGTTTTTGACGCTCCTGAGATGAATGTGGGCATACTGTTTAGAATCATTTATTACACTGTTGGACTGCTCTGAAGGTATGGAGATACTACACTGTGCCACGTATTGTACCTGGATTGTTTGTACAGTTTTCACAGCATGAACAGGGAACCAAACGCACCTCCTGTAAAGGCTGAAGACAGGACTCAGGCGTTCTGTATTTTGACAGTAAATGGATCGTAATTTTGATGATTAATTGCTTAAGTTCTTTCTAAACAACAGAATGCCAAATGCTCACTGGTTGCAGCTTCTCAAATGTAAAGACTTGCTTTGTTTCTCTGTTTTCTGGCATTTTAACTGAAAATCTTTGTGTTTGGGACAAAACAAGACATTTGAAGACGTCACCTGGGGCTCTGGACATTGTGATGGACATTACCAGCATAGTAGTTGTAATTTAACAATTTGAGTCTCTTGTCTCTTAACATTGGACGGATTAAATGCTGGTTGCCTGCCGGTGTGTCTGGTAGAAGATTCACTGATGCTGTTTTTGTTATAATTTTCTGACTGAAGTTTGTGTCAGTTGAATATCTTTGGAGAACAAGACAACCAATCAGCATTTTTCAGTATTTTCTAACATTTTATCAACTAAACAATCAATTAATCATAGAAAAAATCATAAGCTGAATGGATGAATGGCTGCAGCTACAGTTATTGTCATATATTCATTCTGTTTATTGAGCTGTTTGCTGCAGAGGAAACCTGCTGACAGCTGATTGGTTTCTCTTTATGAAAGCTGATTGTCGTCTCGGTTTTATTTTTTCCATCTTAAATGATGATGTGGTCTCTAGAAACGAATCTCCGGGTCATTTTTTATCATTAGCACCTTTTTTGATGCCGTCGCTCTCCAAGTCTCGCTCCCTGATGAGCGCTGTGGTTTCTGGCTTTCTCCCATCTCTTTGCTGATTTTCCCTCCTCCTCCTTTCAACCTCTTCCCATCACTGGCAGTATGCAGTCAGCATATTTGCGAGTTTTCCCAGCTTTCTGGAGGAGAAGCGACATCGGCCAGGGGATTAGGAGCTTGTGGTGCAACATTATTCAATCATTCTTCTCCAGGACATTTTTAAGAGCAGAGGACCGTGTTTTATGAGTGTCTCTGAGCCAAGAGAAACATTATCTGTTGCACTGGTCCTCCAGTCTGCACTGCTTCCCAAAGTCGGGTCCAGGGACCTCCACAGGTCCTTTATGGGGTCCCACAATGTGAACATGAAAGTACAACAGTAATTTGGTGTCATTATTGTTTCATGTGCTTAACATTAAATCTGCGAGAGAAGCATTGGCTGTGTGGAAGGAAAGTCAAGTTTCTAACTGTGCCAAAATACAGCCATGAACAAACACCATCACAAAGGAGATCCAGGGTTTGGTGGTAGCTACCCATGAACCCCAGATACTCTATGGTGGGATCGGGACCTGAACGGCTTCACACAAACAGTGTCAAAGCAACAAAGGCGACCCTAACTCCATCTGTCGGCGCCTCCAAGACTCTCCAGGTTCAGACTGAGGTTGCCCTGAGTCTGATTTAGGACCACATATGAACATGGCCCAAATCTGATTGAAAAGACTATGTGGGAAACAGACATCTGTGTTAGTTTCATGTGTTAATTGAGGAAGGTTCCAGCCTCCTCATCGCTCTGATGCTCTTCATGTGCATCATCATTTGTTCACAAAGTCTGTTTCTGTTGTACTTTGTTACATTTTGCTTTAATCGATGTGTCAACTTTTCTACCTCAGCCAAGGGGAAAGACTTGTTGTGATCATTTAAGTTTGTATTTTATCTTTGGCGTTTCCACTCAGGCTTTTAATGCACAAATTGAAAATGAGCATAAAAACTGGTGAATACATTTTTATCTCTTTGTCCCAAAAGAGCTGACAGAGAGGAATCTCCTCACTGTGTTTTATAGTTTGTTAAATTGACTTATTTATACATAAGAGATATTAATTGATTACAGTGCTCCTAATAAGGTGGAACAAGATGTGTGTTTATTCTCTTTGTGCTGCTGCGGTCTGTAAGTTCACGTAACGGCGTTCAGGTCCGACTCGAGCTTCGGACTTGTTCCAGAGACGTGACCAGCTGCGTGTCAGTATCAGAAACAGCTGTGCAGTGTTTCCTGGATTACTTCACCATGTCACTGATACCTGAGGACACACGCCCACAACAACACACACACTTCTTCTTCCTTTCCTCCTGAGGTTGAGGTTCGTTGTGTTAGTAGCTGTACATCTGCTGACTCGGAGCAGGCTCTAAAACTCAGAGGATCTACTGTAAAACTGCTGTGGTTTCGTCAGCCGTGAAGCCGCCTCGTTGAATATTGTTCTCAGTAATGTGTTGTGATTTTGTGCTGTCAGTCACTTGGTCGTCCTGGAAACACGTGGCAGACACCTGCAGCTGTTGAAAGAGTGTGTTTGATATGGAGAGCGTGTCCTGCCCCGGACAGAGTCCCATGTGCTGTCTGCAGAGGGCTGGGAGGGCTGGTTCCAGTTAAAGACAGTCCTCTGGGGAGGGAAAGGGAGGTAGAGGGGGCGCCGAGGAGGAAAGAAAGGAATTAATATATAGGGGAGAGAAGGAAGAATGGATAAAAGGGAGGAGCAACGGAGGAAAAAAGAGAGACAAATGACAGGGAAAGAATTCCTTCTTTTAACATCAAGTCGTGAAGTCAAAGAGGGAAACAAAGTGTGTCAGGGAGTAGAGACTATGAGTCTATAAGACTATAAGTCTCCGATGATGTTGATATTGAATTTTAAAGTTTAAAAAGTGATTAAATATCCAGCATACACGTTTCACCTCCTTTTCAAACAGAAACACTCGTATTAATCAGAGAGACTGCAGGCAGCTCTCTTTTCATTTCATTTTCATTGTATTACCAGGGCAGGATTTCTGTGTTCGTTACATTGACAGCCAACGTATGAATGAAATGTAGACGAGAGGATGGGGCCCGGAAGAGGAGAGGAATCCTGGCTAGAACGTAAAGAGAAGATGAACTGGTAAAGAGAGGGGACGTAGTAAGAAGTAATGGGGGATTTGTCACTTCATTGTTAACAGATTACGACTGATGACACTGACTTTGTCCAACAGACTTTCACAGAGTTCTGAGAGAGGAAAGTAGAGAGAAGAGGGGCGATGGAGGGACAGAGAGACTAATAAATGAATGGAGAAGAGAAACATTGACAGTCAGGATCTTTACAAGGGGGTTTTCTGGGCTTTACATTCCTCCAGCACTCACTGGAGTCCTGTATGTGGAGGAGGGTGTACGTCTTCCATGGTGTTACACCCACTGTAACATGTTGTGGCTCCTCCAGGGTCTCTGATGGGCGGAGGGCTGCAGAAACAACGACACAGCCTCATTTTCTAGTTTCATGTGTCCACAGAAGTCCCTTATCATGAGGTTGTTGCTCGGGACATAACAGAGAGAGAAAGCTGTTCCTGACTCAGTTAAAGTGATGTGATGCAGGGTTCGATGATGGCAAACTAACACAAGTTTCATCCAACAGGCGCGCTTGTTAACTGCAGCGTTGCAGTTTATGATCTTTGGCAGCGAAAGTCTGGTTTTACCTGATGTGATTGTCCAGGATCAGAAATATTTTGACTTTATCTTCTGCTCTCTCACTCATGAAAACACTCATGGAGGAACGTCCCACATTTGCTTGTCTGACCCACATTGTAGTGAAACAAAGGTGGAAATCAGTAAAGTTTCCCTCTGCGGCCGGTAGATCTCCGTCACAAATGACCCACGTTCCCCCTCTGTGCTCACAGCTGATTACGGGCTGGTTTACGTGACGCAGGTCGGACCTTCAGGGAGACAAACGAAATCCTTTTGGCTCCAGACTGTTCTGAACTCTGGGCCTTCCCGTTCCCTAAACTACACTTTGTTTCATGAATTCTGTTGTTTTGCTCAGCAGATAAATTGGTGGAACACAAGCAAAGATGATATTATTATAATAAAACGTATAAAACAGAGAGAGGAGCACCAGGATATCAGAACACTCAACTCCGGCCACAGGAAAAGCTTATTTCATCGCACTGAACTGCGTTCATCAGCACGATAAAAAGAAGAAAGTCACTTTAAGGAGAGTCCTCCTCTTTGTGTCTATTTATCACAGCTCTGTGGAAGATAATTATTCGATCTTCTGATCTAAATCCAAGAAGGTTCTTTTGTATTTTGTTAAGTTCATCATCATTCTGTGTTTATTAATATGTGTTTATGTCCACTTCATCACTCCAGCGTCTTTCTTCTGGTTTTTGTTTTGAGCCTCTTCAAAAACCCTGAAAAGATTCATCAGTTGACAGAAAGAAGTGATGATGGATTTCTTGTTTAAGTGATTTTCCGATCAGAAATCTCTCAGAAAGCTTCTCAGATGTGACGATTTGCTGCTTTTTTCTTTTTTGAAGACGTTTTATGGGCTGAACACTTTAACTGATTAGTTGAACAAATAACAGAGTGAAAATAAATACTGCGTCATTCAGAGTTTAGATCCATATTGTAATTGAAATAAGGCATTTTACACTTGAGTTGTGTCAGTCTAATGGTTTGAGTGTCTGGCAGAGGAAGAAACTGGGCTCTGATTGAGACTTGTGGCTCGTGGTTGTAGCACATTAACTGATATCTGACTCTGATCTCACTGGCTCCCCCCCCCCCCCTTCTTCTCGTTGTCCCCCTCTGTCTTCCTTCCTTTCACCGACTCCTCGTTATCTTCCGATCCGCCTCTTTTTCTCCCTCCCTCCTCCCTCTATCCAGGCGGCGTTCATCTCTCCCCGGAGGACTTCACCAAGGCTCAGAAGTACTGCAAGTACGCCGGCAGCGCCCTGCAGTACGAGGACGTCGGCACGGCCATCCAGAACCTCCAGAAAGCCCTGAAGCTCCTCACCACCGGCAAAGAATGAAGCTTTTGTCCTCCGATCTGCTCCCTCCAGCCCTCCTTCCTTCCCCCTCTTTTCTCCACAGCAGTGCCGCTCTATCTGTCACCGATCTGACACACACACACACACACACACACACTGAGGCCGTCCTGTTCAACTCGCCATCAGAGGAGGACATGATGGAAATCAGTCTGCAACAATGGCTGCCTGTGTCTGACACTGACTGACTGATTAATAGATCCCTAACAGCAGATCAAAGCTTCATCATTGATCCTTATTGGCTTGTTACAGATTCATCAGTATGAACGTAAACACACCGTCATTCTTACGCCTGAAAGATCTCCACTCAGCGTCCACTTACTGGCTTTTTATGGAGCTGCTGAGGTCTGAGGGCTTTGCAGACTGCATTAAATAAGTTAGATGGGATCAGAACAAAACATTCAAATCAAATCCATGATTAGAAAATGGTGAAACCAAAGTTTTGAAAAACTAGTAAGTGGCCCTTTAGTTTAGATTGTTTCCTCAAACTTCAGTTTCCAAAGTAAAGAATGAACTTTGAAACCCTGAAGATCCTCCTGATGCAGCTCGTCCTCCTTTAATGTCCCATCTCCTCGCTTTGGATTAGTGCTGATTTACTCAGTTACTTTAATCAAAAGCAGCTAATGATTTTCACCTGGACTCTATATGCAGCATGTTACGTTTATGTTGAGAAAATTAACTTTTAGGACTGATAAAATAACCTGGTGTTAAATTGACCACGACCCCCCGATATGAAAGGGAAAGGGAATGTATACACACATAGATAAACACATACATATGTTTTCTAATGGTGTAAATCATCATGTTGACAACATTAAAACTTCCATCTCCATTGTTAATAAGCAGCCGGTTCACTGTCACATTGAAGGAATAGTTCAGCTTTTCAGAAACCCAATTATTCACTCTCTTGTTAATTAATCTCAGAGCCAAGAGATGATTAGTGAAGCTCAGCATAAAGACTGGAAGTAAAAGGAAACAGAGGGCTTGTCCAAGAAATACTAACTGGTTAACTGGTTAACTGGTTAACTGGTTAACAAACTGCTGAACACGATACATGACGGCTCCTGTAGGACTGACTAAGGTTCGGTGATTAAACACTTCAGGTTTGAACCGTTGACTAACTGAACAGCTGGGTAACTGACCGACTGGTGACCAGGTTGTCCAGAAGACTTTTAGTCTGTTTCTGTCCAGCAAAAAAACTTCCATCATCCATAATCATCTGAAAGCAAAAACTGATCCCAGAAAAGCTTTTTTCTGTCTTTTCTCATCTGTAAAATGCAATCCGAAGTCTAATCCAAGTGTTGATGGTCAATTACGTTCTTTTTGGTCGTTGTGTTCACGTTTGCTGTGTCACCGTCGTTCACTCTTTGCTCCAAAGCCAATAAAGAAATGAATGTGGAGGGAAAACAGCTGACGATGCAGTAAATGAGCGAGTGAATATAGCTGCTGTCGGAGCGTCAGCAGGGGGCGCTAACTCACACAGAGGCCTGGTGGTTTTGAAATGTTTTACTGTTAATGTGCTGCATATCACTTTCTCTGTATGTATTAATTATGGATTTCTTTTCTGGTTATTTAACATTTAAGCTTCTCAGAGCTTCTTTTAGTTGGACTTTAAGGGTTTTCATCAGAATCAGTGATTCACGGCAGTTTGAATAAAATGTTTGAAACGATGTCACACCGGCTCTGTTTCTGGTGTCTGTAACAGCTGAGGTTTATTTTCTCCCTTTACAAACTCTAACTCCACTTCTGATGAGTTAAAATGAGTCTTTTTAAAGATTTTTTTTATATAAATTGAGTCAGTGTTTTGACCTACCTGCGCCCGGTCGTCCCTCCTGCAATCAACACCAGACCAGATGCTGCTTGCAGGCTTCTCCACGTCAGATAATAACAATAATAATGATAAACTGAGTCAACATTTCCTTCTTGAGTTATGGCTGACTACACAATGACCCGCTGGCTGTTATCCAGTAGACGTGCCTTGCTGAGTAACGTCTGCACACTCTGCACACACTCGCTGTACCGTTGTGGTTTTAAGAAGTTAGCAGGGATCGTGTCGCTGCTCAGAAACACCAGCAGACTGACGAGTCTGTCGGTCGATAAACGGCCTGTGAAACAACTCAAGTATATTTGCCTGAATTTAAAGTTCAGATTTTTTGAAGTGGGGTTCTATTTATCTATAGTCGGTGGGCCTACAGTAGATGGAGAATATTTCCACAGCTTTACCCTGCGGTCAGACAGGGGAACTGAAGCTGTTATATCAACCTTTTGACAAAAACATTTTACCTTGCAGAACCTGGGAGCTGCTGGTCTGCTACTGTAATGTGTAACACGTTAGTTTGGATCCAAACACTGAACTCACTCCATAAATACAAACTAACAGATGGAAGCAGGTCACAGGAGTTGTGGTGGCTGTGAAGAGAGTGATATGACGGCTTCAGTTCCCCTGTCTGAAGGGAAGTTAAAGCTGGGGAAATATTCGAAATGTAGCATCCACTTAAACTATTATTGATTTCTTTAGGTGTCTAAAACCCGTTTTGCTGCTGACTCCGTCCACAGCAGCACGTCGCTGAGGGTCGGGTCCGTTCAGCTGCATGCTTCTTTAAACTGAGGGCGCCGACCGCCATCCACTGTAGGTAACACACTGACTATAGAAGGTACCTCATACAACCACACTGCAAACAATCTGAACCATCCCTTTAATTAAAATAAGACATTCCATCGTATATTAAAACCTTTTTTAAATTCTAAAATTCTGCATGTAAATTGATGTCAGATCTGTCTCCAGTGTGATCAGGTAGCTGGTTACGGTAAACAGTCTCTCAAAGTTTGGGAACGTTAGAAATGCCAAAAACAAGTGCCAACATTAGGAAATATACAACATTAATGACCGTTGCAGATTGTTCCTCTGTTTGCTTTATATATGAAAGGACGCTGCAATGCTGTTCTGTTGTCTCTAAACTTGCCAAAGAAACAAAGTTTATCACCGTCAGACAGGTTTTTCCTCTTTATGGTTGGCGTCCTGCACCAGGAACGCTTGGAGGCCGGAAGTCAGAAATTTCAAGAGCAAGAGTTTGAGCAGAAAGTTGACGTCAGACTATTTTATAAATATACTTTATAAAATACATAAATATACTTTATAAAATACAAGACATTTAACAACGTAAACTAAAAGAAACTGAATCTGCTGAGATGCACTGTTATCATGTTCAGTTTCTCTGGATCTACACGTCACACGTGGTTCCAGTTTAGTTCATGAAGTCGTTTTCTGAGGACTGAAGGAAGCAGCGGGGGGGGGGGGGGGGGGACTTCAGGTTTGATGCAAACCTGAAGTTCAAAGTGCGTCAACTCGTCTTAAAACATCAACAGGACTTCTCAAACCTCCCGGGACGCTGTGAGACGACTTCAGACCTCATTAGTTCGCACAAACCTCCACACTGCCGGGATCAAGTCAACATAAAGACTTCGGATTCCCAGAAGTTCGTTAGTGGGAATTCTGTCAACTTGTTCAGGTGAGTCTGACAGGTAACTTTCACTGCAGGAAACTTTAGTGGCTTTAGTTATTTTGTGTGATTTCACCGTTATTTTGATGGATTTGTTCACTTTGAGCTTCCGGTTCAGTTAGTCTGAGTTCTTCCGGCCTACAGGTGTGCGGCTGCAGGTGGACTGTGACTGACGAAGCCTCCCACCTGGTGTTTGCAGCGTGTTCTGGAAGCCTTGGGGCCCTCTGAGGTGTTGGTTGATATCTCGAGGATCGTCATGTCCTCCGTCCTGAATCTGACATCAGCAGGAACATTTGGAGGAAGAACCAAAGAGCGTGCTGCTGTTTCGTGGGAACTTTCATCCAGAAATCCTCATAAATGCGCGTTGAGTATTTTTAGCTTGAGTGGAGCCTGATGGGAAAAGCCGGGGTCACGTGACCACCTGCAGGTCTGGCTTCTCCGTTCAGACATGTTGCTCCTGCTGACGAAGGTTTCAAAGAACAAGAGGTTTCCTTCAGATCTCACTTGTGAGCACAGACTGGGGGTTCCTGAATAATCCTCCGGTCTCAAAGAAATTGTGCCTCAACCGAAAGTTACTTATCTTAAAAATACAATATATTTTAAATAAAATGATGAATTCTAATAAATGATTATTACAGTTAAAACTGACTTTTTAAGACCAAGCAGGACAGCTGCCCGTCTGTCTGTCCTCCACATTCCTCAACACTCTGCTTTTCAAATTAAAGGTCCCTCCCAGTCCGTTTTGTGCCTGTTTGCTTGTATTTTTAGAAGAAAGTCAGATAAATATATCAGCCAAGTTTTTTTCCTCTCTACCTTCTGGACTCTGACTCCAGGCCCCCGGACGTCTTGTTCAGCCCTCCGTCATAAAACCCATTTTATTTAAGTGTGTCTGCCAGGGACAAGAAGTTTTATTTGCGTTAATATTACGCAATGTTCTTGACTTTCTCTCTCCGTCCTGTCCTCGTGCAAATGTTGTGTCTTCAGACTGGGGGGGTGTCAGGGTCCCACCTCCTGCTGGACTGAGACAGGACACATTTCTTTAGTTTCTCCACAGACTGTGTTTTCATCCCCACGGTGGACTATTTGAAGTGAACTGGTTCAGTTCGCTTATATGTTAGTACAGATCCCCCCCCCAATCCCAGATGTATTTGACAGCTGGAGTTACTTTTCAGCTGATATTATAAGCTTGTGAAGTCCAGCAGGTCATGTCTCCTCGTGTCCTCTCTGAGTCTCTGAGTCAAAGAAACGTTGGCGAGGAAACAGAACAGGTGCTTTTACTTTTAAAGGAGTATTTGTGTTGTGTTGTCTCCCACCATCTGAACATCAGCAGCCTTCAGCTTCAATCAGTTTCAGCCTTTTTCTCTCCGTCGACGAGGAGATGATGCAAATCTGGGATCCCCCCCCCCACCTGTCTATCAGGCCCATCGGCCTACATGACGTTTAAAGGCAAATGAGACGCAGCTCTTTGTTCCCGCTGGCCTCAGGCCTTCCTTTGTCCTCCACCGTTATCACCTCGAGTTTATCAGCACTTTAATATCAGAGTTCACCCTCACAGCATCTGCTCCGATGACACGTTTTATCTCCAAGTGTTTGTGTTAAATAATATTAATCACTTTATAGGTGCAGCTCCTTTAAAAACTGAGTTTACAAAGTGCTTTCACAAACAACAGAACAAAGGTCAAGTTACAACAAGACAAAAGAACATCAAGGATCACGATGAAGAGTTCCTTTATGTGCTGAGAAAATTCTCCTCCTGAAGCTCAGCAAACTGTTTCAAACCCTCTGGGATCAGCAGGAAAAGCATCGTCACAGAGCTGAAAACAGGCTGTTTTCTGTCGACTTTTTAGAGATACATGTGATCTTATTGATATCTTATATGATGCATCGCTGCAGATTAAACTGGCCAACAGGATATAAAGGAGTTCAAATGAGCTCAACCTTTAACATCTACAGCAGTAAAATGCAACAGACACATGAATGCAGCAGGAATATTAATCCAGAAACATCAGAGATAATAAAACACTGACAGCAACTCTTTACTTTCAGGATGTGTAGCTGACAGTATTGATATATAATAATGAATATTATATTTCTGAGGCCGGATGCTGAAGTTGCTGCTGCTCAGGACTCTGTGTGTTCAGTCTGACTTTATAAAGGAGCTGCAGACCTGAAGTTCATGTCTCTGCAGCTGTCTAACTGCTTTTATTTTGAAAGTTCCGCCCTACATATGTCCGGCGACATTTATTTTGACAGCCTGACCGGAAGTTGTCCGCCTGGTTCCCTGCAGCTTGACTCCGCTTCTCCTCCAAACCGAACTGGGACTCCTTCAGTCTGGAAGCGTCTTCAGTCCGGATTAGTGAAGCGCACCCAGCCGGTCTGTCTCTGTCTGTCTCCCCTCTGTGTCTCTGTCTCTCTCTCTGTCTGTCTCTCTCTCTGTCTGTCTGTCTCTCTGTCTCTCTGTCTCTCCATCTCTCTCCAAACTTTGGAGACTTTTGCGCGTCAGCGAGGCGCGTTTTGGATTTGGTGGATTTGGAGACTCCAGCCTGTGTGCGCAGGTCGCAGTGTGATCCTGGTCCGCGGGGCGGGAGGATGATCCTGCAGGGGGACCAGCTGCCGCTCCTCTGAACACATGTGAGTGTCCCGGGACTCCCGCGGCCCCGCTCCGGTGCGTCCTCCCGGTGCGGGGCCGCGGAGCTGCGTCAGCTCGCGGTTCTTCTCGTGTCTGTGAAGCTGCTGAAACTTCACCCGATCCAGTTAAAGTTAGACTGAGGGGAAGTGTCGGTGTGAAGAGGAAACAGAAATGAGTCTTTTGTCTGTTTCCATGATGCTGGTCCTGCAGGGACCCGGGCCCAGCCGCTCATGGAGACCTCCAACCTGTAGAAACAGGATTAAAGTAAAACCTGAGACTCTGAAACACACACACACACACACACACACACACACACACACACACACACACACACACGCAGTCTGAACTGTGTTTCCAACATGAAGCTTCTGCTGCAGGAGCTGAGGCTCCATCAGGCTCCAGCTGTGACAGGAGAGACACAACTAACTGTGTGTGTGTGTGTGTGCTCTTGTACAACTATGTTTGTGAGAACCAGTTGAGTTTTAGACCATGCAAGTGAGGACATGTTTGTAAAGTGAGGACATGTCTGTAAAGTGAGGACATGTTTGTAAAGTGAGGACATGTTTGTAAAGTGAGGACATGTCTGTAAAGTGAGGACATGTTTGTAAAGTGAGGACATGTTTGCTGGTCCTCACTGTCAGAGACTCCTTCAACGGCTGTTTGAGGTTCAGACTTGGTTTGAAGGTTCAGGTCAGGGTGGGGGGGATGCATTATGTCAATGAATGTCCTCACAAGTATAGCTGTACAAACCTGTGTGTGTTGTCTGTGTGCGTGTGTGTTGTGTGTGTTGTCTGTGTGTTGTCTGTGTGTGTGTGTGTGTGTGTGTGTGAGTGTGTTGTGTGTGTGTTGTGTCTGTGTGTGTGTGTGAGTGTGTTGTGTGTGTGTGTGTGTGTGTGTGTGTTGTGTGTGTGTTGTGTGTGTGTGTGTGTGTGTGTGTGTGTGTTGTGTGTGTGTGTGTGGTCTGTGTGTGTGTGTGTTGTCTGTGTGTGTGTGTGTGTGTGGTCTGTGTGTGTGTGTGTGTGTGTGTTGTCTGTGTGTGTGTGTGTGTGTGTGTGTGTTGTCTGTGTGTGTGTTGTTGTAGTTTGACAGTTTTTTAAATGAGTCAGAAAATGCTGGAATCAGCCTTTAACAGGTCAGACTCCAGGCTGCTGAAACCCCCTCAGTGTGTCTGATGCCCCCCCCCACAGGAACATTAGGATAGAATGAGCGGTCCTCAGCTGATTGACAGACGATCATGATAATCCACTGATCGTTCCCCTCACAGCTTCTCCCATGTGAGTATTTCCTGCTTCTCCTCGTTTGTTGCAGCAAACTGAATATTTGTGGTTTGTTGTTTGGACGAAACTAAACGTTGATGATCTGATGTTGTATGATTCAGTTAGTGGAGAACATAATGTGTTAGATGCAGCGCGACTGTTGGTGACAGGAATATATATTATATATGTATTTGTACTGTTACTGTTACATGAGAGATTCATAGTAATACTGATAATAATAATAATAATAATAATATTCCTGTAGAGATAAAGAGATAAAGATCAGGCCTGCCAGTGAAGTATTCAGATCATTTACATTCACCTCAGTGAAGTGCTGTCAGAGTTTCCTCTGATAACACCGGATCACGATTACTGATGTATTAATATGTAGCTGAACTTTTCTAATGGAAACCAGCAGAAGTGTGTGAAGTTCAGTCTGTAACAGTGGATCATATTTAATAACCTGATCATCTGTTTGGTTTGTGAAATCAGCTCTTTAATGACTGCAGGGAAGTAAAAAGTACAATATTCCTCATTCGTAGTATACAGGAGCATCAGATGAAATACTGGAGTAAAGTAAAGTACATCAGATCTGCAGTAAATGTACTTATATAACCACGATAACAACTGTTTCAATGAATACATTTGACTCATGTTTGAGAGAATATTTCCGTCTTTAAATGTTTAAAATGTTTTTAAATGGAAAGTTAGTGACACGATACCAGACCCGAGATACAAACCAGGAATCTTCCTGGAAACGTTTCAGAGATAAAAGTCTCCCCAGTTTCAGAAGTGATGTGCTTCTACTTTATCGAGGTCGGACTTATCAAAGGAAGTGTTGTTGGAGGTGGACGCGTCGCTGCCAGCTGTTACACAACCTGTGAAGGCCCAACGCCCAGAAAACACACCGCGCTCCCACAAGGGTCCAGGTCTGAGCGAGCCGCCTTTAAAGGAGGCGCGAGGCGGTGTGTGTGTGTGTGTGTGTGCGTGTGTGCGTGTGTGTGTGTGTGTGTGTGTGTGTGTGTGTGTGTGGGGGGGGGGGGGGGGGGAGATACCTGACGATGGTCGACAGGTGATAAACTGACACGTATGGAAGCTGTTGGAGGTGAGGCTCTGACAGAGAGGAATGTGGTTTAATTAAACTGAAGGGGAAGATGTGATCTGACCGCCCGCAGGTGGAGTTTAATCCTGATGACATTATTCGGAGGATAAGGAGGAGGCATTCCCCTCATTTTCCCTGTAGTCAGTAAAGCAGGCGTCTGGGAAAGCACCGTACACCGAGAACTGCACCGGGGGAGATTCTTATCTGTTGTTTTTGACCAAAGCACAGAGTGGAGGGCGGCGTGTCCCCAACCTGTGACTGTGACCTGCTGATGCTGACATTTATACCTGCTGCATGTCAGCAGGAAACAGGTTCAGGCTGCAGCTGGTTCAGGGGGAATATTGGGAACGTGAACACGTCCTGTGGACTGAAATCCACGATCATCGTTCTCTAATCCAAACCAAGAGAACCTTTCGTAGTTATGTTGATAAAAACCGACCTGAGCAGCGTTACATTTCTTCCACAACATATTTGTGTTTGACTCACAGGTCATTTAGTTGCTTTTCCAGAGCTGTCGACCACAGCTCACAGTCTTCTTCAGCAGGCAGACTTCCCTGAAGCTCTGCTGCTGATGTGAGATCAGGTTCAAACTGGACAACATAGTGTTTAAATGTTATTTTTAGTGTTATTTGAGCTGTGAATAGTTTTCTCAAAGGAACTTGTAGGATGAGAGTCGTCTCAGGCTGCAGCTCACACTTCTTTTCATTGAGTAATCTGTTTTTTTTTTTCTGATTAATCTAATAAAAGACGTGAAAAGATGTCCAAGGTGACGCCTTCAGCTGTCCTGAACCCAGATACATTCTGTTTTCTGTCCACTAAAGGCCCGCAGGACATTTCACAGTGAAAGCAACTAGGAAAATAGATGATAAAGCAGCGTGTGCTTCAGGACGGGGCTGCCTCGTGATTGACAACTTGCTACCATGGCGACCTCCAATCAGGATAGAAACGGTTGTTTTGGGTGGCCTCGGTGGCTACGCCCACTTCTTCTCGACAGTCTGTGGTTGTAACATTTCATTTTATTCCACCGCTCGAGGTTCAGGAGGTGATGATATGTCAGGTTTATGTGTCTGCAGCCTGTTGTCGAGCTCTTCTGCCCCCTAGTGGGCACAAATGAATGAGTGCAGCTTTAAAGGCGTCTGTACTCATGGCAGCGGCGTAGATTAGGAGGGGAGAGACCGACAGACAAACATGCTGCTGCTTAATGATCGTTAGTCTGCACGAGTGTTTGGGGGGTGGAGGGGGGCAGTTTTATGTAAATACACTCAGTGTAATTCACCAGAGAGCACAGATTTACGACCAGAGGGCTCCACCAACGCCGGAGGATTCTTCAGATTGCGACACTTCGGCGACAGGGGCACCGCTAGAAATTTAAGAGCCCCGTTACTTCGGCCTCCGCCCCCTGATTTGATTAGAATAGAAAAGCAGACTAATTACACATACCAGATGGGGAGATTTCAGAACCACACCAACGCAGCATAATAAATCTGACTCAGATCATAATCTCAATCCCCCAAATTCATCCTGTTAACTTCTCTTTCTAAGAGTTCAACATGTCAGGAATAAAACAAGTATGAGCGGCCAGGAGAGATGCAGCCCTTCCCTGCTGTGAACCCCTCCGTGAAGCTCTGCTCTTCATGTGAAAGGTTTCTGAGTGTTTCTGGTGTGGAACCCTCGGTGTGATTGTGTGATCCACAAAATGTCTGACTGGAGGTGGAGGGTTTGCCGGCTGCCGTCCAGCCCCGCAGACACATGAATCGCTCCCTTTATGTGGTCGTGTCCGCGGCCTTGCTCGCTGACCTCGCTCCACTTGTCATTCACTCCCATTTCCATACTGGAGACGGAGGCGGGAGGGGGGGGGGGACAAGGAAACAAGACGCATGATGACAAAGAGGCGAGTTTTCTTTAATGTCAGGAGCTGCATGAATTTGCAGCGCTGGACGAAGCTGTTCGATGAGAGTAAATCCAGTTCTGTTCTCTCTGCTTTAAATGTTTCCAAGTAGTAAAAGAGTTGAGTTCACTTCAGATGAAGACAGAGTAGAAGAACATTGAATCAAAAGTCTAAACCTTCCCTCCTTCTCCACCTTGTACTGTTTTCTTTTCCAGTCAGGCGGAGGAAATGTGCAGCTGCAGTCAGTCGTATAGAAACACCTCCAGGATGTAACTTCTGGTGTGTTTCGACGTCTCAGTTTGTGTGTGGATGAAACAACGTGTCAGTGATCTTCAGAGTGTGTTTCTGAACCAGACAGTGTTGTGTGCAGCAGATTTTGTGGCAAACTATCCAGGAAGTGTTGAGATATTTCAACCTGGACCAAAGTGGGCCGACATCGCCAGGCCCACATGGCTAGTATGGCAAAAAAAAAGTAGGAAATATTCAAAATGAATTGTTTTCACACCTTTTGAGCCCCATCTTGTGTAATTTGCAGAGTTGCACTGCTTGGTGCTGTGGCTCCGACATCACGCAGCCGTCAGTTCAGCAGGAGCCAAAGATCGCAACAGGCTGCCCAAAATACCAAATACAAGCTTTAGATTTAGTTCCCTGTGTCTGAAAGCTGGTGGTTTGGGTGGAGGTCTGTGCTGAAGCTGAGGAGAGTGTAGACCGATGAGGTCATTATCCTGCGTAGAAACACCCTCATGTTCTTGTTGTGTGGATAGCGTGACCTCTGACCCCTGGTCTTCTGACTGCCAAGGCTTTGTAACGTTGCCACATTATTCTTTCTAGAAACCCGTCGTGTTTTCGACCAGCTGCAGGGATCTGATCGGTTAGTGATCTTTGGAGCTTGGTTGTGTAACTGACATTGTTGAGCTGCTTGATGCTGTGACTCTGAAGGACGAGTTGTGTTTGTGTAGTTGAGGACTGGAGACGGCGTAGGCAACATGGAGGACAGGTAAACACTGTCCTCGCACCTACCTCCGACATTGTAATGATACAGAGTAGAGTTGATGATACAGAGTATCCCTTTAATGAAGGAGTTATTGGTGTTTTTCTGGTCCCGTGGACGGACGGGGCCCGTCAGGTTCATGTGTGTGGGACACATTATCCTCTCATCTTTCACCAGCATTTTCCTGCCCGATAAGCTGCAGTATCACATCAACACATCTTCTTTCTCACACTTTGAGCTGCCAAACGCTGCATGTTTATGGGCGTCAGCCGAGTCCTCTGTTGAAATGAGGTGGGTTTCAGTCCCAGGACACAAACAGCAGCAGTTGTTGAGTAACAGCACCGTGTTGAGATGAACCCAGATTTGTTATTCTTCACCACACAAATGGGTCAAGTCCAACCCGTTTGTCCTGATCCGAGGCTCTGAGGACGGACGCTGTCGGACGCTGAGCAGATGGTAAAGCCCCTGAGGCAAACTGTGGGGCAATATAAATAACAATGTACAGGGATTTGTGCTGATGCTGCTGTCCTGCTGCTTTTTGGACTAAACGGTTTCTTTTTTAAAACTCATTCAAATACGAATGAATCTACGTGAAATATTAAAGGAATAACTCACATGTAAATCAGTGTAACTGTAAAGAACTCAACTGTCAAAAAAGGCAGACAGAAAAACAGAAATATTCTCTCATGACAAGACGTCTCTTCTGTATGAAAACATGTTTCCCTGATGTGTTGACGAGCCTCAGCAGTAAATGAACGTTTATATGAACTGAAATTTTATTTTCATTTGTGTTAAAGATCGACATTTTTGTTTGAACCATAAAATCCTTCTGTGCTCAGTGTCACCACTGTTACCATCACCTGATGGAGCCATTTGATTGGCTCTCTGGGGGCTGCAGGTGTGTGTGTGTGTGTGTGTGTTTGTGTTTGTGTGTTGTACGTGTGTGTGTGTGTGTGTTCTGTGGCTGGTGATTCATACATACAGAAACTTTTATCATCCATGTGTTTTCTGTGTGTGTTGTGGTGTTTTTATGCGTATCTATTCGGTAGGATTAGTCTTTGTGTTGGTCCCCTCTTTGGACTCGTGAGGAGCTTCAGTTGGTTTGTGTTGTACGTGTCGACTGCACCGCGAACAGAGCGGCGCTCTGCGGTCCACAGAAATCAGCTTGTTGTCCTCAGACAGTCAGAGCGTCCTGCTGAGGCGTCTCAGTGTCACAGCAGTAAACAAGCTCCATCACACACTCGTCTGAATATGAAGAGTATGTCGACGGCTGGTGTAAAAAGC
>CM062212.1:825000-1067500 GCA_031216445.1 Lateolabrax maculatus | reverse complement strand
TGTCATTTACATTATTATTAGAAGAAATTCACAGCTGCTGGCTGTATGAGAGTGATATTAATCTTTAATCTTACTCTATGAAAGAAAGCAAAGCATTTATACTTCCTTTCACCCAACAGTCACATCAAAACAGTGTTTGAAAAGCAGCCCCCCCCATCACACTGATTTTGTAGTTTCAGGTATCTTCAGTTAAACTCTGTGTTGATAAGAAACATGTGTTTGCTGAACAGGACGGCGTTTCGTTGCTGTGATTGGTTGTCACAGTGTCAGTGAAATAAAGTGGAAACATCCGTTTCAAAGAATGATAAATGCTTTAAAAACCACAAACATGACGAGAATCTACCTCCTGTATGTGTACAGTATAAAGTACAGGAACATTGTCAACAATCTACAACATATGTTGTGTCTTTTGTTAGAAGGAAGAAGTAAGTGCTCTCCTTTCACATTCAGCGCTGGCAGAAAGCACAGCCGAGGACGCAGCTGTGACCCCGAAAGAGCTTCTGCTTTGTGTTTACATCACATGTGTTTGGGTTTAATGAAATAATCTCAGTCACATACAGCTGAAGCACACACATCATCATGCATCACACAAACAAGGCTGGACTCTGTCCTCTGCTGCTGGTCCTTCTTCTCCTCCTTGATCACTCCTCTCCTCCCTCTCCGGTCATCTCTGCCTTTCACCTCCTCCCCTCCTCCCCCCTCGGAGGCCACTCTCGATTATCTCTTAGTGAAAGACAAGAGGATGAGGAGAGGGAGGAGTAGAAACACCTGTGGGGGTGAACAGCGTTCACCTGGAGGGAGAGTTCAGGTCCTCGCTGTCCTTCAGCTCAGCGGCTCGGTGTTCATGTCGATGCCTCCGCCTGCGTCCAGCTGCATCATTACATGTTTGTTGAAAGTCAGATCATCCAGGGTGTTGGGTGGGGTCCGGGCCAGATGACTTCCTCCACACCAAACTGGGAAAACCATCTTTATGGAGCTGCCAGACACCAAGTATCATTAAACTCTACGCTGGAACTAAGAGGAGAACCAGACGCAGACCAAAGGGACTCTTACTAGTACTCTTTAAAGTATATGTAGTACACCTGAAATCAGAGTCCTCACTACAGAAACCACCATATGTGACAGTTGATGCACTGTAAGAGTTTTCTGCTGAGATCAGACTATGCAATATTTTAGTCTTTGGAGATGGTCCCAGTGTGCGAGGAGTCCATCGTACAGTCAAACCTTCTCGCTGTGACTGGATCCCAAGTGTTTGTTGCTTACTTTCACGGACGACATGTACGTTTTGAACATACCTCAGCCTTTATCAGACGATGTAACTACAACTAATCTAACTTAACCTACCTAAAACTTATTAAATATAAAACCTTTGAAAGTTGGATCCATAGTGTAAAAACGTGGCTAACTTGGGATTTATCGAAGTTCCTGGATTGGGACCGTAGACTTTGTACAGGCAATCTTCAAAGAACCATTTGAGGTTTCGTCTTGTTTGTAATTTGAAGAACCTCTAAAGGTTCCTTAAAGTAGTTTTAATTGTCACAAAGCATGAATCTTTGTTTGTACCTCTTCCATTTCACCGGGTACAGGAGGCTGTGGTGTCTGGTAGAAACAAGCGCACACAGTATGTGGATTAAAGTGTATTTAGTTTGCAGGAAGAGAAGCAGCGCAGAGGTAACAACAAAGGGCCGAGGGAGAAAGAGGAATGAATGAGGGAGGAGAGGAATGCGAGTAAAAGAATGTGAGAGAAACGCTAGAAAGGACAGAGAGGTGAAAAGAGAGAAGGGCAGGTTGATGGAAGCCGACTAATCTACAGGATTAGTGTCTGAAAAAGACTGAGAAGGTATTTTTAGTTTCTCTTCGTTGCTGCAGAATATCGGTTATCATCGCCGCGCTCCGAGTCACGGTGAAATGCCAGCAGCACACTGAGAGCAACTTGGAATCAGATATGAAGTAAAACGGGACAAAGTTTCAGCATTTCAAAAATCCTTTCTACCTTTTCTGCTCAGCTCTGCTTTCCTGGCCCTTCGCTATCATACATCCTAATACCAGGGTCACATTTCAGGGTTTGTTACATCTACTATAAGAGTGCTTTGGTTTTTGTTCTCTACTTTCTGTGTTTGTTCAATATAAGAATATTTGTATATATAATATATACAGTATAACAGAAGCAGATCAGAGGACTCTGTTAAAAGTTAAAAGGTCTGAACTGGAGTAGATCATCAGAGATGATCATTATTTTAAACTTGTTATATTGTCTTTGGGTCATTAGGAGCAGTATTAGAAAGATTCCAGCAGTGTGTAACTCTTCTTTAACCTTTGGGAGACAGTTTAACAGGCTGCGTGTGGCAGAATGATTGCACTTCGTAGCTCACAGTGAGTGATTGTGAAGCAGAGTGATGAAGCGTCCTGCACCGTACCCACTCATCCTGTTCAGGGCTGCAGGACGGCGGTAACCTACAGTGATCCTGCATTATTTTTGGTGAGGGGCGGGGACACAATCATGTCATATGGGGGGCTGGTGCGAGTGTTCTGGTCATCGGACATACAAGACGGTTGTATGACTGTAGAGTTTGTGGTGTGAGGGTTGGAAATACAGCATAGCTGTCACAGACCTGCATTCAACATCGGCTTCTTCATCAACCACAACCATCATCATCCCTTAACCTGAACCAGGAGCTGCTGCTTGTAGTTTGCTCCGTCGTGGATCCGCTTGTTGTTTTGTCCACATTTTTCGGGTTTTGGTCTTTGTAAATACAGCAGGTGATTTATGAAGTAACAGATGCTTTTTGGGCTGTGTTGAATATGACGGCCACACCTTCTCTGTAATCGCTCATTTTACATATTAACATGTATTTGGCCGTGGCTCAGTGGTAGAGCGGGGTCGTCCACTAACCCAAGGTTGGAGGTTCGATCCCCGCTCTCCCTCCTGAAGATTGGTGGACTGACAGCTGGTGGGGTGGAAGCCCACCTACCTGCCACGGCCGAGGTGCCCTTGAGCAAAGCACCGCACCCCCAACTGCTCCCCGGGCGCCGTGAACTGCTGCCCACCGCTCCAGTGTGAATATGGCACCTGTCTCTCTGTGTGACCCTGTGCATGTGTGTGTTCGTACAGGTGCCACTGGATGGGTTAAATGCGGAGAAATAATTTCACTTGTGTGATTAATAAAGTTAAATAAAAAATGTATGTTTTTGTTGTCAGACGATGTCGTGATCATTAAATAAGGATTTTATCTGCTGTGCTGCTGGTTAACGCCCTCAGTTCATTTATCCGACAACAGAAACAGTAGAATATGTAAATGAGAACAGTTATATGATGAATTCGATTCAGCAGAAATGTCTGATACAAACCGGGACCTTCTTCTTGCTGTAAGGCCACAGTGGTATTAACTGTGTCACCATGCGCCTCCCTGTAAATCTGCCTTGAGGAAATAAAATCCACACTTCTGCACCCTTCACTGCTCTACTCATGTTTTAATGATTGCTGCCGCTCTGCAGCATAGCCAAGCTCCCGTCTCCCACGTCAGCTGGGAAACAAAGGTCTTTTGTGTCCCGTCTCCGTCAGATGGGCTAAATGAACAGAAGTCTGGGTTGTAGTCCGGCTTCGCCTCCGACAGAGGAGCGTACCCACATGTCCGGGTTCTTCTGAGGGCTGGTTTCAATGTTCTGTGTGGGAACTGCTGCGGGAAACAAACTTCTTCACTTCATCAGCGTTTTCAGCCGCCGCAGCAGCAGCTGGCTCGTCCCGACATTTCATCACTCGCTTCTCTGGTTTTACCAGCTGTCCTGTCGAATAGGACTGAACAAAGTGGGTGATGGACTAAATGTCCAACCAGAGAGGAGCCCTATTTGGTCATTGGCTGGTGGCCACTGTGTAAATCTAGAAGCGCAGCTAAGGAGATGTACGACTCTCCAATAACACGAGACCATTACATCACTATAAACCTTAGCTAATTGACCATAAAGAAAAAGGACTTTGTCCAGTCCAACACAGTTTCAGTGTCTATAAAGAACAAACTTCTTATCCCTCTTTGAACTGGTGCACGTATTAAAAACTGGAATAAAGTTCCGTATAGTTTCCCCAAGGATGCCCTTTGTTCCCTCCCTCATTCTTACATTTTATAAAACCAGCATGTGAGCTGCTGTGGGTTCAAATCGCAGACAGACAGTAGCTGAGATTGCAGAGGTTTGTGTTGAGCAGAATCTGCACACTCAGCTCATTAAGTGATATCACAGAGAACTGGGAAACTGAGACTGACCGCGATAATCCGCACTTCCTCCAGTTAGTCTGAAGTTGTTTTACAGTCGGGCGGAGTAGAAAAAGAACTCAGTGGTTTCACAGTGGCTGAGGACACTTTTTAATAAGAAACTTAGATTTCATGGCTGCTACGAGATAAATCAGACATCTCATACAAAATAAATCAAATGAAATAAAATAATGAAGAAGATTCTGCAGCTCAGATGAATAAAGTTGAATCTTCCCGTACTCTTGGAGAGAATAATTAAGCCATTTGAGGAAATCATCTTCATCCGCTCTGGTTATTACTCTGGACAGATATAGACTAAACAATTAACCAGTTAAACAGGATTCACAGCGGCCATCAGCACAGAGCTGACAGAGCTCAGTCAGACCGTTAGGAAGAGCAAATGTTCAAGAGAAGAACATGTCCGACCCTCAGTGCAGAGTCCTGCACAGGGACGGGCACTAAAATCAGAAATGAAAATGATTGTGCAGGATTTTTACCATCTAAATCAGCTGATGTTTTCAAGCCGAATCAGCCGGCAGGATGTGTTTTACTGTGAAAGGCTGCGACGCGACCTTTGACCCTGACTCGCACTGAGCCGACAGAGACGTGGGCTCGCTGCTAGCTGGTGGTACATACGAATAGATGACATGAAGGCAAAGACAGCGAGTGTGTAGTTTGTTTGATTACGGGTCAGTTCTGGTACTGAGCTCTGTGAATACCTGACATATTCATTTGATTATAGACATTTTCTCCCCCCAGTGTGCAATTATAAAAGATGAAGAGACAGAGATGGGACAAAGCAGCCTTCTATTGAAACACACACACACACACACACACACACACACACACACACACACACACACACACACACACACACACACACACACTCTCGGTCAGTGCTGCTCATTAGCTTCGGTCTCTGAGCTTGATGACGTGTTTTGCACATTAAATGAGCGAAGATAATTAAAGCGACATGTTGTTTGTATGAAACTGGTCACAGCACCTTTTTTTTTCTTTTTTTAGGTGTCAGGAAATGTTGGAGAGTGAATTAGCACACACACACACACATAGACACGCACACAGACACACACACACACACGACAACACACAGAAGCTCATAAAACAGCAGGCCGTCCCGGCAGCCTGCGCCCCAACCTGATCTCACCTCTCGCTTCATACAAAACATCCACACACACACACACACACACACACACACACACACACACACACACACACACACAGAGTCTAAAAACTGAAACAGGGTTTGTTGAGTCATCTGTGCTGTGAAGAGAGTTTGGTCATAGTTTTATTGAAACACACACACACACACACACACACACACATTACTCACTGATGACGTCTGCAGTTACTCTCACTATAAATGAGTTACCTGAACACTATTATTGATATATTTTGGTCTCCCGAACATGTAAATATGAACCTAAAGCATATTTAAATGTCTGTTTTTAATTGTCAGTCCAAGCTGATCGGGTTTGGGAGCTGATCTGGATCTGTGAACTCTGAAAGTGTTACTTTGAGAAAGATCGAGGTTTCAAACGTATGTTTGACATTTAAACGAGCAGTGATGCTGGTGTGATAAAGCAAGAGAGGAGATGAAACGAGGAGATCAATGTTGAGTTCTTCATGTTCTTCATCCTCTCCATCATCCTCCTCCTCATCCTCCTCTCCTAACTAATCTCAGCTCGTTCTTGTTATTTCCCACATGTGGTTATCAGCACAGCCACATTTGCATCAGTCGACTTCCTCTCTGCTCTCATTTTGTCCTGATTGGTCAGTACACACACACACACACACACACACACACACACATTGTGATTTTAAGGTGAATGTCAGCATCAGCCTGCTGTTTAACGGCTGAAGTGACTCTGTTTGACTCCTGCAGGAGAAATATTTGGACGAGGAAACTGTCAACGAGAGAGAGATTTGCATTAATAATGTTAAAGAAACAGCATTCAGACGAGGGGGGGGGGGGGGGGGGGGTTCCTGGGTCAGGACTCCTCCGCAGCAGGAGGCGTCAGGACGGGATGTTTACAGTTCACCTGCAGACAAGATGCAGATTTCTTTGATAGCTTCACCCTCAAACTCCTCAGATGAAGGGTTTAAAAAGAGGAACTGACATTTAAAATGTAGAGGTCACAGGATGTGCGGTGGGTCCGGGTCCGGGTCCGGGTCAGGTCCTGGACCACATTGCTCCCTGTCAGCTGTGCTGTTAAAGTACCAGATCTACTATAGAATTTCCCCACTGGGGATCAGTAAATGTTTATTTCATCTTATCTTAAACTGGCCGTACATGTTTGCGGCCCGTGTGCACGTGTTGCACAGGCCACTGTGTAGTTCTATATTTGTATTTGTAGATAACAAACTTTAGGAAGCCTCAGCTGCAGTCCTGCCACCAAAAGTGCTAAAATTAAGTGCAGTGCTAAATTGGTGGAATACTCCTTTAAGAAACAATTATTGTTATTATTATTATTATTCTGACTCTAAACATCAGACCGACCGTCCTCCATGTTTCCTGCTGACCATCCGACTGGAGATGAGAGGATAAAGAGAGAAACTCGAGAGGCGGCTTTTAAGCTTTTGAGGGGAGGAATTGTATGGCTTCCAAACACACACACACACACAAACACACACTCTCACTCACACACACACACACACACACACACACTCACACTGAGACACAGTGTGTTCCCTCTCTCTCTCGGGGAGTGTAGACTTCTCTTGGTCTACCCCGTCATCCCTCCTGATCCACTGATTTCATTCAGCTTGCAGAGTGAGTAGCTTTATTTGTGTGTGAGTGTGTGTGTGTGAGAGTGTGTGAGCGTGAGCGTGAGTGTGTGTGTGTGTGTGTGTGTGCTTGGAAAGCGAGAGGCAGCTCGGTATGTGAATCGTGTGGCTGCTTCTAGTTTTTCCATTAGTGGGAAAAAGTGGGAGTTTGGTGCTTTTTGATGTTGAGTCCAAATGTTCCTGAAATTTCATGCTGAACAACTTTAATGGCAGCACACACACACACACACACACACACACACACACACACACACACACACACACACACACACTGATCACTCTCAGAAGGAGTGGGAGAGGGTTTGACTTGAATGAGTATATGTTATATTCTTTTGCATGGTTAGATCAACAGGAAGAGCTCACTAGTCGCCTTAAATCTAATTTGATTGGATAAATGAAATACTATATGTGTTCGTATACGTCAAGAAAATATTTTTATGTCTCACAAACATTGGAACTGGTGTGCTAAAGATGCACACCCCCACTTCAGTGGTGAGGATGTGATGACAGGATTGTTAGATTAACACAGAACCAGCAGTATAATTTACTTAGTGTCTGTTTCACTCATTGCAAACTGGAAGTCGTGTCTTTCCCCAACAGTTTCTTGGTTTATTTCATGGTTTTTACTGCCAACAACATGGATTCACCGGCTTTGACAGCTGATTCTGTATGTTAATTTGCAGTCTGTTGGTAATTTGGGTTCCAGGCAGCGTTACAGGCGGTTGGCAATATTTCGAAAAAGTGAAAATACCCAGAAATGAACATGACATTAATAACTTTAGCATTGGGGAAATGTGGGGGAAAGGGCGCGAGTCTGAGCTGCGTCAACAGTTTCCTTAAAAAATTCCCACGAGCGAGGCGGCGAACCTTCGGCCGACGCGATGAAGAGTGAGAGGCAAGATGCCGCTGAAGAAATGTGACTCCAGTCAGCTTCACATGGATAAGTAAGGGTTAAAACACACAGAATAAACGTCACACTCACACACACAAACTGGTGTTTCTGACGTTTCCAGTGCGTCGGCTGTGGGTTTGGCTGTGGCGAAGGCCGAGCCTGAGATCAACGGAGGCCATTGTTACCCCGAGCGAGCGAGCGAGAGAGACGAGCCATTCTTTCCACTTTCCATTTCAGCTCTTGTCTGTTATTATTTTTTGCGAGGCACGGCTCATCTTTCCAGCTGTTATTGAACATTATGGAGGCTAACGTGTTTTATGTTTTCGAGTGATCATGAACGCATCAAACTCGAACAGCGGCGTTCGACTAGTTTCACAATCCAACCGCTTGTATGTTTAAGGTCTGTGTGTAGACAGAGATTCACTGCTGCATGACTCCCTTTTTTCTTTGACCTGAAAAAACTTGCAGCAAGAGAATCCTAAACACAACTCAGCATGAGCCAATATGAGCCCATACATGCAGCCAGTACACTCTGTACCTCCTACACACATTGTGGTTTGCAGTTTAGGCACATTTAAATTCTTCTTTTGTATTTCACAGAGTTTTGAGGGATTATTTGACTTTTACAAAACTGCGAATCACTTCACACCAAACTGAAATCTGCAGTGACGTCATTCTCAAGGTTGACACGTCTGTCTACTGTATCTGTCTTCTCAATTTTAAAAACAATTGATGGCTCAGTTTCTCCTTTCAAAGGTGCCTTTTCCTTTTCGAACCGGCAACATTATTCTGCATGTGCATGGTTTGTAGTGCTACAGTTTTGTATTTTGTAAAACCTGTAGATGTAGGAACTGGGTCTGTGATTGTGGGATTTGGTGCCAGGCTGACTCGGTGGAAGTGAACATTTTCAGTCCACTTCTGTCTTAACCAATCAATCGGCTCTCCATTGATTGGTTGGTTGGTTGATCGATTCCTCTCTGGGCTGCTGAACCTTTAGCTAACTGCACGACTTGTCTTGTCCCGTCTCGTCTTTGTTTTCTCCTGATTCCTGGAGTGCAATCTCTTAGAGATGATTCCTGAATTACTCTTCTTGTGTCCTCTCATCTTGTCCCATTAAAACAAAAAGTCTTGGTTTTGTCTCCTGAACCCTAAAGGTCCTTGTAACCTTCTTGAAAACCTTTGTCTTGGTCCTCTTTGCCCTTGACTCTTTGGTATCGTCAGGAATCGATTGTGTTTGTCCTTGAAACCTACCTACTTGCCTCCTGATTTCTAATGGTAGTAGGTGCCTCCTTTTATCTATGGCCTCTTGTCTTGTCTACTACCCTTTTTATGGAACCTGTCCTCTTGTCTTCTTTTGTCCTGTCCCCTCATGTCCTTTCTGAGTGATATTACCCTACCGTAACAGCTTCATTAGAGGTTGTCCTTTTCATGTTGCTGAGTTTATCATCCTGCCGTCACCTTCAGTGCTGGGCTGCAGCTCCACGAACTGTAACATGGTGCTGATGGAGGCCATGGGGAAAATCACGTCACCCTGCTACCCCCAGAAATACCCCAATTCACAGGCCTGTAAGTGGATCATGCAGGCCCCCGCCGGCTTCATCATCCAGCTCACCTTCCTTGACTTTGACCTGGAGGAGGCGCCGGGCTGCATCTACGACCGGGTCGTGGTGAACACAGGAAACACAGACGTCAAGTTCTGCGGCCCGACGGCCAACGGGCTGACGCTGAACTCGACGGGGAACGTGATGGAGCTGTCTTTTACCTCCGACTTCAGCGTGCAGAAGAGGGGGTTCAGTGTTAGCTTCCGACACGGTAGGTTCAGGCTCGTCCCGGGTCCTGCTCTTCAACTGTAGTTGAACTAATCCAGGCTGTTATCAGGATCACACGATCCTGTTAGTCGCCTGCAGTTTGAGGATTCATTTGTTAATCTTAGATGAAGTGATCCTGAATAACATTATGCTCTTATTTTGAAAGCGTGATCAGCAGTATCTTATAATTGGCTGAGTGCTGATCCTGTGATTGCACTTCTGTGATGCAGCTGTATAGGGAGCCTCCCAGGATGCATTGGGGGAATACATGCGTGTGATCCTGCATTGTGTTTGGCATTTTAACTTAAATTAACCTGCAAGTTTTCATCTTAAATCCTAATTATATGAATATAACTCAGCATAAAAAAGTGAATCCTTTGCATGTCCGTTGACCCTAAGAACTCGTCACCATGACCCAGGTGGATCTCATCTCGGCCCTTCAGTAATTTACCGCTGGCTCTCATGTCTCTGTAACACTTTGAACATAAGATTTTTAATTCCTTTTGGAAGATAAACTTTGGTCTAGTTCTAGTATTTGTTTGTCTGAAGGTAAAGCTAAACTTCATGTTTCTATTGGACTTTTGGCTCCTTCTGTGTCCAGATCTCATCACACGTCAGTTAAAATTAATAAATTTGTGTTAATGAAAACAAACAGAGGGCAGTGTGATGTATGATATTACACTTATTTTATTGTAAACTGATGATAACAGGCATATCTGTTTAACACAGTTGAAATCTCAAAAGCAGAAGCAAGAAAGTTCTTTGTTTGAACTCAACTTGTACCGTGTTGTGTAGCTTCTGCTGCCAAGTTTTCAGCTCAACCTGCAGCCTCAGAGTTTGGTGGTTTTTCTACAGACGAGTGGATCAGCATCGCACAGTCGGAGCTGTCGACTGCCGGAGGAAGACGCAGACGCTCCGGCAGCGGCGTTTGGTGTTTTGGTGCATCTCTGTGTGTGTGTGTGTGCGCGTGTGTGTGTGTGTGTGCGCGTGTGTGTGTGTGTGTGCGTGCGTGTGTGTGCGTGTGTGTGCGTGGGTGTGCGTGTGTGTGTGTGTGTGTTTTTCCGTTGCACACTGGCTGTTAGTTTTTTGCTCTCGGCCAGCTGCTCCAGCCAGAGTCTGAGTTCTGCTGGGAAAACTTTGTGCCATGAAGTTTTCAAAAAGAAAAACCAGAATAATGATGCATGTAGAATGATATAAAGTCCTTGTCATGTGGTCGGTGTTTTTGTACATATGTTTTTTTGAGGACTGAACCCCGTAGTCAGCTGTCAGGAAGGTTAAAATGTTTCTTCAGATTAAGATGTAAACTTAATAAAACAGAAATCTCTCAGTTAGAATCAGACAGTTGAAATAAAACAGATTCAAAGATTTTCAATCACTTTCAGTCCATTCTCTTTCTTAATGATGTGTTTTCACTCCTCCTTCCATCCTTTCTCGTTTCCTTTTTTCTTCTTTATTTCATTCCTCTTCTGATTTCACTGCTTTCTTCTTCTAAATTACCCCTGTTATTTTTTTCTTCCTTTCTTTCCTGACTTATTCTTTCTGCCTTTCAATCCCTTTCATCCATCCTGTTTTTCTCTTGCCTTCATTACTTCCTCCTCATCTTTTGCATGTCTTTGCCCGTACTTATTTCTCTATTGTTTTCTTTCTCAATCGCCGTTTTCCTTTCTTTATATTTTTGCTCACATTCTTTTCTTCCTCTGTTGCTTCCTTTTGTCTTTCTCTCCTTCCTTCCTTCCTTCCTGCCTCCTTGTACTTTTTTCCTTTGCTCCTCTTCTCTCCTTCCTTCCATCCTCCCGTCCTGTCCTCCCTCCTTCTCTTCTTCCACCTCCCTGTTCTAGTTGCCGTGGCCCTGAGGAACCAGAAGGTTCTCATAAGCAGCGGCAACGGCCAGGTCACCCAGGTCGCCAACTCTGTTTCCGTGCCGACGCTCAGCCACCTGACGGTATGCTTTGAGATAGAACGCATCAGCCAGAGTCAGGTACGCAGCACAGAGGCCGGCGACGGCGACAGAAATACTGTTGTTTCCACCTGTGGTGTTTGAGACTCATTCCCAGCTCTCTGTGGGTTCCTGAACAGAAAGAGTGGATCTTCACGTACCACGACAGCAGCAACAACGTGGCGCTGAGTCTGGGCTCCGATCAGAGCGGCATGAAGATGATTGTTGACGGCGTGGACTGCCCGATCGAGTCCATCATCACCGCCGCTGACTTCACCTCCACCATGAAGCCTTTCTGTGTCCTGTGGACTTCATCAAACGGCCGGGTGGCAGTCTACTTCAATGGAAACTACTGGGCCAAGACCTGCACCTCCTCTAGTGGGCACTCTGTGCCAGCTGGTGGACTCCTCCGGTTAGGAGGTAAGTTTACCTTTTCATTAGGACTCTAATGAGCAGGTCTCAAGTACAGATATTTCAGTCTGGACAGACAGACACGGAGCCACGCTGCTATCATGGCTGGGAAGAAATCCACTATCACCATGAAACAGTCCTTCTAACGGATTTGAGACATCCGAACAGTCTAAGAATAGCTGAGATACTTAAGATACGTGTGATGGTTGAAAATGTATCATCAGAATCAGAATCAGATTTATTGCCAAGTAGGTGCATTTCTTTTTTTAAACAATAGACATAAAAAGTATAAAATATAGAGATGTATAGAAATATGAGAAAAATAAGCAAGCACTGCAAGTCAATAAGTAAGTTTAAAATGGAAAATTTACAATAAAATATAACAAATAATTATAAATAGAAAATAGAGTAAATAAGACTAATATGTAAAATGTGAAATGAAAACGGCTGTACAGATTTGACAAAAGTGCAAAAGTTTCAGTATGAAGTGTAAGAATATTGCAATGTGCAAGATATTAATCAAAAGATGCATTGATATAATATATTGAATATATGATTCATGTAACCTGCGATGCCTGTGTGACCGTCTGTGTTCAGGGCAGCAGAGCTTCAACGGGAACGTCTATAACTTCCGGCTGTGGGATTACGCCATGACGGTGTCGCAGCTCAACGCGCTGAGCTGCGACACGGTGGGGAACGTCATCGACTGGGACAACAGCCACTGGAGCATCCCGTCCGGTCTGGCCCAGACCGACGCCACACTCAGCTGCAGTGAGTACAGGGAGTGACCGGAGCTGCCTGAATCATTAGTTCATTTTTATTGCTGAGTTTTGTCAGTAAATATTAATCAGCAGAAACAGTAAACACGCAGGTTTTTGAAAATTGTTGTGGTGCTGATACACACACACACACACACACACACACACACACACACACACACACTGTATTGTACCATGCAGGAACTTAAAGCACTAAACGTTTCAGTCTGTTTGTTATCAGGGTGGAAAATTACCAGCAGACTTCAGCCAGATCCTGGTACATTTTGACTGCGGCTGGTAACTTAATTGACTCCAGCAACCAGTTTGGCTGCTGACCAACCAGCTTTCTGGTTCCTGCTCTGTTCTGAAAACCCAGTTGGCTGATAAAACACACTGCGAGTGGTCAAATTCCTGCGCACACACACACACACACACACACACACACACACACACACACACACAGACTACTGTGTGACCTGAAAATGATATCGTGTTCAATTACACTGCTTATTTATTGTTTTTTCACAGTTTTTACTTGTACATAAGCATCTAAAATACAAAACACACACACACGTTTGTACAGCTATACTTATGAGGACAGTCATTGACATAATGCATCCCCCCCCACCCTGACCTGTACCTGAACTTAATTCTAACCTGAACCTTCAAACCAAGTCTGAACCTCAAACAGCCGTTGAAGGAGTCTCTGACAGTGAGGACCAGCAAACATGTCCTCACTTTACAAACATGTCCTCACTTTACAGACATGTCCTCACTCCCATGGTACAAAACTCACACTGGTTCTCCCAAAGATAGACGTACAAGTCCATACACACTCACACACACTCACACACACAGACTCTCTTGACACACTTTAAAAACCTGAAACCAAGTTTACATAATCAACCTTTTTCTCACCGTATTTAACTATTAACCATAAAAGAAAGTGTGTAGGGTACACTGTGTGTGTGTGTGTGTGTGTGTGTCCACAGAGTAGGTCTGTACCTCTTATTTAAAGCAGTAAATGAGTGTGTAGCCACAGGAGGTTAGCCACAGTGGTTTCAGTGAAATTCCTGCCAAAGCTGTACCCACTGGAGAACAGGCCTGTGTGTGTGTGTGTGTGTGTGTGTGTGTGTGTGTGTGTGTGTGTGTGTGTGTGCGCATGTGTGTGCACATCTGTGTGTGTGTGTGTTTGTGTGTGTGTCTGTGTGTGTGTGTGTGTTTGTGTGTGTGTGTGTATACCTTGGAAACCTGCAGTGGTTTTCAAGAAATGCATGAATCTGCATGAAGTTTCCTGACTTTCTCTTTTACACACACACACACACACACACACACACACACACACAGACACTATGAGAGAGAAACATAATAAACTAATAGTACAAAACAAGATAACATCAACAACATGACATCAATATTAGAAAAGTGTGAAACTAATCCGTGTAAACCTCCTTATTGGAAATTGAAAACAAAGGTGAAAACACCCAGAATGCCAATCAACCAATTATCATCTGTTTTAGTGTAAAACTGCCTTCGACCACGACTACAACAGCTCAGGGTTAAAAACTCTTAGACTACAGTTTGGGTAAAAACTTTACTAATTCACGTTGGTTTTCACTGTTAAATATGTTGTTTAACAGAAAGGAAGTGGTGACTAAATACTGAGGTCATACTTGCTCAGTTACACTCTCTGTAAATTTCATAGTCCAATAATTAGGATAAGATATATAAGATTTAGGAGATGTATAATATCCTGTATAGAAAATCTCATTCTGTAAAAAGGATAAAATATGTAAGATTAAGATGTGAAGGTCTCTAACAGTAGAGAGGAGGTCATGATGTAAAAGTAGTCCCGTTTAAACACACTGACCCTAAAACTATAAAATCAGCTTATACGACAAACAATATTCAGTATTTACATTTTTAATAGTGGAATGTAACTCCTGTATTTCTGAGGGACCTGTCTAATTCCTGGACCTGCCTCCTCCTGTGCTTGTTTGGCTGATTTTCCTCAGTGATGTTCAACCCATAGTCACATGATTATTATTAACATGATTATTATTAATGCACTTTGTAACTGACAGTTTGTCCTTGTCTCCATCTTCTTGTTGTTTTATACTGTGTGTAATTAACCTCCCATGTTGCAGCCATTATTAACTGATCGCTTCATTGACTAACTGACCTCTTATCCATGTGATGTCTCTGAAAATGAAATTGTATTTCCCTGAAGTCCGAATTAACTGATGCTTCGTTCTGACTGATGTCCACTAATCTGTCCTTCTCTTCGCAGTCTGCTTCCCTCATTGCATTCACTTAACTACCGCTGCGCCAACTAGTGGTGAGTGCTGCTAACACCCTCATGTATGTGTGTTTGTGTGTGTGTCCTGCAGGTTTCTACACACTGGTCTGATGCAGGGGAGGAGAATGTGCAATAATCTCTTTTACAAATGCATTTTGGTACATTTGTGCAAAACATTTCCTATGAAGTGTTAAAATGTGTTGGGACTGACTGATTTTAAAGGTAAATGTACACTGATATCCAGCGAGTCCTGCTGAACACTTCCATCAGGTGGCTCCAGTATCATATTGTCAGGTTCAGATGGGCAGCAGGCTGCACTCGTTGCTGCTCATAGTGAGCCGCGTCAGTCACAGTGCGGCCCCGGAGCACAGACTTCAGGACGTTTCCACAGACTGTCAGTCAGGGAAACTCTCCTGTTAAAGTGCTTCAGGCCCTGAAGTTACCGGCGAGGGGCTGCAGTCAGAGCCATGACATGATATAAGACCTGAACGTACTGTTGCTCTGCAGGAAGAGAAGCCAACAGCACTCAAACCTTTTGGTTTCCTTATAAAATCTATGCAGGTTTAGCTTTTTTTAAAAAGTTATAGAAGAACTTGAACTTGAGTGATAGATTATTTATTTTGAAGCAGCAGTCAGAACATTAATGCTGCCAGAAGAGATAACAGGCTTGGTGAGAGATTAGTTAGACACTGGTCTTACTCGTCTGTAAATGGAGCAGCAGCTGCACCACTCGTTCCTTTTTCCCTTCATCAGTTTAACCTGTGTGATGGCGGCCACCTGGAGGTTTGACACAGGACTGTTTGGGGTGTTTCATTGTGGGGGGTCGAATTTACCACAATGTGGACCAAACAATCCACTGTGCATTTTTTATACTTGAAAGCAAATTCTGCAGTTTTGTGACCACATGAAGTTTTTTTTATTTTATAACAGGTTTATTTTATAACCTTATTAGAAAGTGGAACCAATTATTAAGCAAAAAATGCTGCTTTTTCCCTTTTTGATATCATTAAATATCTTCAGTGGCCCTGAGCTCTGGGACCGTTTTCACTGTTTCTGACCTCAAATAAAGCAGATTACAGAATTACTAATAAGTGAAGGTGAGATGAACCTAATTGATCCCTGAAGGGAAACTGGCAAGAAACAGAGGATTTATTTGGAAAACAACAGGCGACATTCACAGACGTCTGCTGTTCAGAGATTAGAAATGATCCGATGTCACCGACAGGTCACAGGTTTCTCTGCAGAGAGGAGGAGGAGGAGGAGGAGGAGGAGGAGGAGGAGGTGGTGAAGGTTGAAGAAGGGTCAGAGACTAGAGGAGCAGATGGGTTAGGGTTAGGGAATGTGGAGGTTTACATACAGAGCTGCCCAGTGAGTGGATCAGGGTGGGGCTGGTCTGTTCATGGAGGTGTAGAGCAGGTAGGTAAGCTCACATTTGAAGCCAGCAGTGTTTTGTCAGGCAGGTTAACAGCTTCAGAGCCCACAAGCTTTGACATTTTCCATTCTTCAATAATGGAAGTTTAATAGCTGGCTGACTGACTATTGTTTCTCTCTCTCATGGTGTTGGTTTACTTCCTTTACTGCGTTTAATAAAATACTGCCATGTTCTTATATGCTGCTTGGCCAAAGTCCTGGAGACACATTTTTATTGAGGTCTTAATGATCAAATTTTGTCTTTGCTGAGCTGTGAGAAAGAGACGCATGGTAAAGTAGATATTTAAAGAAAGAAAAACCTGGATGTGGTAGACAGTGGGCGATGATGAGGAGAACTGCAGAGAAATACAAAGAAAACCACAATAAAAAAAGCTTTAAATAGTTTGAATAGTTTGCAGGCGTGATCGGCATTTAGTTTTTAGTTCAAACTGAATTCATTTGTGATTTAGACTTTATAGACACATAGTATATAGTATAGTATAGTACACATTCAAGGTGTATTCCCTGATTCTGTTAAAGCACCTAATGAATCCCTTCACACTGAAAAGCTTAAAACTTTTCTTTGAAAAAGTGCTGTGAGTTGCCTTAACTTACATAAAATCATTAATCGTGCTTCAGTCGTATTTTAGGAAAACACATAGAACAAACTTTAAGTGTCTGCTGCAACAGTCACCCTCTCATCAATCTGTAAGTCTCAATCACAACTTCATGATTGAATTCAAGCTCAAATTAAAAATGAAAACCACGTTGATGTTTTGTCCTCAGCCTCCTCTGCAGTGACTCCTTCCTCCTCCTCCTCCTCCTCCTTCTGTTTACCTTGAAAATGTTGTTTTCTCTTTACGAGGCAGCTAAAGTGCTTTGGAGCATTTGAAGCCATTTTTATGTTCCTCTTTGCTCTGGTAATGAGGCTGGTGTTGATGGAGGCGGAGCGGGCGCTGTCGCCAGGCGCCTGCCGAGTGTGTGTGTGTGTGTGCGTGTGTGTGTGTGTGTGTGTGTGTGTGTGTGTGTGTGCGTGCGTGTGTGTGTGTGTGTGTGCGTGCGTGTGTGTTAACGAAGGGGAAAGACGGTTGTGTGAGCTTCTATGTGTGTACTGTATGAGCCTTTACATGTGTGCATGTGTCAGGTTGTCTTTCATCTCTTATTGATGCCCGAGGGGGAAGACGGACACACACACTCTCACACATACACTCTCACACACACTCTCACACACACACACTGTGAGATGGTGTCTGTCAGTCTCTGCCCCTCATCCTCTCTTAAAGGATAATTCCCCTTTTAACAACTTTGGCCTTAACGTCTCTCAGTAACACGAACCCAGCAGGTGAACAGTGGAGATGTGGGAACATGGGGACAGGGAGAGACACACGAGTATTCAGATGACGCGTTTAGTACTGAACTCGGTACTTTTAATAGTGCCGACTGAATGACGTCGGTGCTACACAGTACTGATTCATGTTAAATCAATCGGTGCTGAATGTGTGTACCTGAGAGCATCTGAGGGAGACAGTAGCTCAGCTTTAACTTTGAGGGATTAATACCAACATTCAGGCGCTTCCACATGCGGATCATGTACCATTTAATAACTCAGTGAGTACAGTGTTAATGTTACTCAAAGAAGTGGTGGGAAAACCTTTAAGATCTGACTGGTAATAAACTGAACCTCAAACAACATTTTTTATCAGCTATCGACTCTCAAGATCACACAAACCACAAGAGACTATTTTTTCAGCAGAAAGTAGTTCCAATGAAAACTGTCCACTTAGCTCTGTGGATTATCCAGCGTAAATCGGACTTTGTTCCATTTTTAAAATTGATCTCATTCTGTCAGAAGGTTCAATAAGTGGCAGAATATGCAACCCTCGGCACAACTACCACAAGGCAGCCCTGGATCCATGGGAATCACGTCCATACTGGACAGTTCTGCACCTCACGATTTACGTCCAATGACAACAATCAGTGCAAATGCAGAAAGAAGTGTGTCCTTTATGTAGCCGGGTGGGGGGGTGGGGAGGCGTGCAGACTTTCAGGCAGGAGACCGTGTTTGCATCCTGTCACAAACCTGCAATTAATGTGAGCGTGAAACATGGTTATGTTTACGTGCAACAGGGACCCACTCTTCAAAACATCGCTCCACATCACTACTAGTGGTCAAAGAGTCCAGAGGGTGCCTTTAATCCACACATGACCTTGCCAGGCCACAGAGAGAGAAGCTAAGTCCTGGTCTGTCGTTGCCAGCTTAGAACGAGACATTTTTCCCACCAAGATCCAACTGGCTCCGCGTGTCAGGAACAGCAAATGGAAAAACTTCATAAACTGGATATTGGTTCAAATGCCACAGTGTTATTGCAAGTGTCAACCATTAGTTTATATGAAAATGCTGCAGAATATTACTTCAACTGAGCCACATTCACAAACCTTAAATATGGGCCAAGTGTAACAGCTTCTCTCCCTGCAAATAATAAACGTTTTCCAGTAATGACAGTGAATTATTGTGTCATTAGATTAATTATAGTTCATCAGCTACTGATAAAGACACACAGAGGAAACATGTCGGCTGGGAATTGTTGTTTGTATTTACACTGAAAGGGAAATGTGTTTTTCATTATTTTATTTTTCAGTCATTTGCATCCTGAGCCTCCGCTCTGACGCAACATTACTTCTCCAGCTGAGTGCTCTGAAATTCAAATGAGCTTCAAACAGGCTTAATGTGCGTGGAGGCAAAAATAACAGACACTGAAAACAGGGAAATGTGTGCTTCTCTTCTTCTTCTTGCAGATAATATCCAAACATTAGGGGAACGTAACTAAGTTCTTTTACTCAAGTACTGTACTTCAGTACAGTTTTGAAGTACTTGTACTTTACTAGTAGAATATTTCCTTTTTATGCCACTTTCTTCTTCTACTTCACTTCACCTCAGAGGGAAAGATTGTACTTTTTAGTTACTTTGCAGATTCATTTTATCAACACAAAATGACACAGATGAAGAAGAATATAAAGTAGTTCAGATCAGCAGCAACATTAGTGATGACCACAGTTATATTTTCCATTCTGCATAAATGAGTATTTTTACTTGTAGTACTTTAGTATATTTTGATGCAAACACTTAAATACTTTTACTTAATTCATATTTTGAGCGCAGACTTTTACACTATGTTCTGCTACTTTCACTGAAGTAAAAGATCGGAGCACTTCTTCCGACGAGGAGTCACCACATCACCGATCTCCCTGCACCAGAGAGAGGGGAGGGGGGGCAGTATGATGTAGGTAAAGGTGGGAGAAGAGAGAGGGAGACGACCCTCGGCCCTCCTCGCCTCTTTTGAACCACATACCGTCCACGATTACTGAATTCCTGCTTTCTCACTCGGCTCATCGCTGCGATGAACACATTCCCTCTGTTACAGTGTGTGTGTGTGTGTGTGTGACTCAACAAAGTCTCTGCTTTCACTGCCCCCCCCCCTCCCTCGGAGGCCTGTGGATATTCAGTATGTGTGGGCCGGAGCCGGGCTCAGGATTACATTTCGAATGGCCAGAGTACTGGAGGGGCGCTTGATTCCTGGCTGCTGCGGTGCACAGTTGGTCAGACAGACTGTCCCTGAAACAGAAACATCAGGAGGTTTGATCCCTGCAAGCAGCCAGGCCTCGTCCCGCCACAACCCACAAAGGCTGATCGATCGGAAATCTGCATGCTATCAAGAAGCAGCGTGAGAAAGTGTCTGGTTCGTGTTCACCCGGTGAACATTTTGATGAACAAACAGGCGCCGCTACACCACAGACGTGTGTGTGTGTGTGTGTGTGTGTGTGTAAAAACTAGAGCCAGCAGAGAAGATCATCACATTTCATACAGCTGCTGCCTGCTTTGCTGTGTGACATTAACAGACACTAATTGTTTTTAATTTTGAAAACAGTGTAAAATCAACCAACTGACCAGCAGTATTGAATTTAATTGTGTAATAGTGTCTCCACACTTTGAAGCGCATTAAAATGAGTGTGAATATGTGAGCTTTCTTTCTAACATGTCCCACATTTAAACCCACGTTCCCTGATTATTTTAACTGATTAACCTTTCTGTTTTTAATCCCCCCACCCCACCCCAAAGGTGTCTCCCTGCCCAGCATCACACCACTCACCACCAGCTGTGACTCCCCTGGACTGGGCTGCCCAGGTAGGAAAAACAAACACATCTGCATGGTGAACACCGCCTTCCAACTGCTCATCCAAATAACATGAGAGACATTTAGGTTCAATCTAGATTCACCTTGTTTTACATTATTATTATATTCACTTTCACACCTGCTGGTTTATTGGATCTGGAATAAGGAGAAACAACATCAGTTTTCTACCTTTTACCTCTGGTCTGTTTGGTGCACATCTAATTTATCAAACGTGAGAAGAAGTCACATGGAGTGACAGGTAACTCATTATCCTGCATCGCCAGCACTACTCGGACCTGATGAGTTCATTGATCCGGTATCACGAACACTTAGCTGATTTTGAGCACTATTAGTCCAGACTGCAACCGGTCTGTCTTTGATGATGTGAAACAGGTGAAAAAGACATGTAAAAGTAAGAAAGAAATATGGTTATTTGTGGCTACTATGTTTAACTTCTTTTTAAATGAGAAACTGATAAGATACACAACAAACACCAGAGTTTGATTGACAGCTTTCACAGCAGCTTCAATGAACCGAGCCGATCCCGGCCGATGCAGCCGTCCCTTTGAACCAAACCAAGCGTGTTGGGTTTGAAAAACACCCTTTAAACTCTCTCTCCTCAAACCAATCCAGCCCAGTTTTAACCAAGATGTCTGGACATCTTTTGATCTGCAAATCAATACTTACTGGAACATTATTTTTAAAGAGATAGTAGAAAAATCTTACAGATTCTTGGAATAGAAAAGGAAAGAAGGGAAAGGAAAGAAAGTTTCTCTCCTAACATTTATACTTCATCCACCTACCATCAGTACTGCAGACTGGCAGATATTTCTGGAATATGTCAAATTTCCCCAAATCTCTGTTTGTCTGTCAGCTATAACTTCCATCCCTCACACCTGCTGACAGTGTGTGGATTGAGTTTAATGCATCTCTTGCTCGTCAAGGATTATTTCATATATACTGTCAGTCTTTCCTGCACAGCTGCATCTGTACAGTGTTTAGGAAATAAGCTGATTCCACTTCCATGCCTACTTTCATGAGCGTCTAAGCCACGCTGAACGTTTCCAGGCCGAAGCTGATATCCAAAGCACCTTTAGGTACTGTGAGAGTGTATATTGTTGTCATGGGTAACCCTGGTACGTGCTTTGAATTATCCACTGAAGTTCAGAGAATGGGATTTCTAATCTACTACCCAGAATGATGTATATAACTGAGGTTTTCCTCTGTGGCCACATACATATTTAATGTAGGTGAACCCAGTGGGAATCAAACTCTCAACCTTGGCAGCTTCATTTCCCATTCCTCTTCACAGGATGATGGTTTTGGCTGTCAGTCTCTGCTCTATGTGCCTTGTTAAGGAAGCCCCAATGCCCCCAAAGTTTCCTGAACCCCCTAAAGCTGCTTAACCCCCAAAATGGATTCTGAACATTTTGTTAAGAGAAAGTCTCCAGACTCCAGACTTAGGTTTGGTTCACAGAACCTCCAAGTTCCCCAAAGCCCCGAACATATCCGAGCCTCCCAACTTTCCTAAAAACTGTCAAACTACTCTGAACAAGTAGAGAGATTTAAGGTCTTAGTTAGAAGAGAAAAGAAGATGAGGATGTTGGAGGACGAACCAGGCAAACTGTAAGAGGAAGAGAGACAGAGGCGGAAAGAAAAAGGAAAGTGAGATCAGAGGAGAGGGGACAACACTGGAGGAAGAAAAATGATTGATGATGATGATGATGAGTTAAGATTTGCTGCTTTTCTCTGTTTTATATCATTATAAACTTTTATTGTTCCGTTGATCGGACAAAATAAAAAATCTGAACTTGTCGCCTTTGGCTCAACAAACTTACAGCGGGCATTTTTTACTGCCTGAAGATGTTTTATTAACCAGAGACTTGCTTGATTGATTGGAGTAATAGGGATTAATCAATAGCCACGTTTCCATCCACTACTGTGAATATGGAGTTAAGCAGAGATAAACAGCAGGTGGCGCTAATTCTCCAGTCTGTGCCATTAAACCACCACAGAAGAAGAGCACACAACGAGATGACGTCATGAAAAGAGGTTCAGTCAAAGCTCCAATGATGGGAAACGTGACGGGAATTAGACGTTTCTGTTAGTTTCGTGTGTTGACGTGAGGAAGGCTCCAGCCTCCTCATCGCTCCACAGATCTGATGTGTTTCTCTAACATTTATTTTTTGTCTCTTCAGTGGAAGTTTTAGTGATGTTTAAGTCACATGATTCTCAGTGTTTTTTTTCTTTTCCACCTCATTCAAACCTAAAACCTTTTCTGGATATTCTTACTTTGATTTGTATTTCCACTCAGGTTTTCTTTATGCGCAAATTGAAAATGCTCATAAAAACAGGTGGATGGCAATGGACCTCGACATGAAAGAGAAGAGAAAAACAATGTTTTGCTCTTTCTTTCTTTTAAAGAAGAGAATAGAAGAGTCAAACAAGGACAGGAATCTCAATCAAGCTGGTTGAAATGAGGAAATTCAGATGCTCCACTCTGCTAGTCCTGAACCAACCCTTCTCCACAAGCTCAAGTGTCTGCAAATGAGAGAAAAAAGTGTAGAAAGGTTGCAGTTTAATAAGCATTTACCTTCTGCTGCTCACTCTCACCAAACAGTGTTGAAAAGACTCTCCTCGGCGTGCTCTGTTAATGACATTTTCCTTAAATGACCCCTCTGTGTCCTGAGAGGAACATACGTGAAAGAAGCAGAGAGCGTTTTTAAAGAATACCACCCCAGGGTGCTGTTCAGCTGCAGCTCTCAGCCCCTTACTGCTCTGCCAAAACCATTAAAACTGGAATACTGTCCATGCACAGATCACAGCCCACAGAAAGTCTCACTCCATCCAATCACCTCTGATCCCCGAGGTCATGTGATCTGGATCTTAGCCGTAGCAGAGGGTCAGAACAGTAGCTGGATGCCAGCTGACGACGTGACCCAACCCCACTCCCTAAATGTCAGTTCTCACACTGTCCTGTGCTATGGAAGCCTCAGAGGGACATTTTTCTAAAGGTCAGTTTTTGTGGGATTGTGCTTGTGAGAGGAAGGGGGTCGAGCCAATTAAGATACAGCTTGTGTTCTAGAGTATAAATGATTACGGCATCCCAGGCCATGGGAGAGCACCCACAGGGCTGTATATTGAATCCTGGAACTAGATTGGTCTGTAAAGTGCAGGGTGATCTAAAGAGCAGCACCCCCGGAGCTGGTAGGAGGTCAGTTTCCTGGTCTTTGGACTGACTGCCAGGCTTTGTAGCCTCTGGGCCACCAGGACACCTGAACTCATGGTGAGAACAGGTGTGCTTCAGCAAACAAAGCCTTCATCAAGGTGGGAAGGGAGGACGAAAGTGGATAAAATCACACAGAGATGGTTCTGATGGAATTTAAAGGGAAGGTTTTTTCTATTTTTGGGACCATTTGGTGCAACTTCTTTATGTCCATGAAGCACATCAGTGGCATTATTTATTTGTGGTTCATTATCATAACAGTATAATTGTTTATCAGTCACAACCTCGGCCGGCTCTTTCCTCTGACAGGACATATCTAGACCTAAAAACAATGTCTAGCAGCACAAAAGCCTGGTTCAGACCTCAGAATACAAGTTTGATACTGGAGACCATTATGTTTTTGCAGTTGTGAAATCCCACTGAGGGGCAGTTCAGATATTCCTGTTTGAATGGGGAGTACCAGCTTCCCAACAGCTAATTAACAGGTCTAACAGCAGAATTCACCTCATGACTAGTTCATGTTCTCCAGAACAATCCTTGGCGATGGGCCCATGTTGTTCAGGAAAAAAAAAAAGCAATCCAAAGATGTATTCAGAGTGAAGGCAACGCAGATTTTAGAGCCAGTCTCATTTGTCCAGGTCACAGAACATGAAGTGCTAAATCAAAGGCAGTGCCGTAACCTGCCCTAAAGACATTGTTCCACTCATCACATGACCCCTGTAAGATCTCAACAACCCCTAAGGTGTGAACATCCCTACAGAGGTAAAATACCTGGAACCCCTGCAGTACATTTGTGAAAATAAAGTGAACCAAATATTCGATTTGTGTTCTTAAAGCTTGAGATTTAAGGCTCTTGATGAAGATGCATGTAGGCTGTGACTCTGGATATTGAGTGTCATCTTAAATGTTTGTCTACCTGTTTCAAGTTGTCCCTTTGTGTGTTTTCTGTCCAGTGTTGCCATAGGACACGACTGAAGTAAAGCTATTGTCACACGGATGTAATATAGAAATGTCCACATTTGTATGATCAGTTCCAGTTGTGTTGGTATTTAATTTAAAATTAGTTTTGATTCCTTAAATCCTCTGTAACCATCTTTGAAGATGAATTAAGGGGCAACGCCTTTAGAAATACAAAAAGCAAAAGGTTGTACACTGACGGTGATCATGCAGCTTCCCAACCACTCATCATCCTCTGCATCTTTCTCTCTCTCTCATCCCAACCCCTTGTCACTACCGCCAGCTGCTTCCTCTCCCGCCACTTCATCCACTGACTCCACTAACACCATCCATGCTACTAATGCCACCACCAACGGTAAGCAACACTCATCCTCATCTGTAGCTTCTGACGCCTCCTCTCTTCCCTGTTTCACCTCCTTCTGAACCTTCCTTGTGCTGTTCTTTTTCCTTCAGCGCTGTCCTTTTGCTTTTTGAACACTCTTATTCCTCCCCCTACTAGTTTTTCACCCCCTTCTTCTCTGTGACCTTTTTTTTAAATGCTCATTTATGTTGTTCGGCTGCTGTGCTGATAATCATAATTTCTGTCAAGCGAGCTCTTTTTAGTTCAATTGTCTTTCACATCATCTCCTGTAAATTTGGGGGCTCATCTAAAATCCAAAAGGAAGTCATTTACAGTCCATTACCAAAAAACAATTATCTCTGATGGTTTTTTGAAGAGGCTTCTCTCATAAAGATCCAAACCCCCTGAAGTTGTGCCATGTTTGACCTTTCAAAGACCCATGAAAAGTTGCTCGGAGCTATTTCACTCCCCATGCACCTCCTGCAAAAGAAACCCCTATTATTCATTAGTTCACTGTGTTATTCATTATCTACCTGGGAGAAGACTCAGCTAATTCTGTTCTGATTAATTGGTCCATTTGAACCTTTTGACTCAGGAGGACTGACACTAGATAAATATTATCTACCACTGGATTAAAAAATGAGTTCATCAAATCTTTTCATTAGTTAATTGACCTTTCTGTCGTTCTTTTTCCATCTGAAAAGTTGTAGTGGCAAATGAATGTTCCCAGGAATTTATGAAAGTCAGCTCTTGTTCTTTGATTAAAGTAATAAAGAGTTTTTGTTCCAACAAAGGACAGTGCAGTTCACAGTGGAATTTTAAATAAGTAGCTCAACTGAAGTAGGAAATACCCATTACTTGGCACATAATATGACTTCTTTAACTAAAGAATGGAGGAGGTCTTATCCATGAGAAAATAAAAAGACTTCAAAGTTTATGCATGTTGGAAGTATCAAGATTTGCACCCAAAAGGAGCATTTGGCGTACCTGATCTGCACCAGGCAGAATTGAAACCGTTTTGTTTTCCATGTGTGGTCCCTCTCGTTCTGCTGTATCCTTTGATTTGTCATCTCCAGTTCTCCCTCCCATCACTCCATCTCCATCCACCATCCTTACCACTAGCATGCCACTAACCCCAACCATCAGTACCACCGCCGCCACCACCGGCGCCTCCTCCTCTGGTAAGGCTTCATCTGCTTGCTGCTTTGCTGTTTGCCATCAGCATCTCTAGACTTAACGAAACAGGTAATAACTGAATGTTTCCCCTACAGTTCTATTGTGTTCAGGTAGAAAAGCCTTCAAAACATAGTTAAAACCCTGAACAGGTGTGTTCTCGATTGAAACCTTAGAAAACTTTAAACCACATTGACTCAAAGATGCTTTTGGGAAACCCAGTTTCTGTGCACCAAATCTAAAAGGGATTCCCTTGATCAGCAATTCTTTTTGTGTGAATCAAGAAAGACTTTTGAGATTGGTCCTGCAACCAAACAGGCTGAGCTTGTCCCATTAACGCAGTGTGGTTGTGTGTTTTGTGTCACTGACGGACTTATTGTGCTAATCAGTCATGCCCGCCACCCCCATCACCATCCCCACCAACGCTGCTACGCCTGCATCTCCCGCCACTAACGCTGCTTCAGCCAGCAGCACAGCTCATGGTAAGGTAGCCGACCATATCCAAATGTTGTCGTTACCTAACGTCGCTTCTGTCGTTGATAACTTACGATCATTTTGTTTGCATTGTTTTTTCTCACTCATTTGTATTTCTGCCAAATTGTTTCTCGTAAACTGTTTTTCTAAAAATATGATATGGATTTCCTGTTAAATGTGTATTTTCTACAGTAATGGACAGCGATATTTGATTATTTCATCTTTTTAACAAAGTTAAAAACATGATTCAACACTACAGCTGCCACAAAGTTTGAATTACCAACTTCGGACTCGTAAATACCTTGTGAACCTGAAGTTATTGAACAAAATAATCATTGTTTTATCTTGATTAAAATAATTATATTAATATAAAAATAATAATTTAAAGAACATCACCTTGGACTGAATGGAACTTGTGCTAAGTGCTTGTCAGACAGATTTCCACTGATTCATAAAGTTTACCTCCTCAGCACAGCATGACTAGGTCAGCTTCATACATTTCATTTTCTTGTCACGTGTCACCAAAATGCAAACCTGTGTACCGTATATAACTGTTCCTTTTGCAGAAGTCTGCCGATAGATTGCTTTTATCCCAAATAGTAGGAGTTATACATACAGCATCAGTTAACCTATAGGTAATGATTCAGTCTTTTATCGTTGACAATGATGTGTCAGCTGTTACAACTAAATAAAAAACACTTTTAAATAGTATGGAAGAAGAAAATAACATATAAAGCACAGGGTATAAAATCTAGGTCAAATGGCCAAATATGTGAGTTTTTTATTTTTATATTATACTGAAAAAACCAACAGTTTCCTTCCAGGTGTTTTAAAGGAGGACCTGCTCACAGATCGGTGCATATCTCACCTGCAGCATGTGTGTACTGAGCTGACTGATATTCTGTGGTTGTTTACTTCCCCTGTAGCCCAACAGACAACCAGCAGCACACCAACTGTTTCATCTGCTCCCACTAACCACCCAGCTACTAACCCCACAACGCATGGTAAGAGCAACAATACTGGACTGAAGCCACAGCTGAGCTTTACTTTGCTTAACGCTGCGATGAGTGCATGCAGTTATAATCTGGGGCCGTTGGTGGTGGCAGGTACAAGAAGAAACTGTGTAGGTCTGCAGTTGTGTCCTGTCCTCAGTCAGCCAGCAGTAAATCTGAGAAGTAAAACCAGGGACATTTAATTCAACTAAAGTTATTTCCCAACCTGGTTAAGGGATTATTTACAGTTGGACCTTTGATGGTGTGAATATTAAACCCCAGTCATTGTGTTAGACTTTAACACACTTAACAAGTAGCTATTGATTATTCTAATAGATAATTAAACCAGTTATAAGTGTTTGAAACAACTTTTGTGTGTTGTACAATGTAGCTTTTATTTAGCCTACTGTACTACAAACACAGGATCGATAGTATGTCAATAAATACTTGGAACTGGGGCTGTAACTAATTATATTTTTCATTATTGCTTAATATATTGACTTATTTATTTATGAAATATAATAGAAAATGCCAGAGAGAAGCAGTAAATCCTCACATTTGGGAAACTTGAATCTGAATGTTTATTAAATGACTTATAGGTTATTAAAATTGGTCATTCATTTTTCTGTTGATCAGCTATTCAACTAATCAACTAATAACTGTAACTGTTACGTAGAATAACTTTACATTTTGAACCTTGCTTAACAAGTTTCTCATGAAATATAATTTGTGCACTTGAGCTTTTTTGATCCGTGCAAACTGAGAAATGTTTCTAATTTTTCTTGGCGGCAGAAAGACTCTGACTTAGTGTGTCAAATGTTTGTGTTAATCCTAGACATTGTGATTGAGAACATGTTAGATATTTGCTAATTCTAAAACCATCAAAATGCACAGCACCCTGAGAATGCAATCATCCCTTTCGGCCTCCTCCCTTCTCCTCTTTTTTCCTGTTGTTTCGTCTCCACTCGCAGTTCCAGGAACGCCTCCTCCCCTGCTGTTAGTAACTACTAACCAACCGACTACTAACATAGTTGTTACTACTGCTTCCTCTCGGGGTAAGATAACCACTTGTTTAGTTTGGCAAACAAGTTATTTGTTTGGTCTTCCCCCTTCTTTTCTCATTAGAAAAAAAAAACAATGTTATCATTGTTTAAGCTTTTCATTATCGAGAAAGGGTACATTTGCATATATTTCTCACTTCGGAGTTTTGATTTTTCCTGCTGCTGATTGAACTAGTGGTCCTGTCATGATTAGATTCAAATTAAATCATACTTTATTAAATATATTGTATTTTGTTTGATCTCTCTAGTGCCTTTGTGTGATATCTCTGTGATCAAGTGAAATAGTGTTCTGGTTCTTTGTTTCATAATCATTAACACTGTCTAACAACTGGATCCATAAAACAACCTAACCTCGTCATTCAAACACTCTCCTGGTTTGGTTTCCTCTCATATAGAACAAACATTTACATAACATTTTATCGTTGTAGTTCTTTTTCCATTGTTCTTGCTGTGATCCTTTCTTGTTATTTTTGTCTGGCTTCTATTCCTATAATTTTATCTTTTCTCTGACAAGGAAAGAAAATCAGTAACCAAACTGTAATCAAGGTACACTTTTCTTATACTCTCACTTCTTCTGATTGAAGACATTTTGGGATGGCTCATCTGATGCAAAGGAGTCAGTGCTTCTTAATCTATATTGTGTATACTGCTGCTTTGCTTGAAAGTACTTTTGATTGCTTTTGTTTATTATATGTAACCTGCTTTTTCACCATAATGGCGTCTGGTTTGATGTGCTGGCCCTGGGGACAGTGGAGGAGTCTGCTGTGAAATCTCCAAACAAAGCTTCTGCCAGTGCTGATCCTGCTGCTGTACTTACTCTCCAGCAGCCTGAACCTCTGGCTTCCCAGTCCGCTCACAACAGAAGACTCCGTCGTGTTTTTGGATTAACTGCTGCTGGATCCCATATTTCTCATGCACCTAGACTTCCAGCTCCTCCAGCCATCATAATCAGACAAACTAGGCCTGTTTCTGTTCACAGCCCCCCTGGAAGAGCCTCTCATCATAGGTCCCTTGCATCCAGTCAGTTGAGTCCTCCAACCCAAGCCCCTAGTCTCCCAGATCCAGCACCCGAACCCAAACTCTTAGCCCCAGGCCCAGGTCCCCCAGCTCCACTCAGACCCTCTCACCCTAAACCCTCTAGACCTCGAGGCCAACGCAGCTCCAAGACCTCCCTGGGGTTCATCTCCACCCCTTTGATCTGGCAGGGGAGGAAGAGGCCAGCTGGGGGACGTCCAACTGCCACCAGAGCATCTCCAAGGCCACTGGTTCACATCACCAAACCTGCTGCACAGCCAACCAAACTCAGATCCACGGCTAGGCCTGCATATACAGCACAAACCAGTGGGTTTAAACATACAGCTGGGTACACACATGCACCTGAGCTGAACAACGGCACAGTTATGTCGGGATATGCGACGCACACAGCTGCCCGCTTGCATCCATCTGTTCAACCTACACCACAACCAAACCTTTCGCACCAACCAAACTCCAACAAGGAGACCCCAACAACCACAAAATACCCGAGACTCCTTCCTGAATCAGGGATTTCAGTCTCGCCTCAGAGGTCATCTCCATGGCAACGCAGAGATGAGGCATTAGATATGAAGGAATCTTCCTCAGCGGTGGGGGCAGCACCCCTGGCATCATCATCCTCATCGATGTTGTCATCATCGTCAGCGCTCAGCAACAGAAAGAACAAACCTGTAGCGCCACAGTGGTCGCTGCTGAGCGTGAGCAGTGGGGAAAACCAAACGGTTTTCATGGGTAACTGGACAGATCCTCTGGAAGCACTGGGTGATGTGTACTCGTCAGGGTCTGAGCCATTTGTGTATGATTTGACTGAGCTCACGGAGGAGGCCAGTGCTTTTAGCATGTATGAGTTTGATGCTGCCTACTCCTTGGATGAACCTGCCACCATCCCTCCAGCTTTCTTCGGCCCTGACACCAAAAACGAACCATCATTCAACAGGTCAGACCCTCATGGTGGTTTTCTTCCTGTCACTCACCCCCTAACGGCTTCTGAGGGGGGAAGTGAAGTGCTTGCCCAAACACATTTTCACGAGGATTCGGAAACCCTAGGGAGTGGCTTAGCAGAAGGTAGCAAGCTTTCTGTAACACACTCACAAAATAGATTGATGCCAGAAATTCACCATCAATCATTCATCAGCGGGTCTCAGATTCCTACATGGACTGTTTCTCAGGCTCTGACAGTAGCTCAAACCCACCACAGGGTTCCAAACAACACTAGTTCAAGTGGACAAGAAGACATTTCCTACACGCAAGCGGCCATTCGACAATTGGAAACATCGACTTTTTGGCCAACACCATCTCTCCTTATTCCCTCCCTTTCATCCCTTTCCTTCATACAGCCAACACCGTCTTTGCCCAAGCTACAACTAAGCTCCTCTGCTTTCCTTGCAGAGGAGATTTTCCCCAAGCAAATATTTTATTCTTCAATGCCACAAAAAGAAGACGTGGCCCAGATATCCTATTCCTCACTTTCTCTAAAGCCCCTGGACAGTGTGTATGTACCAGACATTAATGAAAGGGATGTTGGAAGTAGACTGATTAACAATTTATATACAAGCACCGACTTTTCTCTTATCACCTCTCCTTCCCCTGTTTTTCCCAAAACTTCCTCTTCTAACATTTTTGCATCCCCTCTTGACATCCATCACTACTCCTCATCTTCTCGCCCCTTTTTGTCAGCATCTACTCCCTCGACCTCCTCTCACGCCATCACTCTATTTGCTTCACCATCTGTCTCCTCTGTCGGTGTTACTTTACAAACTCCAACCTCCTCTCCTCTTTACTCCTCTAACAACCTCACTCCTCTCTCATCCTCTCATCCCCTTTGGTCCACTACTATTCCTCTTCCCCCCTCTGCTGATCCTCCGCTGCCCTCCCTTTTCCTCCCCTCCTCCCCCCAGCAGGCCGAACAAAGGCTTTCAGAAGCGGACGGTGTTGTTGAATCTGCTCACGTTCCAGAGTCAGATGGAGTTAGTGGGAACTTTCAGCCTGTGTTGTTATCTCTGTCTCCGTCCTCGAACCTTCAAAGGGACTTTGTGGTGACAAGGGTTGACACAGCATCCCCAATGTCACTTCCTCTTTTTTCTGAAGCCCCGACTGAATCACAGATGCCAGTTGTTGATGGTGCGCTGCTCCCCGAAAACCACTTACTCTCTGCTGAAGAATCCTCTGACACTACATCAGAACCTCTGAGAAGTCGACTGCCCTCCTCCGAGGGTAATCAACTCCTTGATACCCAATCAGGTCCATTTGTCCATTCAGCTGGGACTTTTTTAGACTACTCCTTTAGTCAAATTGAGCCAACTCCCCCAGGATTATCTGTGGAGAATTTTGCATCCAGCACTGCGGTACTTGCACCAGATTTATCCCCTCAAGCGCAGCCAGCTCTGTTCGAGTTGCTTGACTCCGAGTTGGGTTCATCAGTGGTTTTGTGGCCTTCTTCTCATGCAGCCAGTCTGTCAGTCAGCCAGTTCTTGGCTGATTCTGATCAGAGAGATTTGAGCGACATATATACTCTGACAGATGAGTCACGTCCAGTGCATCAGTCTGACATCGGCTTTATATCACTGCCAACAGCAAGCATTCGGGCCTCGCAACCCGGCACCCCGGCTCTGCTCCAGGCAGATATTGATGGAACTCGACGTTTGCACTCTGCTTCTCTGTCTGCCATCTCTTCTTCATCTTCAAATCCCTTCCTTTCAACTGGGAGTCTCTTTTCCCGTCACCTTAACAACCTGTCACTCACCGTATCTTCAGAGACTCTTCCTGCTGCCATGTCGGGAGTAGAAACTGCAGTGTCTTCCTCCTCGCCCTCCCCTAATCCTGTCGTTGAGAACTCTCTCCTCTTGACTCAAACACCTTCATCTGGGTCACAAGACAGACATACTTCCACCCTGACCTTTAACAGAGATCCATGGAGGCTGCAGCACACAATCTCCCATTTACACAACCAGCTGAACACAAACACCTCTGCTGGTGCTCACACTAACTCCGGAGGCTCACAGGCTCTCGCTGGCCATGACGGCGCATCTAATCACCGCACTTCCCCTCTGTCAAATCCATCTGTCATGCCAACCACCCAGACTCTGGCACTCCACAGCAGCCCGAGTGCACGGCGTGGCACTGCAACCCCCCAGCACGCTTCAGGGCTGGATTATACGCACCACTCAGGCTTGACACAACCTAACACTGAACACACACACAGCTCAGCACACACACAGACGCTCACACAGTTAGGCGTTCAGGCGCATGCAAGTGAGAAACTAAACTTGAGTCAGAGTCCAGGGCAGAACATACAAAGTCTAGAGGCTCATGTTGTTGTCAGGGGGCTGCAGCAGCAATCTTCCCACATTTCCTTCGCCACTACTCCCCCACTCCTTTCGCCCTCCATTTTGCCTTCTCTTTCTCTTGCAGCAACCCTCACACCTCCTTTTCCCTCTCTTCAACGTTCTCCCATCCATCCTGCGATCCCTCCCTACATAACGGTCTCCTCCCTTCCCCTGTCATCTTTCATCACCCCTTCCCTCTCTCCTCTCCTCCCCGACTGGGCGGCGTTGCCAGCAGTGTCTGCCAGCAGGGAAGAGGCAGAGACTGGCTCCTTGTCACCCAGCTGGCCGACTGCTGGATTCCAGCAGCCCACAACAACCCAAAACCCGCTGGACAACGATTTACAGTCCTTCCAAATATCCACCACGTACCCTGTCATCCAGTCGACAGAATCAATCCAGCAGTTCAGCACAGTCAGCCAATCACTGCCTCTGGATGACAAATTGAAATCCAGCCAATCAAAAGCCCTTATTTCTGCTGAAGTGTATGACAATGAAGATGTTTCGCCACAGCTTGAAAACAAGGCTTCCTGGTTTGTGGATGGTCCAGTATCATCACCTGAGGCCTCAAATAATCTCACTACAGCTGGGAAACTGTCGCATCTCTCCGCTTTATTTGACCCTGCTGATGTTGTTCCAAAAATACATATAGCGGATGAACATGCCTCTGCTGTAGAAGTTGCTTCTTCAGCAGTGAATAATGTAACGCTGGATGAAATGTTAAATTCTCCAACAGGCCTTCAGCCTAATGAAAGTCTGAATCCGGAAGCTGCCCTGAACACTCAGTCACTTCCTGTTGAAATGCAAACTACCTCTCCCTGCCCCACTTCTAAACCCAGTGACCGGCCTGGCTCTGCAGTATCAGCACAACCCACTGGTGCTCCGGTTATTCCGAACCCCCTGCACACTTCTGGCCTTAATATCTCCTCTTCCACACCAGTCTCCAGATCCCCCACTGGCTCCTCTATCGATGCTCCAGGTCAAGGCCTCATTTCTGGGTTTGAGGAGCTCCCACCTCCTGGGAGTGACAATCACACCTCAAACACTGCAGACTTAAAATACTCCATGTCAAATTCAACCACTGTTACAACACTCAGAGACTCTCCTTCAGTGCCAATTGAAATGACAAACGCCACAAACGCTAAAAATGCTGCAACTCTCATAGAAAATGGAAGTATGGAAGCATCTCAGGGGAACATGACAGGCAGCAAACCGACGGCAGATCTCAGTGTGAACGCAGCCGCATCAGCAAAGTCAAATTTAACCATCTCAAAGCCTAGTTTGAACTCAAGTCCAAGCGTGTCAAATCACAGTGGGAATCAGGGCTCAGGAGTATTTGTGAACGGGGCTGTGAAACCAGGCCAAAGTGACAGTGATACCAAAGATGTCCACCTCTCCCCTACGCTGCCTGTGGTCGTCAGTGCTCACCATTTTACAACCACAAAGAACTCCTCTCCAACGGCTTTGTTCAAAGCTGTCAGTATGTCAGCTAACAGTGGGGGCAGTAGCAGCCTGAAAAAGGCCACGGTGCATCCTGCCCCTGGATCCCCCACTGTGGATCTAGCAGCCAAGCCCGCGTTGCCATGCCAATGTAAACAACGCTTTCATTTTACATGTCTGTGTGGACTGTCATCGGGGAACAGTATGTCATGCAGTAACAAAAAACTCTAGATGTAGAGAATCCAAAATCTGTAATAACAGTAGCATGCACTGTGAAAAATGTAATTATAGTAACTTGTATTAAGTCTTAAAGTCTATTTATTTAAAACAGGTAAGAGGTCAACTTAACTGAAAATGTAGTTAATCGAGTGACATATGTTTGCAGATTACAATATAAACTCTGGCCAAAAGTATGTGGACCACATACTTTATTGTCCTTTTAGTTTGTTTTTCATGGTTTGGGCCCCTTTGTTCCACTGAAGGGAAATCTTAAAACTACGGCATACAATGATGTTTATGATGACTAAATATTTTAGTGTTTTCCTCATGCACAAAAACAGAAGAGTGGAGGCTGTCAGAGCAGCACATTAATGACCATGGGTTAGTACATATGGCTGTAATATTGAGTGTCCACAGACTTTTGGCCACACAGTGTGTTATCGCTTGATTCAAAACAAAAAATATTGAAGCTGGTTGAGATGCTATGGATATTAGTGACCCATTTAGTAGATAATGTCACTTTCCAATTAAAAAAACTAGATTTTAAGACTGAATACATGATTTCATTATTTCTTCAGGTGGTTGGGTTCTGCAGAGTAGTATCTAAACAGCTGTTTTTGAATCAGTGATTAGACTCTATAGTGTTTTTTTACCCGTATGGTAGTGGTAGATAAGAATACAGTAACTGTCAATCAGGTGAATGGGTGGGATCCCTCAGGTACTGGAGGCTGGTGATTGGTTCATCACTCATGTTTACCTCTTCCTTTTCTTCTCTATCACCCTGTTGTTCCCTGAGTTTTTCAGTCCATCCATCTTCTTGGTAGAGATGTCCTGCTCTGCTGCTTGTACTCTGACAGTAAATAATAGACACTTCATCTCCTCAGACTGCTGTGAAGTCCAGGCGAAATGTTTGCAATGACCTCAGAAAATCATATAACTAAAGGTCTGCAGCTTGCAGGGTGTCCCACCAGAACAGATGGAGTAGAAGTCTTTTGACCGTTCAGTAGCGTTTACTAACAATTATAGATACCAGTGCGACACCTAGTGGCCAACGTGAAGCATAGCAGGAGAGCTGGGAGCCCTTAACGTCTTCTCATGTAGGAAGAGACGTCGAGACATTTAAATAAGACTCAACACACTGTGTGTCTGCAGTTAGAGTAATTACACTGTGTGACTCAACAGGTCAATAACAACATTATTTACATGTTACAGGAGAAGAAGAAGAAAATCAGATATTGACCATTTTGAGAAACGTTGCACTCCCTCTTTGTCATGATTCCTGATGTGAAATTAAAAACAAATTTCAAGGGAAAATAGGAGTTACTAGCTTTTTAAACTTTGATCATTGAAAATACAACCATTTAAATTACAAAATGATCTATTATTTAACTTTTTAATTCATATTATGAATAGTAAAATGTATACACAGTATATAAATCCTACATATCCTGTGAAAAACTGATAATATTAAATCTTAGTTTAAAGAGATTCTGGTAACACTGTACAGCTGCACAGTTAATGTGTGAGGACTGCAGGCACACAGACGTGGTAGAAGTAAAATCCTGTCAGAGATTTAGATTCAGATACTGAATCTATAAACTGCTGCAGCCGACAGAAACATGTTCTGATTCCAAATGATCCCATTCACCAAAGAAAGAGATCCCAGTGACTGCCCCCCCTCGTCTCTGCTGCTCTCTGCCAGGCAGCACATTCCTCCTCATCACCTCATTCTGTAAAATTGGATTTTTACGTAACTCGATTAGCTCGACTCATCTCCTGCTATGTGGCACAGGCCCAAAAAAACAGTTCCATTATATGTGTGAAGTAGCCTGTGCCAAATTGAGACTGAAATATTATTTTCTGTTTCGCTCTCTTTCTTTCCTGTCGCCTTCATCTGCAGAGGGGTTGTTCTACCGGATGTCTTTTGTGGTGGATGATGTGGGCGCGTCGCTGACCCAGGCTGATGTTGAGCGAGCTGTGGCTCTCTGGGTAAGAAGAGTCCAGCTTCATGCAGCTGGTGTGGCCCTTTACAATGGGTTTATCATGCAAGTTCAACCTTCAGTGGCCCCCAGAAAGCAGCAGAGTGAATGACCTGCGAAGCTTTCTTCTGTAATCTCACTGTTGGACTTTTTGTTTCTTTTTGCGCACTAATAAAACACAAAAAGGACTGAGACTGAAAGCCTCGAACACACAATGTAGTTGAGATCTAAATGTCTGTTTTTAATACTGAAAATGTGTTAAGGTGCACGGTGACGTCATGTCTTCAGTCTCACCTTTAAATCACTTAACAAGCAGCCTTTTTCTGTGGAGGAAGACAGTTAAACCTGCCGGGCACATCAAGGTATTATTATTAAAAAAAAAAAATGGTACAGTTTGATAAAGGACAAACCCAGAAAATCAGATCATTTAACAATTTAAGTGAATCACTGTAGTGCGGGTCATTCCCCGTCCTTGGACAGGGTGTCAGGGTCCATCACAGAAAACTCTCCTGTTGTTGGTTGGCTGGTTGATCTGATTTGTTTTCTTCCTACAGCTGAATCAGACATTTCAGAACTGGACCCACGCAGTCTACGTCGACTCCATCAGGTAACCCAGCAAAGATTTATCTGAGCTGCTCAAACAAGAAGGCTATGACAATGTCATACATGTTACTGCTTGTTTCAACCTTCACTTCTCTTCTTTCTGGTGATCATCACCAGTTTAAAACACTGCTGTAACAGGATATTTAATCATGTCAAACCCTGCAGTGTATTAAGGGCCAGTCTGAACTTTACATAACATCAGTGGAACCTTTTTTAATTCCAGAACAGATAAAACAGAAATCTGTATTATGGTCATTTTATACTCAGGGTGTTATATGTCTGAACTCCTTTAACCCCTGTATACACACTGTGCATAAACAGTATATCTCAACCAAACTCTCTCTGGTAGATTCAGTAATAACCTTTCACCTCTGTTTCTCTGCAGAGTCCAGCCTGGTTTACAGAGCGCAGGAAACCCGACCAGGTAAAACATTTACATTGAGCCCAGCGGGGTGTGTGTTTGTTTTGTGAGTGTGTTATATTGAATTTGTCAGATGTGCACCAGCTGGAGAAAAGTGTTTAATCCCCCTCAGATTGCTGTCTGAGTATCTGCACTGTCAGCAGCGTATTTCAAGTTTGTTTTATCTCTCCAGTTATTCGTGCCAGGCCCTGCTGGTTTATTATTTCATCACCAACCAGAGTCTGGGAGAAGCTGCTGTGTCTGCCAGGCTGACCAGCAAAGAGGGACTCATGGGTCCAGGCCTGCAGGTCCAGACCGCCTCCACTGATGTCACATTAATTGGTGAGGAACTACACAGTGTTTAATTATTTTTATTCCTTTTTTTTCTTTTTTCTGGGAAGAAAGATGACTTCATGAAGAGAGACCCCACAAACAGAAGAGCCTTCCCTTCTCTCTCCTCTTAAACTCCTGCCCAGACTTCACACTTTCAAACGTAAAGCAGACACGTGTTTTTATCTAATCCATCCTTATAGGATCCCAAATTAACAAACAGGAAGAAGAAAAGGCCTTACCTTCAAACAAGAAACAATCAAATCAAAGAGGAATAACAGCAGTGACCTCTCTGTAGCTCATCCCAGAAGGCATTTTGCTCAGCTGAAGCCCCACAGAGACACTTAAAGGTTTATTCCCACAAACAGATTCTTTCTCTGCGTCTCACTTTCAGGACATTTCTTACTTTTATTTATTTGATTTATTCCCTTTGTTTGTTATTCATGAGTTCTGTTGATTTCTCCTCCGTCTGGAGTTTTCTTATCTGTAGATTCCTTGCGTCTGATATCTTGTTTGTCTTTTTGCCTCTTTGGGACTGTACAGCTGAATCTTTATCAGAGCCTCGTGGTTTGTTTTGGCACTTTCGTTCAGCTTGTATTTCATTTATCTTGCTCGTCGTGTTATTATTTCAATCTGAAACCACTCCTGTCTGCTTTCCCTCCTAATAGAGAATTGTCTGGAGGAGAACCCGCTGCACTACCCATGGCCCGAGAGCAGACCCACCGTCACTCGGTACCTGCCCTGCTTCCCCAACAAGGACCAGAGCGCCTCCAGGACCTGGTAACACACACACACACACACACACACACACACACACACACACAGTCTGAGTGGATCAGTCAGGATCCTTATATTACAGGGGAACATGTTTTTGGTACTGAAAAGAACCCTTTTTTAGAACTAAATGTGTTTTTGTTTGGTTTGGACTCCAACACTTCCTTTCTGTCTGCATTAAGTTGGTCAGAGTGTTGTTGTGCAGTGACGTAGATCAGTCGGGACACTGCATCACCACACAGTCATAAAACATATGAATACCAGCACTAGATGACCAACAGCATCGTTTGTTTGTTCAAATCTCAACCACATAAAGGAGCAAACAGTCCCAACTCAACGTCCACTTATTCGCTTTTTTCTGGTCTTCATCAGCAGACGGACGTTGCTCACGGAAAGTCGTCAAGTGTTAAGCATCATTCTTGATCTGGGAAGATATACACAAACAACCCCAACTCACGTCTTTTATGAAATTTGCCGTATTTGTTTTCCATCCTGATTAACGGGCCGCCTCCTCTTTAGAGAGTCAGGAAACTTCACTGAAGTAAAACAAAATACTTACTACATAAGAGGGCAGCGTGAGCCGCCTGCAGCTTTCCAAAAAATATACATTTTACAGGAATCACTAGAAAAGCTGGTCTCTGACTTTAGAAACTGAAAGGAGCCTCCTGGATTCTCTGGAACTCACCGACTAACTTGACTGATGTTGTGATTTAATTCAGAAGATGCACGTTTCCTGCAAGTTGATTTTCAAGTATCTCTAATATTATTTGACGACTAAAGAAATTGTTGCCTTGAAGGAAGAATAAAAACAAAGCCATGGTTTTAAAAACGAGCAGCAGTAAAACATATTAATGGGATGTGATATTGGAATCATTAACTCTCACTTGTTCCTCCTGAGATAACTGACGCGCTGCTTTGACAAATGTTACAGATGTTTTCCTTTAACGTGTAGGCTTCTGTGGTTTCTTTGAGTCATGCAGAGAGGACACAACATATCTCAACAGCAAACAGCAGTTTTAATCGTGAAGATCCTGATCGCTGCTTTTTCCGGGACAGGACGCCCTTGAAATGTAATTTGCGTAGTTCTCCCTGTGGGGAGCAGTGTGACGCAGCGGGGTGACGCCATTAATCACTGATGGTCAAACAGCAGCTCAGTCTGTCCTCACCTCCTGCTAACAAATGACCAGTTTCACTCTGCTCGGTGCAGAGACAAACAGGAAGTCCTAGCAGAAAGTCTGGATGAATACAAACGAAATCCCAGAGAACTCCTTCGTCTCTACACAGCTGAGGAGTTTGTACACTTTCTTTTCGTTGTTATTTAGAGCAACAGTGAAGCAACACGTCCACATGCTCTCTCTGTCTGTATTTCTGTCAGTTTGATCGACCCGCAGAACTACTCCACCTACTGGTCGACTGCAGACTTCAGTAACTGCACGGACATCGAGACCATCCAGGTGTCGGCAGGTACGCTCAGCCACCAGCCAATCAGATCACAATCTACAGTCCATGTATAAATACACATTCAACCAGTGGTGAACTGTGATGACTGGACTCACACACAGAACATAAAACAAGCATATTGAGGCCTAAAATACTCAAAAGGATTAGTAATTTATTCTCTGTTTTCTCAACAGCGTAATCTTTAGTTTCCACCTGCAGAAATTTTAGCTCAGTGATTGGATATTTACCTGCCGAAATGCATTCAGGGAGTCGTAGTTAACTTCACCCCGAAAATGATTTCATGAAGCTTGTACTTTCTGCAACATTTTAAAGCAGCGTTAATGTTTCTGGGGGGGGGGGGGGGAGAGGAGGAGAAGGAAGGAGAAGGAGGAGAGGAGGGTGGAGGAGAGGAGAGAAAGGGAAACTAGGTGAGGAGAGTAAATTAACAGGACTTCCAGAACCTCCCTCCTCCCAGCAGCTCCTCCTCCCAGCAGCTCCTCCTCTCTGAGTTCATTGATTGTGTGTTTGTTTGTGCAGAAAATGCAGCTGAGGTGGCCGTGCAGCTCGCCGTCATCACCAACAACGAGCTGTCCAACGAGGAGGTGAGGCTCTACGTCTGTCCCTGACTGAACGGGAGGTCCCGTGAGGAGGGTAACAATGAACTCCTCCTCTTCCTCTGCCCGCAGGTGTCCAAAGTGGTGACGAAGGTGCAGCAGCTAGTGAACGTGGCGAAGATTAACACCACCTTAGCCTCCACCGTCGTCACCATCATCTCCAACGTCATGACCAGCTCCGAGACGGCGCTGCCCAACACCTCCAAGATGTACGTCAGCAAGTATTCTACTCTACTGGACTCTGCTGGACTCTGCTGGACTCTGCTGGACACTACTGTGCCCTACTGGACTGTACTGGACTTTACTGGACACTGCTGGACACTACTGGACCCTACTGTGCTCTACTGGACTCTGCTGGACTCTACTGTGCTCTACTGGACCCTACTGTGCTCTACTGGACTCTACTGGACTCTACTGTGCTCTACTGGACTCTGCTGGACTCTACTGGACTATGCTGGACTCTACTGGACCCTACTGGACCCTACTGGACTCTGCTAGACCCTACTGTACTATGCTGGACCCTACTGGACCCTACTGGACCCTACTGGACTCTGCTAGACCCTACTGTACTCTACTGGACTCTACTGTGCTCTACTGGACTTTACTGGACCCTACTGGACCCTACTGGACTCTACTGGACTCTACTGGACTCTAATGGACTCTACTGGACTCTACTAGACTGTAGTCCACTCTAACTGGACTCTAGTCCACCCTAACTGTCTTGTGGCCCTCAGAGCTCTGCAGACCGTAGATGAGTTGGTTCAGAAGATCGAGTTTGAGGGCCCGTCGATCAGCATCACCTCCAGACACCTGGCTCTGGCCATATCGGCCCTGAACTCCTCCATGTTCAACGGGACGTCCTTCAGCGCCTTCATGGCTCCGAACACCAATGACCCCCAGGTAACACGGCGAGGTCCCGGGGCCTCCTCTTCCTCCTGTAGGTAACACGGCGAGGTCCCGGGGCCTCCTCTTCCTCCTGTAGGTAACACGGCGAGGTCCCGGGGCCTCCTCTTCCTCCTGCTGGCTGTCACTGAGTGGTCCTTTCCTCTGGACTTTTATTTTGAAGAAACCTTCAATAGTCAACAAGTTGCAATTTAACAAACACAAAGTTACAAAAAGCTCCAACACATCTCGTTTGTTTCCTCTCCCCCCCCCCCCCCCCCCTCCTCCTCTCCTCCCCCCCACAGATTGACTTTGAGTCAGAGAGGGTTAACCCTTTGGCTCAGGTCACCCTTCCGGCCTCTCTGCTGTCCAGCGTCTCCCTGAGCGACGCCGACAGATTGTCTCTGTCCAGGATCAACTTCCTGTTCTTCAGCAGCACAAACCTGTTCCAGGTGAGTCTCAGGTACGACCGTGTCCTCGCTGCGACTCGCCCTAAGGCGACGCAGGGTTTGATGTTTGTCGGTGTTGTTTCAGAAAGAGCAGGACGGCCGCTCTTTGAACAGCTACGTGGTGGCCAGCAGCGTGGGGAACCTGTCCATCAGAGACCTGATGGATCCGGTGGAGATTGAGATCGCTCACCTGTCTGAGCAGGTACAGGTCAACGTGTGTTTTCTGTATTTCATTTTGTCTTTTCATTTATTTCTTTTATCTTTTATTTTCTCTTTCCTGTTTTGTTTGGTTTTTCCTTATTTATATTTTATTTTTATTTTCATTTTCTTTGATATTTTATTCATCTTTGTGTTTCTCTTTTATATATATTTTTCTTTTCTTTTTCTTTCCTCTTGTTTTATTTTATTTATCTTTATATTTTAGTTCATCTTTTTTGTTCACTTTTTTCTTTTTCTTGTCTTTTTTAATCTTTCATTATTTTTTCTTTTCTTTATCATTATATTTTATTTTTTCTTTTCTGGTTGTATTTTTCATCCATAGTTTACAGTATATTATTTATATATGGTATATTTATATTTCATTTGAACAGTCAGTCTGTCTCATGTGCTGCAGTGTAACATGTAACATAACATCTTTTATTTTTTCTTGAAATTTGGAGGAACCTTTCACAATCAAAATATACATTTTAACTGTGAAAGGTTCATTTCCACAAATCAAAGTGATGAAAAATGAATCATCTTGAGAATGAAACCGTTATCAGGTGATGTCTGTGACGACAGCTCTGGCCAGACTGATTTATTATGAAACGCTCTTTCTGTCCCGACAGCCCTCCCTGAATCCAGTCTGTATGTTCTGGGACTTCAGCATGAACAGTGAGTCCGTCTGCATCTGTCGTCACATCATTGTAAACATTTCAGGTTCATGGCAGGTTCTCCGATCTACAGGGAGCCATTCGCCTCTTTACAAGAAACAATACACCTCAAGTGTTCCCAGAAACACGTCCCATCTGTTAAAGCTTCATCCGAGCTCCCCGAGCGTGTTCTTAAATTACCTTAATTCAGACCGCACGTACACGTAGATACAACTCCACATTTTCTTTCTTTAAGTCTGACACCAAACAGCTTCGAGCTGCAAAACAAAATATAAGCTCAAGTATCCTTCAGTGGCTTCTTATAATGTTTATGTTGAGAGGGCAGGAAACTTTAGAAAGGCCGTGTTTATGTCCAGTTTCCAAAGAATACTTAAGTTTAAGTTCAGCCTTTTATGCGTCTGTGCCCAGGGCGCCCATTGTCTCATAATCCACCCTGCTTGAGTCTGTGTTGCACTTCAGGGTTTTATCAGCCGTGTTTCATCCTCTGGGATTCTGCCGGCTGCAGTTCTCGACTGACTAATGAAACACAGTAAAGGATATAAAATAAACACATATATATACAGGTTCAAAGGTAGATGGAAACAGTAATAAGCAAACAAACCAAAAAAATGGGACTATACAGTTACTTAGCTTATATAACAATTATTTACTCTATTTTCTATTAATGCTACTATCATTATTGTTATTATTTTTATTATTATAAAAAAAATTGGTATTGAATTATACATGATGCTAATGAAAGACCAGCGTAACAAAATAGTTCCACTAGAGTCCACAGATGCAGTAAACTGTCCAGATGTGCAGTAATACCTCTGTGCTGCCACTAGATGATGCTGGAGGCTGGAACGGAGAAGGCTGCAGAGCGTCCGAAAGGTCCACCAGCAACAAAACCATCTGTCTCTGCGACCACCTGACGCACTTTGGCATCCTCATGGTAAGACGGAGTCATCATATATCCCGCCGAAACCAAACAGGGCACAAAATGTTGTTTTAAGTCTCTCCAGTTGTTTGAATGCCGTTGTTTGTTGGTGTGACAGTGGTTGGAACAGAGTGAAGTCGTTTTTTTAAAACAGGCAGTTGTGTAGCTGGTTTGGTGCCTTTTTCATTAGAAAAGGTTTTGGAGGAAAGAAGCAGGTCAGAAGTTTAACCCAGACTTCAGTTTGAAGTCACTTTCTTTGTTTGTATTGTCTAAAAGGTGAGTTACAGAAACATCATGAGCATCATGTGACATTTGTTTGCTGTGATATTGGATTTTTTAAATATTTTATAATATATTTTTTGGATACTGGAATTACGGCACAGCTTCTCTCTGCAGAACACAAGGTCTAATTCCAGTTTAGAACACCTTACTGCATGAAGCTATTTAAATGAATCATTACCAAATGAACATAATTGGTCATGTTCAGTATAGAATGGTCTTCATGGTGGAGCATCTTGTGTGTTCAGTTTGTCTCTTCTGTTGAACCTTTGTGAAGTGCTTTGCTGGTGAACGTGAGTCTGAGATGATCTTATCTCTCTCTCTCTGCGTCTCCAGGACATATCTGGAGCTGTACCCCATATAGACCCCAAGAACAACAAGATCCTGACCTTCATCACCTACATCGGCTGCGGCGTCTCCGCCATCTTCTCTGCTGCCACGTTGCTCACCTACATCGCCTTCGAGTGAGTCACAGCACATGAAGTCACTTGATATGAAAATATTGATCAGAGCAGCTTTAACTGAGTTTTTTGTGTTGCCTGAACAGGGACACGTAAACGGTAACGATGCTTTTGCTGCATCAAGTTTAGAGACACAAATGAAATACGTTGTCAGTCTGCAGATACATTCAGTTTGAACATTTGGCAACTTTGCAGGTACGTTCATTAAAAACCTTTTAATGATGAGACACCAGTAGTGGTCTTAAAGTGGTTTTATTCTTCTCCAGGCTGCACACAATCAAACGCATACAGGTGAACTTTTCTACTTGTACAGATTGCAAGTGTCCAATAGGAGGCAGTGTCATGTTTATCAAACCACAGTGTAAAGAAAAACGCAAAAGTTATCCGGTAACGGAAATCCACTTGTGAACGAACCGCTGCATCATTGACACAAACGCAGAAGAAGTTTGATTTATCAGCACAAATGTACGGGACAAAAATAAGATGGACAACAATGTGAAGTGTTAAACGTTTCAGTACAGGAGTAATACTGTGTGAACTCTGATGAGGAAAAGCATTTTATTCCTCCTTCCATCCCGTCCTTCCTGCGGTCTATTTTACTTCATCTCAAAGACTCCCAAAGTCTCCAAGAAACCAACATTGTGAATTACTTGTGGAGTTCAAAACCTCAGATGATTTGAAACAATGTGGACCAGGAAACAAAAGAAAATCTCTGGGCAGCTACATGTGGAGAGGCTTTGGGCAAAAATGTAACCAACCAGTTGTTGGTGAGGATGGGGGCTGTGAATATAGAGAACTCAAAATAAAGTTGTTAATAAAATCAAATTTCAACCACATGCCATATCTGTCATTTTTCCTCTTTCCTTCCCACAGAAAGCTGCGGCGAGACTACCCCTCCAAGATCCTGATGAACCTCAGCACGTCCTTGCTGTTCCTGAACATGGTCTTCCTATTGGACGGATGGCTGGCCAGTCTGAAGACTGAGTGGCTGTGTCTGTCCGTGGCCGTCTTCCTGCACTACTTCCTGCTGACGTCCTTCACCTGGATGGGGTTAGAGTCCATCCACATGTACATCGCTCTGGTCAAAGTCTTCAACACATACATACGCCGATACATCCTCAAGTTCTGTATCGTCGGATGGGGTGAGTGGCTAAAACAATAACTACAACTAACTAAAAACTACTGAATTCTCTGAATTTACTTGCACTTGCTGAGATTGAATTGATATTTTCAACTTCCATTTTTAACACACTGGCACAGCTGAAGTTTCAGTTTGAGTGTAAACACACAACAAACTGAATCGAACCGGCGCCCCAGCCAGTGGAGGTGGTTTGGAAAAAGCTTTTTTGTTCAAAGGTGAAGTCCTGAGACGTGAGCATTAAAAGAAGACACGTCAGTTGAACAGAAAGAGATGAAAGCAGTTGAAGTGCAGTTGATGTGTAACCCCTGAAAGTGGTTCATTTGAAGGGTAAGAGATGACGTTTTGTTCCAGGTCTCCCTGCGCTCTTGGTTGGGATCGTTGTCGCGGTGGATAAAAACTCTTACGGCCGGGGGGAGTACGGCAAAGGAGGGTCAGGAGAGGGATCCTCAGAGTTGTAAGTGACCACAGAAACACAATAAGTCAAACCATGGAGACAATACAGTCAAAAGTGTTTACAACATGTACTTTTTATGGAGGTATTTCAGTTTGTTTTGTCTCTGTTCTGATCTAATCTGATCGGTAAACACCATCACTGCTGATCCAGAGTCTGAAGTTCCAGCATCAAGTTTTTTATCTGTTGCTCTGGAACATTACAAAAACCAAAAAGACTGATTGGAAAAACAGATTAATTTCTTTATTATTTCATTTTCAGTTAATTTAATTTAGCTACATCATGTTCAGAATGTTGTTTCAGAGCCTTCTTCACACTGCCAGGGATTTACTATAGAGGAAAAATACAAAATCTCTTTATTTACATTTATTTTTGGGCCTAAAATGAGTCAAATCTAAGAATTTGTTGATTCTGTGATGCTTTAGTGAGAACATGACCTTGTTGTTTATTAACTTTTAAGAATAAAAGGAGGTGTACTTCAGTTCTTAATCAAGTCCGGCCTACTGAACATTGTGATGTGCGGTGCATCATGTGGGAGTGAACACAAGGCTCACAGCGTTTGTGTCCTCAGCTGCTGGATCCAGAATACAGTCGTCTTCTACATCACCTGCGTCGGTTACTTCTGTCTGGTGTTTCTGCTCAACGTGGCCATGTTCATCGTGGTGATGCTGCAGATCTGCGGCCGCAACGGCAAACGCAGCAACCGCACGCTGCGAGAGGAGGTAAATATCCCCGCTCCCTTCAGCGCTTCGTTGGGTGAAAGCAGGTTCCTCTGACTTTTACCTACAGAAGAAGCCAGCGGGTTTTTACATTACGTCTGAAGTGTTGACTGTTGAGATCCTCTGGTGCATAGGAACTCACCCTTTAGTTAGGATGAGCAGCCACAAGGGATGAAGAGACAAAGAGCAGAAAAGGAAGTCATGACCTGAGCCAGGGTGCTTTACTGAGCTGTGATCTCCAGGATGGAGGGAGGACAGGAACTGGATCGCTGTGGTTGATTTGTAGCCTCAACTGGAAGTTTTACTTGCTTTTAGTTTCCACTGACTGAATAATTTAAAGCAACTTACAGCATCTGAAGAAGAATTAAAGTAAATGGAGTCTTCTGTTGTGATCCAGGTTCTGCGAAACCTGCGGAGCGTCATCAGCCTCACCTTCCTGCTGGGTATGACGTGGGGCTTCGCTCTGTTCGCCTGGGGACCCGTCAACCTGGCCTTCATGTACCTCTTCTCCATCTTCAACTCACTGCAAGGTAACAACAGAAGGAGTTATTCACTCACGTATTCAGACCAGGGACACTTCAGCAGCTGCCTCAGGGTCTGTCTGCAGGTCTCCGTCCACTTGACCACCTCCAAACTGTTGTGTCTTTATTTCTGTCATGATACGAAACGCTGCTGCATCTGACAGCAGACTGTGAAGTTCTTCTTTTTACTCTGGGGGATGTTTTTGTGAATTAAACTCACCCACAAATGAAGCTGATGCGACGGCCTCCTGCCGGGTTGAGTCGGGAAGGTTCACGTGTTCACGAGCTGCAAACGTCAACAAGTCAGTACGGCTGGATGGTGACCGTACAGAGTTAAAATGATATAATCCATCCATAAAATGCGGCTTTAATCACTGCGAACAGCAGAATTTGGCCGACGTCACACTTACAATTTGAGATGAAGTCGAAAAAAGCAGCAAAACTGGTTTTCTCACCTTCTTTTTTCTGTCCTCAGGTCTGTTCATATTTATCTTCCACTGTGCCTTGAAGGAAAACGTCCAGAAGCAGTGGAGGAGATACCTCTGCTGTGGCCGGTTCAGGCTGTCAGACAACTCAGGTACCTGTCTGTCCGTCTCTCTGTCTGCCTGTCTGTCTCTCTGTCTGTCTGTCTCTCTGTCTCTCTGCCTGTCTGTCTCTCTCTCTGTCTCTCTGCCTGTCTCTCTGCCTGCCTGCCTGTCTGTCTCTCTGTCTGTCTGTCCCAGCTGGACCGTGAAGGATCTCACCAGAACAATAAAGCTGGTTCTGGTCTCTCTACAGGAGTCCTGTCAGATCTGTCTGCTGGACTCCTGCCAGATTCCCACAGCAGCAGAAAAAAAGAGAAAGTCACTTTATTAAAATATAAAACCTAAAGTCTTTGCAGCTAATAAGAAAAGATAAAACAGAGTCGTCTCTGAAAGACCAGGAAGTCCTCCAGGTGCTCTCATGTGCTTTACTGCTGGCAGTTCAGTTATGAGTCTGTGTGCTTCCTCTGTGCATTGTTTTCGTACCAAAAATTCCAAGTTAATTTCATTTTTATGTGTAACCTGTGAAATGGCTTTTAGCCAATGACTTCCTCATTAAAACCAGAATCCCAGAGTTCATGCACTCTTAATGTCTTCATGTGTCCTGTATGTATGTAATCATACATGCTGCTTTTTTAATAAATCAACTAAGCAATATCCGTTTTACCTCCGAGCTACATGATAATGATTTGATATGTGTTGGCTGTTATTAGTTCTGTACTGAACCTCGACGACCAAAACTATATAATATCCACTTGTGTGCCAATAATCTCTTGTGAAAGAAGATAACAGGGCTCGTAATTTCAGCCTGGCTCAGACGAGATGCTGATCACGGTCTGTTTGCCTCAGGATGTGAACTGTGATTTGAAGCACGCAGCAGGCAGTTACTTGTGAGCCATTTGTAAATATGACACAAACAGAAGTATCATTATTGCAGCAGAGTGATTCTGCTGGTTCTCAATGTTTATTCAGCACTTCATTTTAATTGTTATATTTACAAAGTGTCCTGGACCTGCAGCATGCAGACGACACTGGGCCCATCAGGCTGCACACATCAGCAATGAAATGAACTAGGAAGGGAAACAGCAACATAACAACATGAAACAGCGTCCATGTCCCGTTAATAAACGTAAAACAGGCCAATACTCTGATGGGGAGGGGCTGTTAATTGATGTGGAGGTTATTGGTTGATTCTTTAGTGTGTTTCTCTGTTGCAGACTGGAGTAAGACGGCCACCAACAACACGAAGAAGGTGAGCTCAGACAACCTGGGAAAGTCTCTGTCCTCCAGCTCCTTCGGCTCCAGCACCGCCAACTGGACCTCCAAAGCTACAGCTACCCTCAACCCCTTCACCAAACGGCACAGCAACACAGGTGAGACACACGGAGACTCAAGGACACACAGGAAACTGTCAGAGAGCAGTGAAACCTTCCAGATGATGTGTAGTCGAGGGTTTCTCCACAGCAGTGATACATATTCCTGCAGTTCATGAGTATGTAAATGACCTCGTGTTTGATGTATGTTATATAGATTATCACTGTACATGTACATTTAAAAAAATCACGTTTCCATGCAGACTCCAACATGTTCTGTCCTGAAACTGAATCTGACACCGGCTTTATCGTGGGTATAAAACAAGTTTTTGCCTATATTTGTTGATAAAAGTGAGCCGAACCAGCAGACAGCAGCTCCTATCTGCAGTGTCCCCGTGGACGGACAGACAACCATCAGTGATCACTGCGATACTGAAGGAAAGAGAGAAACAGGAAGATTCTCAGGCAGGTTCTGCAGTTAGAAGGAGTGTCTTTTCTTATCGATGTTTATTTGTGATGGACATCAGAGATAATGATACCCTAAGTCACCCTGAATCTAAAAATATGTATCTTAATATCTAAATATGTGTCCCTTATTTGTACCTTTCAGTATCTTTGCCTCACGTGACTTCTCGTCCTCTGAGCCTCACAGTTTGAAAACCTCTGATCAAGTTTATAACAGCTCCATTATACATCACAATACAGCCATGCTGTATGATACAGAGTTCAGCCTTCCTCTACATGTAAAACTATTGAGAGGCAACTACTGAAGGGCTGTAACTAAGGATTGTTTTCACTGGCAATAAATCATTTTTCCCAATTTTCTAATCTCAATTTGGCTTTTTTGCTTAAAAAATTACTTAAACAATCAGTTGATTGTTAAAATAGTTGCTAATACATTTCCTCTGTGAAGTAATCCAAAACGTGACCTCTGTAGAGCCGTTAGTCTGTGCAGATGGAAAACTCATACAAACAGGATTTAAATGAGCTTTTTTCTGACCTGCCACCTGTGAGCCTGAAAAGTGATTGTACATGGTAAAGGTTGGAGAGAGGTCGTGGTGCGGGTTAGAATAAAAACTACTTGGTGGTTAGAAAATGGTTGTGGTCGGAGTCAGTAGAAACCCAGAGTCAGAGTCTGCATGTAAACATGATTCAGGGCTGCAGTCCTTGTTCTGTGTGACTGTTTCAGCTTTGTGACTGTTGCTATGGACGACTCTGTAATATCTTCTCACATGTGATGTTCATGTATCTACCTCTGTGTTTGGTGTGTAGAAAGCTCTTCCAACCAATAGCAAGAGTGGAGGACCGACGGAGGTAAAGCTAAAGCTGATTGGCTGATTGACTTCCTGCTTCCAGCATCATGTGATCCGCTCTGTGTTTCCCAAAATGTTTGTGGTCAAAGTGGATCTGGAGACTCAAATTCAGTGTTTATGTTTAATTTTAGATGAAAAAGAAAAACTAAAAATATCTCAGACTTTCTGAGCAGACATTTTGGGAAAGCAGCCACTGTGTGTTGTGATTGGCTAGTCACTGTGATGTCATAGGAGTTCACGCCATCTTGTTCCCAGCCCGAGACACACTGAGTGGGAGGAGGTCCATTTTCACCCATTGACGCATGACTAAACCTACAACTCCACCCACCCAGGGTGCCCCAGGGCGCCAAAACAAGCACGCCATGACAGACTGCATCCACGCTAACATCTGCAACCTTAACTTTGATTTGTTTTAATAAGAGTAACAACAAGCTTACGCTGTGATTCACATTAGAGGCCGTATTTGATGTCATAATTTGGTTTGCTCATTAAAATGAACAACAAATGTGAGGATGAGGATGATATTGGCAAACAGGAACATGAAGTCAAACACTGTGTTCTCAGTCCAAGTGTTACATGATGTAATAAACTCCCATAGAGGCTGAATTAATCTCTCTCACTGGTTTTAGTTTTAACATGTGCTGTCTCAATCACAGAGAGAAATACAGCATTTAGAGAACATTATTTCAATCGAAGGCTTTGGGCAGATTTGTTTCATGCATCCTGAAACTGTTACTGAAAGCATCGATGTGGATTCATGCAGGAAAGTAATGATCCTTGAGCAGAACTGATAGAGAAACAGACTATAGGACGTCGGGGCGTTTCCCAGAAATATTAATTATCTAATGGAGTTCTTTATTTCATCAGCAGTCAGAAGCTTTTGGATCTGTTACAGGATCAGAGACAGATCTTCTGTCCTTTTCTCTGAGAAAGAAATCAGAAACTAATGATAATAATAACTTTATTAACAATGTCAAAATATACAATTACAATAATTAAAACATTTGATAACAATACCAGTAAAACCAACACGATGAAAACCGCAAGTTTACACATTTGGATTACCCCAGATTAAAAACCAGATTAAAAACAGGTTTTCTCTTCTTTCTCAAGGGAGTTTTCTGCAAAGATCCTGATTTATTTCCAGAGACTTTTTTTAATTCCTTTGAATAATAATACAACAAATTAACGATAAATTGAAAGCACTTTGATATGAGTTTGACAGCCCAAAGGAATAAATGTTATTTCACTTGGAACACAAATGGTGTAATACCTTTCTGAGTTTAGTGTTAGGAGGAATCCATCTTCATCAAATGAGACAAATCTGTGAAGGTTTCACACACGAAAGAAAAAGAACCAAATTAACACTCTTCGATAACAGGTTTCTTTGTTTCCTTTGCCAAAATGCCATTTCAAAACTTTCTTCTATCGGCCAGTTGTAGATACGAAACAAGTGATTCTGTTTGTGCCAAAGCAGTTTTCCAACTTCAACAGCTGCAAAGGATTTAGTTCATCTTCTGTCTCCTAAATTTGATTCTCTGACACTAAAGGAAACAAGTGCAGCACTGACCTGGCACCACCGACACACACACACACACACACACCACACACAGACACACACACCACACACACCCCACACACAGACACACACACCACACACACCCATACACACAGACACACAGACACACACGCACACACACCTACACACACACACACACACACACACACACACACACACACACACAGTATTTACTGTTTGACCTACATTAGTCATCCTTCTGGAAACTGCAGCCTCTCACCAGAGTTGAATTAGCCGATTCTCGGGCCAGTTTGTTCAGCAGAATTAAAAACAGATTTTTAGCACCAAGAAGAGAGTCGGACGGGTTCAGGTGAGCGTAGAAACCAGGTGAGAAGAGATTGTGTCATTTTATTGGGAGTTCAGGGCTTTCCCCCCCAAAAACTGTGATGACGACGTCTTGTTGCATTGTGTCCACTGCAGCTTTTCTGTGTCAAACATTCACACTGAGCGATAACATACAAATATTGATTAGTGTGGCTTCAACTCAAGGATCTTAGCACTTCTTCCCCCACAACAAAGGGCATCAAGATTTCTGTTTTCTCAACATATCAGACATTCAGTTCATGTCTGCAAATATTTCACCGCCAACAGTTTTCTTCTGGATTCACTTTCTGCTCTGTGAAGTTAAGGCAACTAAAACCATTCGGATAAGGGAAACATTTGGGCTATGCTTAAATGATAAAAGATGTCAATGTGATGCTCAATGTTGCCTTAAATCTCGGCGTGGTGGCTCTTCTTCACACACACTTCACACACACTTCATGCTTGTGTTGCAACATGTCAGTGGAGAGATCTGTGTTGTGTTTGTCTTAGACAAACTCTGTGGTGTTTCAATCACTGCGATGAACATGAATATGGAATTTATTCTGAAACAATCTGCAGCTGCATTTTCTCTCCTGCATCCTCAGGTGTGCACTTCTGTCCGAGCAGCTGAGAGTCATAAACTACTGCACACTTACTGAGCTCATAGTGAGGGAATATGTCACCACTTAGCCTTTTTTGGTTTTGTTTTTTTGGTTTGACGGCACACAGGCTTGGTTACACAGAGAACACTAAGCTCTTTTGGCAAGGTGGATGGTGGTTCTCATGGCACCCTGTATTTGGAATATATTTGTCAGGTTGGACGAAGGATCAATGCGTCCTGCATTAACTGAGGCAGCCGAGAGGTGCTTGTGAGGTGCAGGTCACCCTTTCCAGACAGATTTGAGCGTCAGGGAACCTCCACTTATGAGCAGAGATATGGTCCAGACTGTGAAACTCATAAACCGCAGATGAGCACTTTGGAAAACTGTTGGACAATTTTGGATGCAACAGCTGATTTGCTTCCAAGCGTGACAGACCAACCATTGTCATTTTGTTGGCAGTGTGCTCGCTAAACAAAGACTTGTCAGAATATCTTTGCCCTGTCTAGGCTATTAAAGACTTGCAGATCTTTAGTAGTTGGTCAGTCAGTTGAAAGCCTTTCATATTTTCTTTATCTTCTCAGTAATCAGAATTTGGCAGTGGTCGGCATCTTAATCCCTAAACCACGGAGGAACCCTACGGGATTACAACTTGAATTCAGTAATGACATTAGAGTTACTCATCCTGCGAAGGAAGTGAGAATGGTTTGGCTCAGTTTGGTCTGAGACGTGTTGGAGGTGTGGGGGGGGTACATTGTTTAACTGGTGTTCACAGTTGGACGCTGTGTTTGTTTAAAGGCACTTTTGATGGAGCTGGGCCGAGAAACGGAACGAAACTAATGAACAATGTTTTGAGGTCGATATGGATATCGATAATTGGGAGTATAAAAAATCTGATGATGATATATAAGCATTTTAATATCCCTTCGATTTTTTTAGTTAAAGAATTGTGACCAAAGAACATACTGAGCTGAACATTTTACTTTATTAAAATAATCTTTTCTGGCCACTGCAACTCTTTCATGCTTTTCCTGGCTAGTTATTGTGTAAAAGAAAAAGCATATACATTCTCTTTTGTTATGCTGGAGCCAGACAAGCTTAGACGTTGATATTAAGTACTCTCATGTCAGCATTTGGCTGAATGTAACATTGTAAAAACACAAACAAATCATGACCTAACATTGGAAAAACTATCCATGTTTTACTGTCCAACTTTTCTTTCTTTGTACAGTTTATCATGTTTAATGAACTGCATTCTGAGGTCCAGTCAGTGATCAGTAAATAGAGACAGTCAGAGATATTTTACAGCAGATGAACTAACAAAGTATATGTGTAATACTGCTTATTGCTTTCTATGCAGTTTAATTGATTCCTATGAAATTTGAATAGAAGTAAAGAGAAAATGCCTTTTAGATCAGTGGTTCAGTTTAGCGTATTTATTTTAATGTATCACATAATGCCAGCAAACATTTACCTGAATATTTAGGATTAATTCTAATCTTGTTTTTGGGAAATTGAGCTTCATGATTTTCTGCACAAAGTTTGATCCCATGTTGATGAGGAACAACTGCTCCCTCATATTTTCTAATGGAGGCTGCCATGAATTTTCCATGCATATTTTGCTGACTCTCTGCACCAGGTCTTCCAATCTCTATTTCCATGTCATATCTAAGAAGGGTGCAGTGCTTGAAGCAGAAGAATTTGAGCTTTTGCCAGGAAATCTGGTTGTTGTCTTGTGATTTTCTGTCTTTTTTGTTCCCAAGTTTGTGTCTTGATGAAAGAAGCCATGAAACCTTCAGTCTTGGTTAGAAGCCATTTTAATTTGCTGATACTGTCATCTGGACTCCAGGGCAGTTCTTACAACACCCAGTGCAACTTAGAGAACAATGTCAACTGTTCGTTTAGCAGGCTGACCAGCAGCCAAGGCACCGCCAGTTTTATCCAGTTTGTAACATTAACCATTGATTAATCCCTGCACAAAACTGTGATTCCTGTAGATGCTTAAAAGTCTTACAATACTGAATGTAAATGTAAAGATTTTAAGCTTTTGGTTTTTGTTTGTTTTTTGCCACTTGGGGGCAGCAGAAGCAACGCTGACATATTATCACCTTTTAGGTTGATACGGTGATCTTGTTAGCAAATAGTTGCCTATTAATACACCCAACATACACAGAGCATCATCTTTATTCTGTGGCCAGAAACAATACTATCACAGTGCTGAGGGGGAACCAGAACAGCAAAGTTGTGGTCCAGAAAATCAAAACGCTGAGAGAAGCTGTAAAGCTCTGCTGAGCTGCAGGGTGGGGGGGTCATTCTCTGTGGGCCATCTCATATTCATTTGATCCGTTGTTAATATGAAAATGCTGATTAGTGCAGCTTTAAGGTCTTAAATGTTGTGTGTCGTGTGTAAAATGTTTGTTTTTCCAGTAATTCTACTATTCCCAGTATAAGTACATACACAGTAACATGATACAGAAAGTGTTTTTCATAGGTTGGCAGCATATAGTAAAGACTCAGTAATAAATTAATCTAAAACTATTGTTTTGTGAGGAATGAAAATTAACACTTTGCTAACTCTAAACTGTTACTTGATAGAAGATACTTTACAGGAATTTGTAAAAGTATGTGATAGCTTACAATCAGCTCCAACATATTCCAGAGTTAACCAAATCAAAGCTTCCAATGGAAACAGACATCATATTATTCACGGATCAGGATCTGTATATTTCATGTACTGACTGCAGGATTCCTTCTCCTCGTCTTTCCTGTCTGTCAACAGAGTCTCTGTGCCAGCATCGGTCGGTATAGTTTCCAGATGTTGAGGGCAGAGAATCTCTCCCTTCTAAAAACATGTAGTTCGTGACCAGAGGTTGACCTGATGTTTCCAGAGGTCTTTACTGTGACACTGGCTCAACCCCAATTCCCCCCCCCCAGGTCCATCTCTGTCCTAAAGAGCACTCTGGAGTGTTTTTAAGGGGAACAAGTAAAAACAAAGAGGTTTCAGGGGAGTTTCAGGGGGGACAAGAACGAACAGAAACATCCCAGTGTGACATCATAGTGCATTTCAAAAGTCAAAAATGCTTGACAGGACCGGCTGCACATTGTTGTGTGGAGCCAGGGGCATAATCAGTGCTGTCATCACACACATTGATGTCCAAGATGCAGAAATTAGGGAAGTCGTGACTGTGGCCCAAGCCAGCATGCAACTATCTCTTGACCCTGTAGCTTCATGTTGCATAGGGACACCATTTGGAAGAGAGGTTGGGAACCATGGCTGTATGTTGAACAAGAAAACACAGCAACTTCATTCCTTTTTTGTTTAAATAGGCACCGATAGACGGAATGACAAAGAGCAGTGATTGACCCCCTTTTACATGCCAAGGAAGGCTTTGGCTGAACAGCATGATTCAGAGGCAAGCTAAGTTATCGCCTGCTTTACAAAGCCACACTAAACCTGTTTTGTGGTACCAGAGGACCAGCACACAGACAGGATGTGCTTGATTTGGCTCAAATTCTATACGTTTTGCTCGAATGCTTTGGCTCAGTTTCCACAAGAAATGTCCAAGATGTAAAGCTCTGAGGGCTGCTAGTGTTTTTGCTTTCATTAAAATGACATCACTATAAATTTAGGATGACATTCTCAACAAGTAGACAAAATTATTGTCCCAAACCTGAGCTCAGTTCACAGCTGCAACACATATATGTAATATAAAATATAAGTTTGCAGTCAAAAGGAAACACCCAAAGGTGAAGATGAATACTTTCCATGAATGGATTGACTTTTCCAGATGTCCTTGGACTGTCCTTATAGTAATTCTAGCTTCTGTTCTATCTAGTTTCTTGGCTAACCCCGATGGAAACCCCAAGGCAGAGCGCGAGATACAAGTGAAACTCAAGTGTCAATCAAGGGGGCTCTTCCTTATGAATGACTCCTGAGACCCCTGAAAGCCTCAACAGCAACATTTCTCTGGAAAAATCTTTAAAAAATGATTTGTCAATTTTTGAATTGTCACTAAAAAAATATTTTAATATCTTACTATATCTAATCTTCATTATTCAAATTGCATTTATATACAAATATGACTACAAAAAAATATTGTTGTGGTGTTCATGGGTGGCACTTTTGCAAATGGTCCACAATCCAAATGTTGGGTAGTTTAGAAAACCTAACGTCACTCTGTACAACCTGAAAAGTAGCCTTGAAATGTCACTTATCAAAGTGCTTATTGTCAGAACTCTTTTATGGCTGATAATGGTTGATAATTGGCATTGAAGCTAATATCAGCCATGTTTCTAGTGCCTGTGTTGAAGTTTCTTCTGAGTTGTATTACCTACCCTAGATATACTGCATGTTACATCATATACATCATCTGCTTCACAACCCGTGTTGATTGATTTATGATGTTTTCACCACTTCTGCCAGTAATGTGTGCTGGCCTTATTTACATGGAATGGAATGCAGATTACTCTCTAACAAAGCAAGTCAATTATAGTTTTCACAAGAGTTAAAGAATCCGTTTCAAAACAGATCTGTTCAGCTTCTTAATATTTTCATTGGCGACCTCAAAAGAACAATCTATATCAGACAGTGCATGTTAACAGTGTACCACAGGTCTTTCCATATGCTTCCCATCCTATCCTCTGAAGTTCAACCAAAACATATCTCCAGCTATGACATACAGCTGAGAGCTTTCAAGGTCTAAATAACATCACAACATAATGATATCCAAACGTACCACAGTTCTGAGTTGTCTTGCCACATCAGGTATGCACACATTTTCAAGGGTGATCTCGGGATCAAGTGGAAAATGAAATCCAAATATCCCTTTATAAATAAGGCTGCTGTTGTGAAGCCTGGACATGACCTTGCGTGGCTTCACTCGGCCTGGTAGTATTATCCGTTGGCTCTGAAACCCTCTGTAATTGCAAGGCCCTGGAAAGAAGAATGGAACGCAACCAATCGCATTTGGAAGAGAAAAAACTGAAAAAATGCAGACAACCTAAGCTTGAGGTCAGAGGTGAACACTGCTCTGTGACTCGATATAAATAAAAAAATAGAGAATTACAGGCCTGGTACAGATGGGTTTTTTTTGTTTTTTTGTGTGTACCCATTAAGCCAGTTTTTCCACAGAGAATGCGTGGCAGCCTCCATTGGGAGAGTGACACAAGGTAGCAATTGTACCTCATCAGGTAGTGTAGTTTTTTCTGGTATTCATTGAAACCTGTTCAAATAATTGAGACAACCTGCAGTGAAAATGAATTAATCTCTATTTAACCACAAGGAACCAACCGCAGAGCCTGGGACCCCTTCCCAAAGGCATCAAAGGACTAAGATGATCTTAGGACCTCTGACCTTAAGAGATTTTCTATAAAAAGAGCCCTGATCAGTTCTCAAGAATGAATTTTAAGTGCTATTGTTTTCGCCATTAAAATACTTATCAATACTACCCAAAACTTATGGTCTTCATCCACAGATGGAGCTGGCTCACTCATCATTATGAGATGTAAGTGTGGAATTTTGGTCACATAATAACAGTGATTGTATATGGGAGGAGATGGTAACCCTTGTTTCTGTATAAAGTGGTCTTTGGCTCAGTTTCTTGATTTTCTCCAGCTTTCCACACTTTTTCCCAGTCAGCGCCGTGACGGGTTTTGATCTGGTCTTCACAATTCAGACTGTTGCTGTTGAAACTTGCTGTTTCACGATATAGTACACTACTGCAATCTTTATCCTGGGGTTTGTAGCAGCAGAGATCTTAGGGCTGGTGTGGCCAGACGATCCATCAGGGAATCCAGGGTGTGTCTGGTCACTGCTGAGTAAGCAGTGTCTTTTCGGATTATCATCATCCTCCCATTGGCACAGAGTTCCCCCTAGACATTCTGCACCTCTCTCTCTCTATCCTCCTCCTCACTGATAACACAAGGGTCCTCACCTCTCATCCCTTGTGTTATAAGTGGTGGTAAAAATGAAGATAGAGGTCTGTGTGAGTGGATATCCTGTACATTGTGTATTTATGCCCCCATTGGTCTTCACATGACCACTGGTATCTGGGAGACAAAATGTTCATTTCAACTCCACTCATATGACATTGTGTCTATTTGGAATCTGATAAGACAAATGTCAGATTTAATTAACCCTCTTTATTGTTTCACAAACACCACATTTTGAAGTTGGTTACTTTTGGCTCAAGGCCATCGTGGTTGTTACGCGTTGGATTGTTTAGTTTTAAATGGATGGTGCCAGACATTATTGCACACCTCTACCCATATACACATACGAGGAATATAAAATAATACATTTTGTTTGTCTTGGACATTTTGCCTCCACACATTCCTCTTCTTGCTTTACTCCCTTGGATTTAAACTATGCATATGTAACTATGGAAATGTTTTTCTTTAATGATAATGATGAATAGTTCTCCTGGACTTTAAGGTGTGGAAGGGGTCTTAAAACATACCACTTTGATTAAAGCTATAATATGGAATGGTGCAACAATTCTGTTTAAACTCGTAGTAACACTAATACTTGAGTGTTAAATGAGTGGTGACATGTTTTGTTTGAGGGTAACTACACCATGAGGGACAGCCCAAATGAAATTAAATGATTCCCACCCTTTCTTCTAACAAGATTATTTTATATATTATGAAGTCATAATCTGTGTGTGTCTCTGTCTTTTTTTGCTCTGGGGATGCAGATAAATGTTACTCCAACCAGACCAGCCCCAAGTGCGTCTCTTCGTCCCCTTCTTCCTCCGAGGTGGAGCCCAACTCCTCTTCTTCCTCGTCCTCTATCCTCCCAGTCAGCCAGATGATCGACAAGGTGAAAGGTTACTGCTCCACGCGCTCTGACAACTTCTACAAGAACATCATCCTGTCTGACAGCTTCGCCCACAGCACCAGGTTCTAGAACATTCCTCTGTGTTTTGGAGTAGACCTTCTAGTCCCCCCCCCCCCCCCCCCCCCGCCCCGTCTTCAGGAAGTGCCTGAATTGTTCTATGAAGTTTTTTGTGACGTCCTCCTCCCGGCAGCTTCAGTGACAGTAGAGGCTTCTGGTAAAGGTTCCAATATGAAGGGCAACACTGGACCAGCCCACCATGTTATTTAAAGCTTCGCTTTTGTTCTGGAACTGTCGCCTAACATTCTAGAACTTTCTGACAGCCTGAGCAGTTTAGAATCCTCTGTGTTCTGGAACTGCACCAAGCATCTTAGAATTCTTTCCCCACAGGGTTTTTAAAGACCATTACAGAAGCCCCTCCAACACTGGAGAGCCCTCCAGGCCTCTGAAACTCTGTGACCAACATTCTAGAGCTTGTGTGGCTGTAGAACATGTTCTAGGACGTTTGGTTTTCTCCCCATCGTCTCTCTTGTCATGTAGAATGCCTGGATCCTTCCCACCGTCCTCCTTCACCCCGGAGCTTTGAATCGGAACCCTGTGGCGCTTTTTAATTTGAATGTGTGTAATTGTGCTTCATCATGTACACACAAAAGATTTCTTTCACTAGGTAGTCATCAGAATTCATCGAGAGCTGGTTGGTTTATGCGGCAGAATAGGAATAGGTAGCGCAGTTTTCTCCAATACAATTGCAGCATATAGAGTATGTAGTAAAAATGCTTGACCACCATCTGAACTCACTGTCTTTGCTCTGTATGAAAGTGCTAATAAGTGCTAATCAAGAAAAATCCTTTTCATGCAAACGGTCCAAGAGGCTTGCTGTGAGCCTGTTGCAACAAACTGCTAAAAACCCAGAGAGAAGTTAAGGTAATCATGGAAAACGTCACACATTATGGTTTTAAATCCCAGGGTCCTGGACAATTAGGAGTGTCTGAAGGCTGCACGCTGGTCAGACAACATTGATGCGATTCTACTGTATCATATGGAATTACAGAATCGGCTGACCTGGCTGCCAGACTGTGGAACTAAGAGGAAATGAAAGGGAGCAGAGAGGGGAGGAAAGGATAAACACAAGGTGGGAAGGTAGAGAAGAGGAAAAAACCTTCTGGTAGAAAAAAAGTAGGCTGTTATGTCTTGGTGTTTTTTTAATACTGTGATGTTTGTTTAAACTGGCCGTTTTGTGCATGTGTGTGTGGAGCCATATCCTATGTAAATATTGATGATCTCTCTATTCTATGTGCCTTATTCTATAGTGTTATAAAATGTCCATATGGTTGCTTTTGTTCATGCCTTCACAGGGGTCCTGGAAGGGTCACTGTGACTGTACATACAAACCCAAACATACCCCAACTGCCCATGCTGAGTAGGCACGCAGTCTACTGCCCTTTTCACCTCGTGAGAAACAAGTCAAAGTGAATAAAAGGCCAGGATGGATGAAACAGGATAGAATAGAACACAATAGAATAGTTGGTCTTCACCTGAAAGCTACAGACCAGTTGATCAAAGTGCTTTTGCGTGTAACTCTCAAACCAAATGAGAAGTTTTTGAACATATTGAAAATCTATTATAAAGTATATTATCATGAAAAACAAAGCTGGTGACAATGGACTCATATTGACACGCATTGTGAATTTATATTACAAATATCTCAACTTTGAAAATGTCTTTAAAATGTCACTTATCCTATCCTATAAATGTTCTTGACAAACTAGTGTTGTTAGATTTAAAAACGTTAGTTTTTAATGATAGTAATCCCCCCCCTTCAGCCGACACTCCCCTGTAAAGACTGAATTGTCTCCACGTGGACGATCGACCCGTGGGCCAATGGTTGGTGGTTTGAGGATGAATCAAATCCAAGGTGACGCCAGTGGCCACTGAAGCCCGGCTCCCTGTGCACGTCAGCCAAAGTTTAGCAATCATACAGGGTGTAGTTGGCAACAGCATTGCTTTTCATGTGAAAAATCTTGTTTGTGTTCAAATTATATTTTTTTTATTCAGCAATTGGTAATAGCTTTGTTTTTATGACAAATAAAACTCACTGTGCAGCTACTAGGATGATAATATTATTAGTGCCAGTTCACCCAAATACAGTGGAGGTGAATAGAAATTCACTTGTGGTTCTTAAAAGGTATAATATGGAACTTTTACGCATCAAAATGCCTAAATACGACTAGATCTATGTTATATGTTTTGTTGAGTTGTGTACTTACATTATCCCAATCTGTCCAACCATTTTCCAACCAGAGAACTCCGTGATTTTAATGAAGGTGACGTTGCGTTTCCTGTAGTCGCCTGTCAGTGGCGTCACGTCCCCTCTGCACACGTCCATCGTCATAAATTTACTTTTTATTCAGTTTCAAGCCGCATTTTTACAATATAGTTTTTAGATCTTGGTTGTTTTTAACTTCACATTTCAACATTCATGAAGGATTGTTGTCATCAGACGTCAGATCTTTATTTATCTGAGTTCAAGTTATCAGAGAAACAAGCTGAGTTGTTTTGGAGAGGAGACCTCTGTGGATAATACCTGGATGACCTGGAGACGCTGACTGCAATGACGGCAATGGTGGTGAAGACCACAACTCCCATGAGCCCACAGTACTTCGCAACGTCACCAAACTCCATCTTTATTTGTTTTGATTGAGAGAGCCCCAGTGGCAGAAAATGACATGTTTGTCTGTTTAAATATTCAAAAAATTACAATCGAAAAACGTCTCAATGGACTTGTCCCAGTTGTGATAATTCGTTGATAGCAAGGTCTGTGGATTATCTTGAGAAATCAGAACATTATTTCTGGAAAGACTCGCTGCTGTGAAGTGTTTTTTTAGCACCACAAGTGAAATTCTCTTCATGTTAGCTGTGCTGGAGTGGTGGCAAGTATCTAAAGCAGTGATTTCGGTGGACTGACCCTTTCAGTGAAACATAGTGTAAGTACAGTGGGGTCTAAGCAGTCAGCAACCAAGAGCTCTTTTATTTCTTCACTTATCAAAAATCATCCATACTGTTTATCAAATATTACACAAGATTCACTCAAAGTCAAAATATCAATATCATATGTCCATCACTTTTTAATACTAATGCTACAGCATCTACATTTGGTTTGAACTGCGGAAAGCCATGAAAGTCAACACTTCCTGCCCTCTGTTAGACTTCAAACCTGCCTGTCAACAAGCCTTGAAGCATAATTACACTTAATATCCTGTTTGTAAACGAATCCTTTTCCATCCATTTGAAGCCAGAAGGGATGGCGTGCCTCTTCAGAAAATAATGAGATTCCTCTACGGACTTCTGCATGCAGCCATCTCCTCATGTAAGGTCTCCAACTGAAACTGTACAGTCAGAAGCTGAATCGATGTGTAAACTTTAGGCGTGATGATGTTATTGTCCCTTTAAGGCTGCAGTATGGCAGCTTTATTAACCGCAGTAGGACCTTCTTCAACATAAAGATGTTTAGTAGCTATATCACTGACTCGATGTATTGCTGTGGTCGTTTTAGAGTTCTGTTTAGACTTCATTTGGATTAAAGAAGTTTCGGTTTGTAAAAATCACTCCACCATTTGTTGCACTGCCTCATTAAAGACGTTTCATTTAGCTCAGTTTGGTATGTGGAATATTTTTCCAGCACTAAGATTGTGGGTTACATTTTATTTTATGGGTCCAGCACTTCTTTAGAATTTTCCAAATAATTTCTTGAAAGTTTCATTGAAAGAACTTAATCTAAAAACTTAATTTGGTCGATTGTATGGAAAGTAGAGGCAAAGTTCTGAGACTGTTGTTTTTAATTTAGTTACTTGTATTGAGCTTAAGAACAGTTGCTGATTTCCATACAAGTAAAATGTATTAATCATTCATTTATTTCTTTAGATTTTATCCTTCATATGTTCAGCTGACCTGCTGTGTGACTCTACACTAACTGAAATTAATTCATAGGCAGTGTCTCCATTTGAAATATAATTAGTACAATTATGACAAAGTTCTTTCACACCAGAAAGTCTTGACAGGGGAAAAGTTTATTATAAATTTATTATTTATACTTTATTAAGGACATTTCAGTTTTCATCAGGACATTTCATTAATCATTCATTTCACCTCAAAGTTTGTTTTTTTTTTTCACCTAGAATTAGTACCAAATAGTTCTTTCCAGAAAAAATCCAAATTATTTTTTAGGAATTTATGGACCAGTAAAATAAAGGGCACCACACTACTTAATTAAAGCTTTGTTGACATTATTATGGACAATCAACATAAAACTTTTAATATTAAAAGGACATTACCAACACCACACTATTACACTTTATCTCCCAGCCTGGCAGCAGCTCTTGTTCCCCAGTGTGTCCCAGTGTTTCCCAGTGTTTCCCAGTGTGTCCCAGTGTGTCCCAGTGTTTCCCAGTGTGTCCCAGTGTTTCCCAGTGTGTCCCAGTGTTCCCCAGTGTTCCCCAGTGTGTCCCAGTGTTCCCCAGTGTTCCCACTGTCTCTTGTTGTCCCTGTCTGTCTCTGTGTGGCTCCTACCTGGTGTCCTCCCTCCTGATTACAGCTCATTCACCTCACCTCAGCAGTATATCTGCCGGTGCCTCTCATTAAATGTTATCCCTGCAGTTAATGTAATATTTGAATATGATTTAGTGTTAGTATATAAAAAGTAGTGCACAAACAAGATACTCATGTCAGTTTGTCAGAAGCATTTCTTTTTAAGTAAGAAAATGTACATTTCTGAAATGTTTTTGATAAGCGATAAAACAGAGATCTTGGTTATGGACTTTTTAAACCTCCCAACTGCTGATTATCGATGCAGCTTTGGCTCCACTTGGCTGTAATGTGATTTTAAGATGTTTAGTTTGAATTTTTCTTTTTTTTGTTAGTTAAAATAGTTATTTGCTTTTACAAATAGTTCTAAGTACTATATGAATGTTTCCTTTCTGTTTGTTTCATCATCTATTGTTGTCATAGCGGACTGGTTTTCCTTATTTGTCTTTTTTTGTTCACTGTGTGGAGACCTTTTTATTTATTTTCTGGATGTACAGTTTCTCTGCGCCTGTAGCTGGTGCCAGCCTCTGTTTAACCAGACACTCGTCTGTACTGAGAGCTGAACAAACAGACCTGTCTGAAGTCTTTTAGGCATTCAGACAACATGTTTAGACGCTGATTCTTTGGACTTTGACTCGTCAGCTGTTGGCTACCCAGCTTTCCATTGTCCGCACGGAGCCAGCACAGTTCAACCCCAAAGCATGATTGTGTAGTGAAGCACGCTTTGTACTGACTGTCAGGCTCATGTTTCTCTGTGCTTTTGCCCAAATTGGTGGAAGAATGTATTATTGAGGCATCAGAAACAACCCCCAGAGACTGTGAAGGAAGAGATGAAGCTCCCTTGGCAGCTCCACTGGCAGAGCGCGGTTCTTCTGTCAGTCGCTGGCCTCGGTTCAGCCTGAGGGTGGAAAACATAGTTCTGATTTTTCTCTTAGCCCCAAAACATAGCCAAAGACTGCTCCATATACAGCACTGAAGGAAGGACAACAGACGATTAAATGCCTTAAATTATAAAGACATTGGTCGTCATTTGGATAACTGTGTGTCTAATGTCACACATGTTGACCCAGTCACTTCCATTTTTATTGTTGGCACTGGTTACATTCATTATTTCCACTAATTTTTTTTAAATTTTTATTTATTTTTTTTAAAGGAAGAAAAGATTTAAGGATCAGGCAGGCTATTCTGTATTTTTTTTTTTTTTTTTACTTCTCACAATTAACAAAGTCTCACTGCCCTGAGACTGGGTCTGCTCATGAGAAAAATATAGAATATCATCCACCGTATCCTTTAAAACAGATTTCGTCCCCCCACACCAACATGATGTGTTTTCTGGCGTTTTGAAGCAGCAAATGTATTCAAATAAGATTCTCTTGTGATGACTTTAGCTGAGAAAAAAATGGTCAAGTTTGTAAGTGAAAAGAAAAATGGCAACCAGAAAGCCCCAGAGTCCCTCTAAATGAGTCATAAAACAAGAAAAGGTTCAACTACAGAGCGGTTATGTGACAAAACAATCTCAACTCAAGCTGAACTTACTTGCTTTTTTTTTTAGCTATTTAACCAGTAAGTGGACCTTCACACATACTGTTTATAAAAACCAAAAATAATGACACCCACATAGACAATCTACAGTTCATGACACTTGGGCTCATGGTAAGAACTGATAGATTTATGATCTAACAACATCAAAAATATACTTTTCTACTACTAGTTTTGGAATTTCTCTCTTGTCAATCCCATTTTGTGTGACAGTTGCTGTAGTCTTTGCTCCCTCTGCTCATATAAACAGAAATCACCGCAAATAACCTGGATTGGTCTGTTTTTGGTTAGAAAGCTGAAGGGAGTGGTGCTGAGGTCCTCAGTGATCAGCCTCACAGATGTGGGTCAGACGAGGCTGCAGAAGGCCAGTATCTATTCACATGGTTGATCACCGATATGAATAAAATACGTGAAGTGACGGCGTGTCGCGTCACATGGCGGACATTCCTTTTTATTCTCAGTGAAAAATGCATGTTTATAACATTTCTAGTGAGAAATGTGCTTTTTTATTTTCATAATCTTCAGTTGGTGAATGTATATTATCTTTTAGTTTGTTGGTTGTTACCAAGATCCTGCAACATTTTCTGTTGTTGCTAAGGTGGTTGCTAAAGACGCGGCTACCGTTGAAACCACGTAACTTGCTTGTTGTCCGCCATGTTTCTTTGCTTCACGTGACGAGACACGCCATCTCTGCACGTCTTGTATTTATGTTGTTGATCAATCATCGAATCGATGATTACGGCCTTCTGAACCCAGTTCAAGAGCCAGACGGCTGCACAAACCGTAACTTAAAGCCACAAAAGTGCTTGTAAAATGATTCGTTTTGTTCTGACTGAACTGTCCAGGCAGCATGGTTTCAATTAAGTTTTTCTAACCCAACAAATATCTAAGTCTCTCTCATGGGTCTGTTTCCTCTTCCTCTACAGTTCCAGTTCCAATATTTCTCTGTCTAGGTGAGTTGAGTATTGTACCAAATGCAGATATTTTCTGATGAGAATTGTAATTGATCTTTTGCTTTTATTGTTGTTTAGTATTTGTATTATTATAATTATTCTTTCCTGCACCAGGCGATGTTGCTTTATGGTCTGTTAGTGATTTTATCATCTGGAAGCTCACATCAGCATTTCAACATTAAAGGGAATTAAAAGTTGGAGGTGGAAGTGTTGATCATTGATTTTATTTTTATTGCTGGCTTGTTGTTTGACAACACAATAAGACTTTTTATTATCTGATTTTTTTCCCCAGGTCAGTTCACTGGTTAACATGAGCAACTGTGTTAAAAAAAATCTAGTTCTTTGATAAAAAGTTAAAAAGGTACAAGAAGCCTGTAGACGTAACCACTGAAGTCAACTATGACTCCCAAAGTGCATTTCTGTAACAAACCAATCACAGAGCTGGGTGGCTGTGGGGGGGCAGTGTCGGTCTGTGGAGCTACTTGATGGATTGCCATGAAATTTAGTCGGGACCTTCGTTGTCGCCAGACGATGAATTCTAAAGACTTCAGAGACCCTCTGACTTTTCCTCCAGAGTCAATATGGTGTTGATATTTGTGGTTTAAGTGAACTATTTCAACAACAGTTGGACAGATTACCATGAAATGGGGAAAAAACTGCTGCCTCTCTGGAGAGTTGACCCACAGCGTACAGGCCTAACTCTCAGCCAATGAAATCAGGCTCGACCCCGCCAGGCTTTTATCTCTTACTGTGGCCATAAATCAGAGCATAAAAACGTAAAAAAGTTACTACGATGCGGTGTTTATTCACCACAAACGGTCCATGTTCAAACTGTACCGATGATGGCAACGTGTTTACTGAGCGTGAGTGCTGACTGTGTTTGGAGTTTTGTGTGACAGTTTAGACTCCGACTGATCTGGTTTCCCCACCTTTCTTTCTACCTCTACGCCATCCGATCCTCACTTCATTAGCCAAACACAACACTGGGATTTATCCTTCTGCATGAGCTGATAATCCACTAAACACACACTGAGACATGTGAGAAGTCTGCAACTATATCTGCCAGGAGTCAGGGGAGAGAAGACACAATCACCCACTGAGTGTATGGAGATGAGGTGGTTTTAGACACACACACACACACACACACACACACCAGAGATTGCTCTGGTTTCGTTGGTTTCACGCTCTTCACTCCTGAAATTGATTTGAATCCTGCTGTTTCTGGATCAACTCTGTGGTTTGGAAGCAGAGGAGCTGATGTGAAAAAGTGGAAGTATCAGATTTCTATCCAGAAACTAAATTCATTTTTATTTATTGTTTTTGTTATACCATTAGAATTGGAAAGCATGCAAATTCATCATAATTAGAAAATGTAATTTTCTAGTTTAATAGAGACATGTATATAGTTCCCCTTTGGGTCTGTGTGACACCTGACTCCCTCTGACTGCGAGTTGCTCTTCAAACACAACAGGCTTTACTGGCATTCTGAGGACTTCACACATGCACGTCGCGTCACTGTTAGTTTATAGTAAATCAGCACAGTTTTACTTCATTTGGAAGTTTAAGCACTGTAAAAGTCGTATGCCAAACCAGCCGATCTGTCATGATTTATTCATTTCTTACAGCCGAGCTGTTGCACTCATTTCATCATTACTGTGGTTTGGCAACAGTAATACTCTGAAAGTCCCTCATCTATCATCCCACGGAGCCCGTTATCAATAAAACCAATTAACATGACTGACAGCTGATTTGTATCGGCCTTTCACACCACTGCACTGCTGCTGAACTCCAGAGAACCAGAGCTGAACCTGAACACACGGACTGCACCGGTCCTTTCTCCTTCCCCTCCTCATCATTTCACAGCTTTAGTTCCTTTACAGATGAGTTTATCATAGCGAAAACCTTGTATCTCCTCGTGCTGATGGTGAATGTTTGTGATGAAGTGAAGGATCAAGAGTTCCTTTATGTGCTGAGAAAATCCTCCTCCTGAAGCTCAGCAAACTGTTTCAAACCCTCTGGGATCAGCTGGAAAAGCATCGTCACAGAGCTGAAAACAGGCTGTTTTCTGTTTTGAACCAACCTGTTGCTGAACCATCCTGAGCCAATTAAACAGTACCTTGTTGCTGACCTTGTCACCTTGTTGCAGTGATGTACAGGTGTACTCCAGGATCCTGTGACATCACTGTTGGGTGTGGTTACTACTCAAACAAAGCACACCAGCTGTCACAAAAGTCTTTTATCAGTTGGACACACCTTTTTATTGGACATCTGTTATTGATTGGAAGCTTCAGCCACATCTTCAGCCTGCAGTTTTACAGAACAGCGCAGGGGTCTTACTCCAAACAGCTCTCAAAGAGTCCTTTAAAAATCCACCAGCCGTCCTCTGACTTTCCCTCCTTTTCCCATCACCTGACTGCCCCACCCATCTGCACACCTGTTCCCACCTCCTCACCTGCATCTCATCCCCTCATCAGCCTCTCGGTTCTGATCCCGGCCCAGTTCCAATCATGTTGTTCCCTTATCATCTCCCTCAGTGTAAATGTAGAGTTTGAAAAGTACTGACAGATCTGAGCCCTGAACAGTCTGAGAGGCCTGAATAATGGTTTCATGGACAGGTTTTGGCTATTTGTGGGACACGGACATTCACCTCTGTCCAACTTTTAAAGTGGTTTTCTGTAACATACATACATGATGTACCTCAGGGACACAGCTGAGTGTATCTCTATTTTGAAACAAAACTCCTGACATACTTTATATTTTTGGAGGTGAATTTGAGGAAAACTGGAGCCTCCGCTCATTACTCCCTCTCCATCTCTGCCAACCTCCCCCCCTCCATACCTCTCGAGTCTCCCCTTCTCCCTCTGTTCCTCCTCTAGTTTCATTATTTCCTCTCTACCTTTTCTTTTAAGGAAACGATCAGTACTCAAGATAAATCTTTGGAATATGAATATACATATTGTTTTATAATCATGCCCCTGTTGCACTGTGAATTGAGCGTAATGAATATTAATGAAATGCTTTCTTGATCTGTGACAGGAAATTCTCCTTTTCCCCTTAAGAAGAGAAACGCAGAAGGAAAGAAAAACACCCTATAATATTCTGTACGACCACGTATTGGGGTCATTGTAGGTAAAAAATATAAAATACGGAGCTGGGGGGGGGGGGGGGGGGATATTCTGAGAAGAGACTCAATTTCTGAGAATGAAGTCATAAATTTGCAAGAAAACACTTCGATATTCTCATTAAATGAATCATAACAACTTCATTGATTCCACCAGGTGAAATGAGTAATGCAGCCATCTTCCCCACATCATGACCTGACCTGAAAGACCTTTTAAATGTTAAAAAGGAATTACATTTACTCAAGTAAATTTACTTAAGTACTACACTTCAGTACAAATTTGATGTCCTTGTACTTCACTTGGGTATTTTCACTACATGCCGCTTCCTCCTTCTCCTCCATCACATCTCAGATTAAATATTTGGACTGTTGGTTGGACACAACAAGCATTGTGAAGGTGTCACTTTGGGCTCTGGCTCATCGTGACGCCATTTCTCACTATTTTCACTATTGTTACAAAGCAAACGATCAATGGATCAATGGAGAAAATAATCAGCAGATGGATCCAGAATGAAAATAATCATCAGCTGCAGTCCGATACAAAACAGTTCAAAATGAGCTCCAACAACATTGAATCCAATCTGAGTGAATGTTCTTAGTTACATTCCACCACTGTGTAAACTTCTTTGTGTGTATATATATGTTCACTACTGATGGGTATCTGAGTATAAACTCTGTAGGAGTTTTGTATGCTAAGAAGGTAAAAAGAAAGTGTAGGAATTTATCTATGATCAGGGCTGAAAGTAGGTCTTTAGTAGTACTGAGTCTAAATAAACCAGAAAGATAAAGGAGGACAAAAACCAACTGGTTCAGAACCAGCCCAGGACTCAGGGAGACGTGAGTTACTGCTGTTACGGTCGTTGAGCTTTATCTTTCTACATGAATGCTCTGGTTTAAAAGGCAAACTATGTCATCCAAATGGAAAAATGTACAAGGTAACATCATTTATCATTTTAGTTTAATTATTTAGGACAATTATTGAGCCAAATGCGCACCTAATTTAAACTTTTAACTCATTGTTGTTGGCTGAACTAATTATTTACAATATGAAGTTAGTTCAACCCGTCATTTCCCCACAGCAGCTAAAACACCAGGAAACTCCCTCATCGATTCTTGTTTCTTTCTTCACTCTTAAAGCAAAGAACAAGGTAGAAAACGTTCAGTGACACTCGTCAGATCCGCTGGTGTCCAACGAGAGCCGACAGCAAATAGTCCTGCTGACAAAACTCAACTCCTGCCGGCACCGAGCGCTCAACAGCTGCATCTAAACTCCTGCTTTAGCTGCTGCTGATAAAGGTTGATTACGTCTCTATTTGTTGTGAACGCAGCAGAAAGACTGTTAGTTTCAGTTATGATCCCTTGTTGGCATGCTGAGATTAGCATCCCCATGGACTCTTAGTCTTGTTTACATTTATTTTATATTAAAACAGTATTTTCTCCTTTCATCTTGTCCATTCTCCTTTCTCCTCATCAGATTTATTCTCACCTTTATCCAGGTGAGCCACATGCATGTGTGTGTGTTCACTGGATATCAGAGCTGCTGTATATAATAAACCTCAGGGCTCTTCTTCCCTCCTCTGCTATCATCCAATATCCTTTACTCCAATCTCCTTCTCTCTTGTTTGCTGAAAAAAAAAAGGTGTGATGCTGATGAAAAACAGGCACGGTTGAGGTCAAGTAAGATTCATTCGAGTTCCTGTGTTTTTATTCAGAGGTCGAAGCTGCTTTCACACTTCCCGTAAAACTGGGATGAAAAGAGAGAGAAGAGGAGGGAGGAGGGATGAGGTTGACCGAACATCAGGCCTCATAAACCCGTATATACCATCGATATAAAGTGTGGTCGGAAGGAAGTCGGAGGGAGGGTTACACAGAGAGGCCATTTGGGTAAACAGAGTTCATTCCTGGGCTTAAAAGAAACTGAACGTATGGTATACTGCAGCTTCACAGTGGAGGGGAGGACGTCTCTGAGGATAGGTATCGGGCCAATACAGGCACATTTTAATGGATCTGTAAAAAAATCCATCATTTCTTTAGTGAACTTCCCTGTTTTCTCCCCTCAGCCTGCTGATGTTGCAGCTGCTCTGCACTGCTGCGTTTCCCTGCACGAGAACTAGAGAACCTGAATGTATTTGTGAGCATTAGTGCAACTGACAGTAGTGGAAAGTACAATTACTTAAATATATCGCAACGCCTTCTCTGAGGCATCTGAGATCTCTTCAGTCTTCCTCTCAGTGCTCACTTCAGTGCCGCCTGGTGTCATGTGAGTCTTTGTTCTGTCATGATCTGCGTCTGTTTCTTCTGTAGTTGTTTCATCGATGACTCTTCAGAGACATTCTAGGACTCAGTTTCTCATGTTCTGTTTCATTTTGTAGTTTTATTAATTCTTTGTTTCCTGTTTTATTTTGTAGTAGTCTCCTTATGTGTGTTACTTCACTTCCTGCCCTTACGTGTTTTCCCGCCTGTATTATTGGATTGATTAACTCCACCTGTCCCTCGTCATCCTTCCCTCCGAGTGTGTGTGTGTGTGTGTGTGTGTGTGTGTGTGTGTGTGTTCCTGTCTGTTCGTCATGGTTCATGGTTGGTTCCTTGTGTTCTCCTGTGTTTTTTGTACCCGAAGCCGGATCATTACCTTCTGTATGAGGACGGGCTGGAAGACACGCTGAAAAAGAGTCGGTCTTTGTGTTGTTAATCTGCAATTTAATGCATTTTGCACCTTACATATGACTTCAACAGTAAACTAACCTGCAAGGCGTTTACACAGGTAACTATTTTGTGGGTAATAAAGTCCTTGAAATGTAGGAAAACATACATATGCATCGTCATTAAAAACCTAGTCCAAGTCAGATTGTCATCCTCTGGTCAAACAAGAATACTGAAATCATTTAATGCTCTGATGTTTTGTACTTTTGTGTTTTTTTTTTTCAAGAATACATGAATTAGTGAGAAGCTGGATAAGCAGATAGTTTACTGGGTCTGAGGTTGCCATGTGAACTCACATCAAGCTGGTTTTATGAGCCGATCCTTTGTGAGGCCGGCTGGCTGAAACTAGCTGTTGTTTACTCAATACCTTTTATGAAAATGGCTCACAGTGCGTCCGGTGGTGTCCAGAGCAGCTGCCTGGGCTCTTGGCAGGGTGAGGTCTTCTCAGAGGTCTCCAAAGCTTTCACGTCTTTACGTGACGACATCTGGTTTCTTGGTTTATCAAACAAGACCTGTAACTGCTTTTGTTTCCTTTGCCATAAAACAAACAAATTGGCAGCAAATAACATCATATTCTCTCGTCCTCGCCGGTGACGCTTCTTATTATTTTAATAAGTCCCTGATGTCCACCTGCTGAGCCCCACATGCACAGCTGTTCCCAGTTATTAAAACCTGAAACTCAAATCAAATCCATGAAATTCAAGTCCTGCTTTTCTGTCTAGTCACTCCGTGTGTGTGGTTCATACACACACACATATATATATATATATATACACACACATCATTTAGTGCTTTTGCCTCAGAGCCTGTAACAATTTCCCTCTTAGTGGATCTGAAGTGCTGCATCAAACAAAACGGAATGAGTCCGCTGCAGCACCAATAGGACCTGAGGGATCCTTCGTTTAAAGCTTCACTGTGATTGGCTGCTGCTCACCTTAACTGATACTATTACATAGAGTTTGCCCCACTTGTGCTGCATGACAAGATTATTACACTGAAGTCTAGAAATGCAGATATGTGCACTGGATATTCAGCAGAGAAAATGTAAAAGTTACCTGAAAGCTCATTTTGAACTCTATACTCTGGTTTTTCAGGTGTGGGCTGCTTTGGATAAACACAAAGGCTGTGGTCTTTTCTTTGGCCAGCTCCCCTCCCTCCACCTTGGTCCATGAAACAGTCACAAACTGAGAAATACAGCCAGTTAGCTGCAGAGAACCACTGAGTGTATTATGAAAAACCATCACCACCAACTAAGTACATTTCCTCAAGTAATGTACTTCAGTATAAATGCTTCTTTGTCCTTCTCCTCCACCACATCTCAGAGGGAAATATTCCATTTTTGACAGCTTTAGTTACTTCACGCAAGATTTTTATGTACAAAACATATGAAGCATTTATAAAATGATACTAATGAAAAGGAATATTCCCCTAATATTCCTGTTCACATGCAGCCGCTCATACTCCGACTAACGTAAACCCCCCCATGTCGTACGTCCTGAACCTGCTGATATCAAAGTCTCTGTAAGTGTTGAACAGTCGGTGTGTTTCTCCTTCCCACCAGGAATGTGGCTTTTCTTTTGGGCAGCATCTCTCCTCCAGCCTGGAAAACTGTCGGCTGGTTGGTTTGTTTCCGACGCACAGAGCTGAGCGTAAACAGGCGAGAGGCCGTGTGTCGCAGACTGAATGTGCTGTATACATGTTTGAAGAACGCTGCTGAAACCAGGAGAATATCTGCACATCACACACGACTCAATGGGAAAATAATACATGCAGAATAAGACCGAACTGAGAATATCCAATAATGACCCGTATCAAATTCAGAATATGTGGAACAGTGGAATATTACATGCCTGTAAACATGGCCAATGTGATGCCATTTCTCACTATTTTCACTATTTTTCCAAAGCAAAGGATCAATGGATTAATGGAGAAAATAATCAGCAGATGGATCCAGAATGAAAATAATCATCAGCTGCAGTCCGATACAAAACAGTTCAAAATGAGCTCCAACAGTAAAATCCTGCTTTTCCATGAATGATGAGGAATAATAATCTAATGATAGAATATATAATAGTACAGGACTTTTACCTGTATTTTTACAGTGTGTATTAGTACTTGTACTGTAGTAAAGGATCTGAATACTATTTAATGGATATTGTGGAACCTCTGTCAGCAGCAGCAGCAGATGGAGTTCAGTTGTGCTATTGTAGAATTTAAATTTCACTTGATGGACCCGTCAGCCTCTACATGGCTGCAGACAGGTTCAGGAAAGGCGCTGCTTACTGTACATACGGAGGAGAGCTGGAGGTGTTTGGGGAATTCGGGGCTGGGGTTGTGGGTTGAGGGTTTAGGTGGGTGTTTGGCATTCGGAGGGCAGGAGGTGTGTAGGTGGGGAGGCTTCAGACCAGTAGCGCCTGATCCCAGCCTCAGACTGTAAGATGTGGTGCGTTCCCCTGCAGAATCCCACTGGCTCGCCATTGAAATGAAAACAACAAAGCTAGAAAACAGGCAGGGACACTTCCTGGATTGAAGCGACCTCGCCGAGGGGTAATTATACGAGCCCAGATGGAGCCGCCAACCTGGCCAGACGACCACAGATCTGAACACGGTGGCGCGTGTTTGTGTGCATGCCTGTGAGAATATGTGCTTCCAATTATTCAAATGAAAAGATGTTTGAGCCTCTTAGGAGAACTCACTGTAGTTCATCATGCAGACAGAACATCCATCAGTGAGGAAGAAATAACACTATTTCTTCTTCCTACTGCATCTCCCTGATGTGGACCACATGTTCAAGGTTTTACTGGTGAGAGAGCGAGAGAGAAAAGATGAAGCAGAAGACATCTCAACTATACTGGACGGATTACCGTGAACTTTGCTGTTGATATTTATGATCCTAAAGGTCCCTGATGGTTGCTGTGACACACACGTCTTCCAGAGCAACATTACTAATAGTGAAGAGTTCAAAGGTTGAGTTGAAATTCTCTCTCTCTCTCTCTCTCTCTCTCTCTCTCTCTCTCTCTCTCTCTCTCTCTCTCTCAGGAATGTTGATCCAGTAAATATGAGGTGGATTTGTGGGCAGAATTAGGTGGTTTTCATACTCAGACCAATCAGGACATTCTGTTCATGGGAGCTCAGAACATCTGGGTTTGTCTCGTCAGCTTGAAACAAAGGAGCTTGCAGTAGTTGCACCTGTCTGTCTGTCTGTCCGTCCGTCCGTCCGTCCGTCCGTCCGTCCGTCCGTCTGTCCGTCTGTCTGTCCGTCTGTCTGTCTGTCCGTCCGTCCGTCCGTCCGTCCGTCCGTCTGTCTGTTCGTCCGTCTGTCTGTCCGTCTGTCTGTCTGTCTGTCTGTCCGTCTGTCTGTCTGTCCGTATGTCTGTCTGTCTGTCCGTCTGTCTGTCTGTCTGTCCGTATGTCTGTCTGTCTGTCCGTATGTCTGTCTGTCTGTCAGTTTTCTGAGGCGTACGTGAGCTGCATTTTTCTCTGCCAGGGCTGCCAGCAGGTTGGGCTTTGAGTTGCTGCTCCCTGTGAGAATTTCTACCCACATTCCAATATCGTTTTTTTACAAACACAAGAGAAGACATCTGATGTACTTATCAAGCAAATTCACATTCAAAATGTGAATCCTTACAGCTCTTGTGTGATAATCACAACTTATGTCGTACATTGGTAGGTTTTTAAATGAAATGTTTTTTCCCATAATCCAAATCGTCTTCCACCGGTGTCTTTTATCTGAAGAGTGAAACTAAGCGTCTACAGCCACACCAGCAGCTCTGTGAGGCAGCTCTGCTCACTTCTCCCAGGCCACAGACCCTTCTGCTGCAGTTTCCCTCCTCTCCCCATCAGCTGACTGCCCCACCCAACTACACACCTGTTCTCACTTCCCACATCTGTATCTGGAACCAGTTTTTGCCTGCCTGACCTGCGTGTTTGACCTTTTGTTTCATGCCTCATTGGATTTCTTTGCTCGACTGCTTTCCTGCCTGCCTCACCATACTTGTATCCCTTTGCTCCCCTATTTTTGATTATTAAATCATTGAACACCACCTCAGTTATCTGCATGTAGGTCCTTCCTCTGAATGCCTATTGCCCTGACAGTACTCAGGTAACGTTTACCTGGTCATCTCGGGTTAGTGTGTTTTTTTGATTTTGAAAGAATGTAGCATCTATGGCACCTCTGTGGCAACGACACATGTTTTTAACTTTTATTTTTTAATCGCACTGACAAAGAAACAGCTTAATAAGGTCCGTATCGGCTGCGATGCAGATCCAGCATATCAGTTCGGTACATCGCAGAGTTTTATTATTATGCACATGGACATGTTTCACCCTGTTGAGGAAAGCTGGATGACCAACCAGACACAATAAAATGCAAATTTAATGGATAAAATGAATCATCAACCATGGCAACAGCGGTGCATCCAGATGACAAAATCCTGTAGCTCATTCAAACTTCACTAAATTTTTTTGGTTTTATTGCTGAAATGTGGCAGAAATACACTCGTATGCATTGAAAAAGTAAGTGTGGATTTAGGATTAATAGCAGGGACATCTTCCCACCAGCCACCTGGACAAAACACTGCAGCAGGCGGTGCGACCGCCCCAGGAGGAGGTGGAGGAGAGCCGGGATAAAACCTCAAATAACCCAGCTCGGACCTAAGGCTGCTCCTGGCTAATGTCCGGTCGCGGGAAGGTGGAGTGGACGAAATGGGACTCATGCTCTGAGCTCACAGAGCGCCAGACTCCGGCGGGACTCCGGCGGGACTCAGTCAACGCTGATGGACAATGTTTCCCAACTTTTAATCTGAAGGTGTATGATGAAGCTGCCATGTATAGTCTGATGTGTGCTGATGGGCTAATGGCAGGTTGGAGGTGACAGGACACAGAGGGAGAGCAGTGGGGTGTCGACAGGGGCCCAACAGCAAGTTCTTGCCTGAGGGGCCCCATCATAGGTTAAATCAGCCAAGAGTCTTTAATTGCAGGGTTTAACTGAACAGTCTGTGTAACAGAAGGAGATAATAATGAGGAGGTAATTGTTGCTTTCCCGCCCTAACCCCACCCTAACCTCCCCCCGGCTGACCCAACAGCTCCACCTCACCCTTCCACACCGCCCTACAGGCAACAATAACACAGCTGATCAGGCATTCCTCTACAGTCTGCAGCATCATACCAGGGACAGCTGGGAATGCTGAATTAAAAACAGCAGGCAGAGTTCACAGATAACTGGACTGGAACCAGAATCAATATATAACTATCACACTGGAAAACTTTTTTATTTAACTAAGGCTGCAAGCAAATGATTATTCTAAATTCTAAATGAATCCTTTCATTATATTTCAGAGATTTGAGGTTTATCATTTATTAAAAACTTGATTGATTTTGGCGGCTCATTATCTCCTGGGGGGGCCACAGCCCCACCTCGTACTGCTGCTGGTAGTATCACTGTTTGAAGGTAACAACAGAGATGTCCTCAGGCCTCCATTGCATATTAACACACACAACACACACAACTCAGCATGCCTCTATGCATACAGACATAAGACACATCCCCCAGTTTTTCATATCAATAACTCCAAACTTTACTGTTTTCTCCTGAAACAACATGTTCTCTTATTTTGAACTACCCTTTATTGTTTTTTTCTTGGCCTCGTGTTTATCTTGTCATATTCTTTGATTTCTTCCCTTTTATGTCACACTTTAGTCACATTTAACAAGTTTCAGAGTCATGCCAACATGCAGAAGGGAGGTAGTCGTTAGTTCTGCAGGTATTTGGTCACAAAACAAAGTAAAGGACGAGGTTAAACTTTTGACCTGATGATCGCGTTAGAGGGATCACAACTCCCCCTGAAGGGAACATGAACGCCCGAGCCATATTTCATCACAAGTATGGAGATCACCAAAGATTTCTCTCGCTGGGGACCATAAATGTTGTCTGGACTGAAATATCTCAACATCTATCAGATACATTGTTGGTACAAAGTGGACCTTCAGACTAACAATGACTTTAATACAGCCATGCTGCTAGTGTGGCTAAATTGGGAAAAATGTGAAATTTAGAAAATGCATAAATAAACTGGAAGGAGCACCAGCCTTCACAGACTGATGGAGATTAGTATTTGCTTGAAAACTGGTCTTTGTGTATCCATCTAGACAATACGCGTCCAAGCCGTCCAGAACAACACACATAAGTATTTTCTGATTTGGCGCTACCATCAACGTCACTGTTTCAAAAATAAAATGGTTTTATGAAGTGACAGAGCTGTAGTTAAAGTCTGGTCAGATTTATGCACAAAAACAACTTGGTTCTGGAAAGATGGTGGTTTGGGTTAAAATGACTGCTTGGTTAAGGTTCAGGAACGATGGTGGTCACAGTTAAAATAAACCACCTTCACTGTCGGTAGGAAACAAACAGCATCTCCTGTGTTAAAGTCTGATGTTTTGTTGAAGCGTCCATCCACACCGACCTCCTCCCCCTGCGGCTCTATAACAACATCACACTGCTTCCTCCTCTGCTCCTGACAGACAGGGTTATAATTCCTACGCCTGCTGCATCAGTTTTTACCGTCTGTGTCGACGGCATGCTGATTCCTGGACAGTGAAGCCTGCCTGCCGAGGTGGAAATGGAAACCAAGAGTCCAAGACCAAGTCAACAACATGGTTTGATGAGGAAAAAATGCCTTTACTGCTGCTTTAGATCCACTAAATGTTATCATTGGCATCTCTGGTACACTGTTATGCAATCCATACATACTTTGGGGTGTTTTTAATGTAGGTTGCGCTGTGCTCCGATACATTTAGAAAATTTGAATTTCACAGTTTTCTTTCTGTCCAGATATTTTGTCCATCCAGCTGATATCACATTGTAAAGTTTTTTTTAGATGTGTCATGTTTAAATGTTCCCTTATCCAGTCGTTCTCTTTTACACCTTTTATTTCTCTTTATCTAACCTTTTCTCTCTTCTCACTGATGGTTTGACTGAAAACACTTCTTGCCTCTCTCTCTCTCTCTCTCTCTCTCTCTCTCTCTCTCTCTCTCTCTCTCTCTCCCTTCTCTTTTACTGCCTCTCCCCATTGCCCTCCCTTTCTCCATCTCCCCTCCTTTCCTACTCCATCTCGCCCCCATTATCTCACCTCCTCATCTATAATTGCACTGTGTCTCGCGGGCAATGGGAGCGACAGGCTGTTGTTTCCAGATTCCTTCTGCTCTCTAATTATCTCGCCCGAAGACCTGATGAGAAGTCAAGCAGCCGGCTAAATGACATGCAGACACATACATACACACAAACACACAACTTAAATTGTTTGCACCCTTTGAATGAAATTAAACTGTTATGCACACGTTTCTGTCGACAGTGAGGAGAAACTCTACACCCAGAGAGCTGACTGACTCATGGGAGGTATTTCCTAAAGGTTTTGTGGACACAAACTACCATGAGAAGATGATGTGAGAGTCACATTTTAATATAAAACAAATGACACCTTGTCACTTTGTCACATGACAAAATGCAGTCAGGACATGGTTATCCTAGCTTAGCATAAAGACTGGAAGTAGATGGAAACAGTTAGCCTGGCTCTCTCATAAGTTACTACGATCTTTCCCTAAACGTAACCAGGTGTTTTAGTTGCCTAACCCTAACCATAACGTAAGCATAGTTTATTTAACATGACCACGATCTTTATGTAAATGTAACCATGTACAGAGTGAGAATTAAAAGAAAATAGCATAGTGTGTAATCCGGGATTTTCCAGTGTAGACGTTCTTGTCCAGGCATGAAGTTGGTTTCAGAGTCCTGCACGGGTCCAGTTTGCAAACCCGCAACCGTCCACACTCGCAAAGCTCAGTACCAGAATTAACCCATTAACCCGCAACGATCCCCAAGTTAAACCTGACCCGCCCCGAGCCGTTAATATGAGACCCACGACCCAACCCGAGCCAAGCCGAGCCGTGATCAAACACACTACACACTCACTATTTTTGCCTTTATGTCACCTATTTTTATGTACTACAATTACAGCAGACAGTCAGTCAATAGAAATTACTGCCTTTTTCTGCTGTGTCTGTTCCTTTCGTGGTGAAACTCACTTCCTCTGCACAGAACTTGCTATTTACATTTCAAGTCCATTCCAGAAAATTTCACGAGATCTGGTGGAGCCATTTTGGGGAAACCCAACCAAAAGCTCTCCATAGGATCTGCCTCCCAGATGTTAGGATTGTCCTCATTAAACTCTTTATGAATCTGGTTTACCACAACGGCCTCTCCTTGGTTAGACTGACAGAAAGACAGTGAGACAGCTTCCCCTAAACTGGGCCCAAAAAAAGATGAAAAGAGAGACAAAAAGAGACGCCCACCTTCTGCACTTCAGTCATTCTCCTGCTCAGTGAACACTATTTTCTTCCAGGTGACCTCAGAATAGTCTCTTAGAAACTTCAGGCAACTCCTCTGCAATCCAATCCAAAACAAACCCTCAGAGAGGATCATCGGCCAAAGTAGTAAGGAAGCTGAAAACAGCACACTTTTGGGGCTAAAATGATCGATGGTGGATGGAAGTATTATGCAGTTTAACTAACTTTTTAGCTGTAATCTCTGCTGTCAAACATTCCCTCCCTGTCTGGTCCATTTTAAAACTGGTGAGATTTAACTAGAAACACTCCAGGGCTTGAGGGAAACACTACAAAGATATTACATACACAACAATACTAGATAGTTTTATTTTTAAATTACCATTCTTATCTAGAAATATGGAATAAACTAACCATGGATAGGGTTCCATAGCATGTCCAGTATCGAATCCAGTTATCAAATCGTATCCTTATCGAACCATTTGTATGTGACTAAAGGCTAAAATAAAAATCTAATTTTGTTAGTTGAGAAGATGTTCACCTGTAGGCTGTTTGTAACCTGAAAATAGAATGAGCATCAAAAAATATGGAATATTAATTTTGTTATTTTAACCGATAGTCAGATAAAATTGAGAATCCTGTGTTTTCTATTCTTTGTTAATAAAAAGAGATGCGAGGTATTGGAGGATTAAACGGAGGAAAGTTTACCACTGTGGTAATCTTTGAATTTGCTTTTGACTTGTTGCTTTACATGCATGCAAACTGATAAATGTTGTGTGTTGTGTTAACAAAATGCCCATTGAGACTAAATTTGGCCGCGCTGTCAAATTTATTTTTATCCTTTTGAAATTGAATTGTAGAAGTAGATTTGATGGCATTTTGCCTGTTGGAGATGAGTAGTAAGAGAAAAACTTCTTAGAGTGAAAGTTTTGAGGAAAGGGAAAGATCAGGGGGTCTCCACTATACCACCTTCAGCACCTTTTTTGGTCATTTCCAAATGTTTGCCTTAAGCGATCAGCCCAACACATCGGGCACTAGTTAAAATGGGACCTCTTACCTTTAGAAAAGAGAGCAACGTTTCTTCCCAAGCTTAAGTAATTGCATTTCTGGGATTTCAGGATAAATTCGACAGTATTTAATATGTTACAGCAGCATGAATTTGGAAACAACTTTCCCAGTTGTAAATCTCAAAAACCATCTGTAAAAAACAAATCATCCCACAGACTTTAGTTATTTTTATAGTTCTATTTCAACCTTTCTATGCTTCACGCTCACAACTGAGAGTTTTTTCCCGTGGTTGTTGAACTCAGTTAATCATTCATCCACTCACAGTTAAAGATGTGCACCTACAGGGCTGCTCCACATGTGTGGTGGACTCAGCCAGGAGATCCCAGGGAGAGACTTAAGATTAATAGAAATAGAAAAAATAGAATAGAAAAAGCAAAGAGACGCTCATTGAGACAGAAACAAAGTGAGTGAGACCACAGCGAGAGAGCGGCGGGTGGAGGAGGTGGTGATTAATGACGTTCACGCTGTGGTGTCTCACTGCAGATCCAGCCTCCCTGTGTACTCTCCTCCTCCCTCCTCCTCTGCTGCACTTCACTCCCCTCCATATGTTATGTTACAGCTCACTACAGCTGTGCTCCCGGCCGGTCACGTTATCCTCCCTCTGCCTGGAAACCGCTGCAGCCTCGGAGCCCCTCGGGATACAGACCAACACCCTGACCACGGTTACTGCACCTGGTGTCCACTCACTTCAACACTTACCTGAGCGGATCAAGTGGAGACTTTTGGTGTAAACTTTAGGAACTTCTTTTTCTCGAGTGTTGACTGTGGACCGTCATAAGTTCAGGTGTTTGATTCAGCAGGAATCTGTGCCTCCTGTGTGAAAGGTGTTGTATTATCTTTGGGCTCTTCTCTGCTGTTATTTATTACTGGAAGAAGGGAACAGCTGTGAGGAGTTTTACGCAAAGACCCAGGTGCTTTTGGCAGATTTTTCACCTGGACGCCGAGGAGGCAAGCAGGATGGACTTCACTTACTTTTGGCTCCTCGCCACGACTCTGATGTTGATCCATCAGCATCAAGGTGAGCCCGTCTTCAATATCTGTCCCTCTATCTCCAATTAGGGTTCAAAAAAGGGAAAAAAATATAAAGAGTTTGCTTACGGATGAGTGAGGTGCTGCCTTCTGCCAAAATATAGCTTACAGTTACAGACATTGAAAGACAAACATGTAACATCTTGTTTAACAGTGTTGAAATTGGAGTATGAAGTATGCGCTCTTTCTGCCATCTGTAAAGGTTGAGCAAACATCATTACCTGAGCTGATTTGTTGTGCCCATGACGTTACTTGGGGTCTTAGTGATGGTAATGCAGGTTGTTCTCCAGGGTAAGTGCTGCACCTCCAAACAATGGTACAACTATTAGACTAAATAAGCATGCTCCCTTTTTGTAAAGGTAGAGGGCCCCCGGGGTAAAACTGAGCTTCTGGGCTCCTGTTGACCCCTGTTCGTCGCACTTGCTGTGTACTGTGTTAATATTTCCAACACTGGAAGACCACCTGGATCCAGGTTTGCTGTGTGGTAAATGTATTAAACGCAACTTAATTAAGGAATAGGCAACATGGTACAACAAAAATGAAATAAAAAGCTCCCATCGTAGGGCCCTTATGACCCCCGGCTGATTTAGTATGACATAACAACCCTGGAGCTTTGGGGCCCCTGGAGCCATGGAGCTGCTCACTTTACTCACTTGTTAATCCAGAAGATGACGTAGATAAAGGATCCCTCACCTGCTTCCCACCTGAGAACGTTGCCAGTGTCCACTGGGGCCAAGTTGGAAGTACGACTCTGTAGTGGTGTGAGCGTTTTCACCAGCACCAACCAGATGCCCCAGTCACTAAACAGGCTGAACCTGCGCAAACTATCAGAAACTAGGGCATGGAGGCAAAATAAATAAATCAATGAATGCACCTGATTTATCAACGGAAACTATGCCTGAAATGTACGACCGGAGCAGGTGTAGAATCTGGTGAGAGATGGAAAAAGAGAAAAACTAACGAACAAAATGAAAAATGCATTACAAACATAGTTTCCTCACCAATTTATCTTTCAGTTTCACATCTCTTACTTATTTTTCCTGACATTTAAAGGCTCACAGTAGCTCCAGGACTGAAGACGGCAGTGATTAAGCCGGTTAATGATCTTTTATCTATTTACACAAAAGATCCGGCGAGAGGAGTTTAAACATTTAAGTCATTTACTGTTCTTTTTGTTGAGCATTTTTCTTGCAGTCCCAAAAATGTCTTCAACCAGTGTTCCAGGTTCAACAGCAGTTAACACTTTCTTTTTTTGCTCCAGTACTTCCCAGACGTGCATCAGGTCTTATTTTGCAGCAATTTATGCAAATTAGCAAATCAGCAGCTTGGCTTATTTACATCTTAGTGGATACAGCACGTAACTGAAACACTGACACAGTATCTCACACAGTAATTGACAGTAATTTGTGACAAGCTTGGTAAATATTGCCATTAGTCTTGTTGAGTGATACTTCTTAAGATATCCTGCGGGTATGTTAAAGGAGCAGTTTGGGGAATAAAAAGGTCCATGTGGGATATATAGTGTAGTTTTCAGGAGTTGAAAAGATATGGAGATAAAATCTTAAGGCAGACAGGCTTGTCACTTCAGGACAGGTGTGTTGCTACTTAAGTCGACCTTGTCGTTAGTGAGTCCTGACCAGCCCTAAACCCACTCACTGGCTCCTGTTCAACTGAGTGCATGCTTGTTACTGTCCCGGGGAACCGCTCATCACCGAGGTGAAACACTGCCATTTTTGTTGAGCATGCTGAACTGCTGGGCCGATGTAATCAAGTTAAAGAAATACTTTCAGAGTCGAGTCTTGTGAGTTTTAGGGCCTCGGAGGAATCTCCAAGCAACCCTTCTGTCAACATCTTATTCTCGTCTCGCTCTGCTTTCCTGGCTGTGGCTTTCCTCTGTTTCTTCTGTCTATTCCTTTTCACTTCCCTCCGTCTGTCCGTCACCATTTCTTCTCCTTTGGTCTTCTCTGCTTCTCCCCTGCTGCCTGTTTTGTTTTCGTCGCGTGTCATGGCCAAACATCTGAGGCCTATTAGGGTTTGCTGCAGAAAACAACGCTTTTAAATCACCAGACATCACTGTGTCTTTCTTTAAGCACTTTGGACACTAAATAAAACCTAATAGCCCATATAACTACAGGACTGGCTGCCTGGGCTAGGGAAATACGTCCTGAAACTCAATCTGTGTGTCTTGATACCATCAGGTTTTTAAAACCTTATTTAACCACACATTCACAACATTTGGTATAAATTAATATGTAATATTTAAAGGACCATAATCTTCATTAAATCCCATGGATGTATTAAACAATGGGTGAAGAATCCAAACATGGCGGCCCAGTTATTCCAATGAAAGCTGCTCAGAAAGCGTCGACTGCTCAGTCAGTAAGAGAATGACATCCATACAAAAACAATATTAGCACTGATTGAAATTTAATCTCTTTTGGGTTTTTTTCTTAACCATGTTTGTAAGAGACAAAACAGTCATGATTGACATTGAATTAAGACTGACTGACTGTTCATTATGTATCTTCTAAACCAGTGGTTCCCAGACATTTTGGCATGACTCCTAAAATGAATCAGTGTCCTCCTGAAGCCACTTGCACAGCTTTCATTTGTCTATGACCTCTATGACACTTTAGTCAAACACTAAATAACTTCTCATGTGGTTTCATTTGAGGCAAATCACAGATGAAAAAGCAAAATTACAGAAAAGTCTGAAAGCCTTTTTTCCTTAGATCTAAATTGGAGTTGGAGATTATAATCTGATTGTTGTTGTTTTTTTGTTTTTTTTTATGAAGCCTGCTTTTCAGCCAAGACTTGACTTACTTGCAAAAAAATAACTTGCCACCTCTTGGGGAGGAGAGTGCTGCAGGTTGGAACATGTGTTTTGGCATTGAGGTGTCTACAAATACTGAATCCATTCCTTCATATTAATTGCCCTAATTATTACCCTTGGTTATCTTTTTTATACATTTATGATGCTACAATAAAGCTTTTCTCTCCTCTCCTATCCTGGTAATAATTTCACGCCCCCTCAGGTTTACCCTGCAGCAGCCTGACCCCCATCAGCAGTGGGCACCTCAACCCCTGACCTCAACCTCAACCCTAGAGAGGCTTCCTAAAGTCCTCACTTTGCAATCCTGTGCTCACTCTGGAGGTCAGGAGTGGTTCTCACACTGCAGCAGATCTCCTGGTGGTTAACTGTCCTCTGTGGCTCATCAGGGATTGTCAATGGAGAGGAGAGAGGTCTTACTCCAGTCAGCCCGGTAAACGTTTTCCAGCCTGTCTCAGGATTCAAACTGGAGACGTTTGGGCTTAAAGCTCCAAATTAGGCTAAGAGTTTACATTGGCCATCATGTTGGCCTCAGCACCTTTATTACCTCCCAAGAAACTTGAGTCCACCAAGGCTACAACAACACAATGGACGTGAAATGTTCTCTCGAATGTTTAAACTCCGGACAGTGTTTTTGAACTGCTTACACCATCACACTGGTCTTCTACCTGCAGAGTGACTCCTGCCAATCCAAACAGCTAGCTCATGGATTAGGCAGCTCATCCGCCTGTATATTGTCAAATATTGTCAAACCCTGTGGAGCCGGGCAGACTCTCTCATAACAGGGCAAGAAATTAAACTTCGGCTTGGCAGTCTCCAAACGATGTAGGAGCCTGAACAGGGCTTTTGCCTCTGAGGTTCCCCACATGTTTTTTTTCTGGAGCCACAGATGCAGACATTTGCATGAATATTTGCACATGTACACAAAGTATGCAAGTTTATGGGCACAGAGACCAGAAAACACCAAAGAAATTATGAGAAAAGGAAGTGTGCATTGCTATGAAGGCTGCTTGGAGGATTGAATGGGTGCCAAAAGTGGAGACGGGAACCAAATGTCCAGGATAATGTTATACGTTTACATCTATAAAGTACAATTCATTGCCCTTAGCAAGGAAACAATAAACTCCAAACTTTCAGCATACAATCTGATGTCACATTCACTTCCATAAGAAGGGAGACTGGCACATATTCAAGTTAGAGTTTTGACATTTACACTTAAAATGGAAAATCATGGTAGGCTTTGCATGAATGTGTTTAAAATGGTGATTGAAATGCATAATTGCTGTGAAATTTCAAGAATGTTGCAAAACGGTTCCACTCCAGCTTGAATTTCCCCAAATTCCTCTCAAGATTTTTATCTTGAGAGGAATTGTCACCCGTTGTCTCCCACAGAATAAATACCTTCATAATTTAGTTAAGGCTTTCTATAACCAGAGAAACAATGATATTATATGCGGTTTCCCTCCTTTTGCATCCATTAACAGACCGTGAACATCAAGTTAAGGGTCTGTGGTGTTTGTTTAACATCCTCCTTCTCTTCATTAATGCTGTCACAGCTGCTGGGAACCGATTCCTCAGCCACTAATTCTCTTGTAATATTTGCCACAGTGACATGGAAACCACTGATGGATCTGAATGTTTGATTCAGATGTTTACCAGGACGGCTGTTCACGTTGTTACAGCACATATTGTGGTCTGTTGGTGGCAGACAACGCTCATGTGGTATTGTTTTCCAGCAGCAGCGCAATCTGACCTCAATTATAGTTTAACGAGGTCTCATTGAGCTGCACAGGACTGAACCCCTAGCAGTGGCTTTCCGCGTTACTGCCTTGTTCTACGCAATGAGATATGCAGGGAACAGAAATTGTAAAGCTGAAAATGTAAGGGCCATCATTGAATTGCTGAAAAATTTGATGTGTGCAGTGATTTAGAGGTTTGGAGCCTGGCTACTCCAGTGCTGGAATAGCAGTACCTGGCCCCACGTTTCCTACCTGTCAATTTGTTTGTGGAAATATTCATTAATGCAACTTTCTTAGGAAAATGTGACCATAAAATCTTAAAATTAAGTTCTGAAAGATGTGGACACAGATTAAGTAATAATGCCCGACCTACCTTAGTTGATATTTGCAGTTAATTGACAAACAATGAACCTGGGTCTTTGGGCTCCTTAGGGTCCTGTCAAAGTGTGTAAATGAAGACATAAAATACTTATTGTTCTTATGTTTCCCCCTGTAGACAAGTGTTGACGGTAAACACACGACATAAACAAAGGAAATTCCCTTCGACTGGTTTTTCATCCTGTCCAACCTGTCAGGGCCATGACCATCACATCGACTCATGTGAAGGTGCTCATCCGCCACCGCTGGTCACAGCTTTTTCTGTAGGTGGCAGGTGGCTCTTGCCAGGATATTGCCTGAGGGTGTGTTTAGGGTGAGTGTTTCTTGGAGGATATGTGATGACCGTGGATGAATAGCGCGACATCTCCGTGCCAAATTGACTAAAACCCGTAGCATTCGCTTCAGAATTAGCACAAAACACCTCAGTTCAGCCGAGTTTGGCTTGGCAGCAGGGCAGCGACCATGTAAGCCAGTTGGCAGTTCATGTTTGCTTTCTGTGGGTTCGTGTTGCAAGGAAAAAAAGGAGGCAGAGATCACTTTTCAAAAGTGTATCCAATCTGGAGAATACAATTTATTGCTTGAAATTGATCTTATATCTCGAAAACATTGGTAATTCACTCAGTACAGACTTAAAGGACCAGTGTGTAGGATTTAAGAGGATCTATCGTGTGTTTTCATTAGTGTAATGCTTTTCGCATCCTCACGTCGGCCACCGCAGGTTCTCGTACACACTGGGTTGGCGGGAGGGTGAGGAGAGGGGTATTCATTTCATTTCATTCACATCCTACACACTGGTGCTTTAAGTTGTTTATTAAGGTCCATGTGTTTTGCTCTTCCAAATGAACAATTATCTTGTGCTTTTTCTGACATTCCTGCTTCAACAAACACCTCCATTCATCAGACCACGCTGCCAGTGTCATATTCCAAACATTAAAGTGATTAAAGAGAGGACCCTCATGAGTTCAGGGAGTCAGGGTCAGGCCTGAAGCTGGTAATTATCAGTCACTTACAGGATGCATCTCTACTTTTAAACCTCTTTTAGAAACATTTAAGACTTTAACAATTAGTGTTTCTAACCAACACACGTGTCTTTCAGACCTAAAAAATGTGTTTAATACATTTTCTTTCTCCATGTTGGCTAGCAGCATTCTTCTTCCCTATATTTTTAAGGTAGGGAAACTTTTGAGTTCATGCAGTACGTGAATGGATGGTAAAATGATGCAGATAGAATCCATCTACGAAAGTTCAGTCCTTCAACACAAGGCCAAGCAGGACAGTAGCTTCATTATTCTCGCTCATCGTCTTGTTCTTTATGATGCGATAATGAGGAGCTGACCTGACAGGTCTGTCAGACACAGGAACACACAGGTGCAGGTGAACACTGACCTGTAGCTGAAACTACAGGTGTGTCTCAGGCGTCCTGGAGCAGGTGCTTCAGTCACTGTTACCCACACTGTCTGAATGATAACCAGCAAGATCAGTTGGATCCTCTGGCTGTGAAGAGCCATGTTATTACAGTATGCCGTGACCTCTGACTCTTGGCTTCTTTACCTTTGGTCGCTCTTGATGTTGGTGATTGAATAGTTTAAGTGTCCACATTCAGTTCATGATGGATGGTTGTTCCACTGCTCTCAGGCAGGAAAAGCTGGGACGAGTCTTGGACAAAGAAAAGCTTCTTTGGAGACTTTACATGAATAACAACCTCAAATATTTGATTCTCTGGGACACTGGTAATATAAAGAACAGACCTATGGCATATATGGTGAGAAAACTTGTTATTTTGTTCCTATGTGTAAATCATGTAAATCCCTCTTTAGACACCCAAACATTCCCCGTGTGCACGAAGAACAGGATCAAAGGCTCTGTGGGCTTAATGGGCTCTGAGTGAGTGTGTGTGTGCTTCTGGCTTTAATATGTACATGTGTGCATGTAGGCCTGAGTGTGTGTGAGTGTGTTTTCAGGTGTAGACACAAGAGTTACAGTATAATGTTGCTGCTCATGCCGTGGTTGTTGTGCAGTGAAGTGTAAAGAGTCAGAGAGTTGTTCCAACGCCTGTGAGGCGAGGCCACGTGGTCAAAACTCAGAAACAAAAGGAAAGATTTATCACACATCTTCAGGGCGACTCACACCAGTCGTGGTCAAGGTCCACAAACTATGATGTGATGAATCCTAAATCTGTGTTGATTCCCTGACTCCCCATCTGGCACCTCCAGCAGGTCAAACTTTCCACAGATCCGATGAAAATGTGTATTAGTCTGGAACTTCTCAGTCATTTTCAGCCCAACATAAAGTTTAAGTGCAGTTCTTTGTTCTTCTTTTAAAGAAAATGTACGGTCCACTTCTTTAATACTGATGCAATAGCCAATTAAACTGAACGCTGCACATCAGCAGCCTCACATAAATCACTGCATCATAGCCAGCCAACATGCTAAATATCAACAGTATATATTTTAATTGTTCTGACCTACAACGGACCTAATACGCCATCATTGGGACTTCACAAATAGGGACTGTTCTAAAGATTAATAACAGAAAATAAGACACTAGATTCTCAAATGATCTGGAAATGTAAAGATTATAAGAAGTTACTGACCGCTCTCTTCCACTTGTACTTTCAGCCTCAACCTTCTCTGTTAAGAGCCCCATGGCGGAGGAGGGCCCCCTGGCGCAGCTTAGCCACGCGGCCCACCGGCGAGAGAAACGCTGCTCTTGCGAGAACCAGAAAGACAAGGAGTGTATTTTTTTCTGCCACATTGGCATCGTCTGGGTCAACACCCCGAGGTGAGTTCGCCGTCAGCAAGAGTACAGTTTGTTTTCACGGTAATGCAACTCTGCAGCATTGTCATCAATTTCCCAGTGTTAACATGTGATAATAAAACAAAGCAAAGATAAGAAGTGATCAATAATCTGTCCGAAACCTCAGAGGGATGTACAAGGTTTTCCCTGCTGCAGTAGCTGGGAGGGGAGTCCAAACCTCGAGGACGCCAAGATAAACCTTTACTGTTTCGCCAACACAGTGAGTTTCAGAGTAGAAAAACAGGTTTCAGGGTTCAAGTACAATCAGTCATCAGTATTTCAAAACACAATTCATATTATCCAAATTCTTCATGATATAAATTACAAATATATTCAAGTACATGATTTGAAAATTTGACTTACAGATCCAATCACAACTGGTCCCTTCAGACGCATGTGGAGACGCATGTGAACAGCAGGCGTGAACAGGCTCAATTCAGGATCCATCAGACATGCTGGGGGTCACACTCAGCTTCTTAAACACTTTCAGGCCTGACAGACGCCAAAAGACTCAATAAAAATAGACTTGGAGAAACCTGCTGGCTCTGCGATCGGAGAGCTCTTTGTTCCAAAATAATATCTGATGTTGTGAATACGTAAATATATAGTCCTGAGATCGATTATGACCCCCGCTTTAATATATTTTGGGCAACGTGGGAACATGAACTGGCTTATGGTGCTTTGATACAATAATCACATTAATAACAGAAGTCAAGACAATGTTGTACCGCGTTGGTGTCATCTCAGCATATTATATCAGCACAGAAACCTTATTTTTTATCATTTCCTCGTCCAGCGTTTCATATTTTTTAAGTTGACCTCAAATAGGAACCAGGTGAACGGCTCCCTTCACAATTGGTAGCAATTAACTTCATTTTAGTTCAGTGTGCACAAGCAACGAGTGAGCAGTTAGATGTGGTGGAGCTAATAAGAAAGAGCACCTTTCCTAACGAAGGGTAATTTCTGCCATGTTTCCTCTCACTGTTTCTAAATAGCCTGCTTTAACCCTTTAACACGAACCCACGAGGAGACCACAAAGAGTTTGAAATCACTGTGGTCGGACCCGATCTGCCCACGACCACTTAACTCCTCACAGCTCTCATGTCTGCGTCTCAACGTACTTCATGAGCTCGTTCACATTAAACTGTTTCAGTATAATGAGGAGGATGTGTGGTCATTTCTAACAATAAACATTAGGTGGTATATTGTATTTACTATGTAGTGCTGAATACAACCATCTATCAAAATAATCTGAGTCAAACTGACTGAATTTCAGCTGTGAATTGGATTTTGTTGTTTTCTTCTTTAAGAAATATCTCATCATATCCAACATATCAGCGATTTCAACAAACTTAACCAGCCTGCGTTATTATGCTCCACTAAACGTGCTTCATACTGTACTGTAGGTTCTTTTTCATGCCATGCCAATAAGTCACATTTGAAATGAATTAACTTGTGAGGGAGAAAAAGAGAGGTGTCACCAAAATAGCTTCCAGAGATGAACCAAAAACAGCTCCTGCAGCGGTGGGACCCTCTCACTAAGTCTCAGATTGTTAGTCTAGTCTAAACATAGCAGTGTGGTAAAATGCAATCTTCCTGCCTTCATCATAAAGAGGTTTTTAAACAGCACTGGCAGTTCCCACCATCACTAACTACACCACTAAACCCTGCGAGCTGTTTTCCTCTGCAGGAAATCCTGCTGCAACACCATTTAGTTTTAATATGTTAAGTAGTTAACGTTTGCCTGACGTGGTGAAAAAATCTGTCAATATTCTTTATTTTTCTTCTTGTCGGCTAATCTGAAAGCCTGATATTCTTCTTCCTCTGGGCCACAGAGCGCCACTGTTGTCCAAAAACTATTAAAAACACATCAATGAGCCTCACTGTTGCCCTGAGTGACATGTTCCTTCATCACCATGAACACACACACTGTATTTATTCAGCCTTTATCCCACACACACACACCGTCCTGCTGCAGCAAATACCCACAGAGCGCCACGTGTGGATTCATATAAGTATAAGTCAAGTTGATGTCAGACAGCATTGAGAGACGGACTAACGTGTTATTGGTTTTAGTATTTTTAGGGGATGTGTTGACTATAAAAATATACATACATACATACATATACATAAATATATATGAGTAACACTGAATCTATTCTTTAAGGGAGGTCCTCTTGATTATCCACCTGAAAAAAACAAACAGTTACACTATAGTGTACTTTTTTTCTGGTTTTCAGACAAATCTTTATTTTGTGGATTTGTTTTTGCATATTTTAACCCTCATAAGTGTACAAATAAACATTGAAATCAGTGTGGATTCTCCACCCATCCAAAAAGGCTGCGGTCCAAAGTAAAGACAGGCTAATGGACAACAGCGAGCCTCCTCTAGGATAAAAGTCACCTTTGGTCAACTCAAACAAACACAGTTTACGTAACATCTACCATTTGGTGGACAGATTCATCCAAAGCAACTTCCAGCCAGGCAGCTAAAACATGATGATTTTTAGTTTTTTTGCAGGGTTGATCGGCCTTTTTCAGACACTGTTGTAATCTGGAGCTCTACTCTGAGTGTGTGAACAGTACCAACCGTCTGTTTGAATGATCCCAGTGGGGTTTTTCAAACTCTATGATGACATTGTACTAGGGTGGGTCATGTGTTAGGAGGGAGCTCCCACATATTGCATTAGTCTGCTGTTGAGTAGATAAGAAAACCACAGAAACAATAACGATATGATGAATCAATGAGCTGTCGACCTTAGAAACGGTGTTTGTGCAGGACGAGTTTTGTCCTGAACTGACGTTCTGAACTGAAGACCGTGTGAATCAGCGGTATGAACGGTGATGCGTTCACTGACCGCTATACGGACCGAAGTGTATTCAGATGGTCATACGATCGCTTCGCTTGGCTTAACATGTCTTTGGAGCACAATGACGCCCTTCAGGCCTGGAAGTCGGTGATTGGGTTTGTTTTTTAACATTAATGACGATTTTTCAGCATTCACATGACACGTTTTCAAAAATGTTAAAAACATTTTTATTAAACATTCAAAAACTTTGTCGTGAACATCGTTTTCCAGCATCGTCCTAAATAGACTTTCTGTCTGGCGAATGGTTTTCACATAAGTCCTGACGCAGTCTAAAACTGAGCTTTAAATAGAGACAAGTATAGCAGCAGGATTTTGGTGCAGTGGAGCCCTAACTCATTGGGTTACAGTTCAATAGTTCAGGATTTATTTTCCCTGCATTTAAACACAGTGAAAACAGTAACTAAAGGAGGGAGATCAGTGACCCTTTGACACATAAGAAAAGACATAAAAGTAGAAGTAAAGCCAACAGAGTCATAAAAATGCCAAAGAAGTTAGCAAAGTGTAGAAAGGAAAACAACTGATATTGCAGAAATAAGCAGAAGGAAGCTGGGAGGTTGTTTAAGGTAGAGAGCAGAGGAAGCCTGGGAGATGAAAGGGTCACATTTCATCACCAGCCTCAAAGTGGAAATGGGACCCAGATGTGAAGACACAAAACCTTTCAAAAATAGGATCACGATATAAAAGAAAAAGTGTCACAAGTGGACTTAAATGTGAATTCAGTCCAACTCCTCATCCAAGAAACCCGAGTTCAAATATGTGACAGAAATTATGCATTTTACAAACAATAAAGATGAAAGCTTGGTTTTATTTTAAGGTTTAACCTTGTTTTGACATAAATGCGGTGCTGTTTAGCCACTGGCATCTGCTGGCAGTTCTCCCTGTGGTGCAGTTAACCCCACCATTAATCTGGCTGTGGATCCCCTCCAACCTGCAGCCGGCTGACAGTCGGTCACACTGGCACCACATGGATCAGCAGTAAACACATTTCCAAAAGATGTCACACTGTTCTTCAACAACTGTCAACTCAGGCAGCACGCATGCCGGAGCCATGGTGACATTTAAAATCACTTAACATCTCAAACATTTAGTTTTGGGGGATCGGCCCCTCAGACTCTTTGTAGATCTGCCATTTATACAAAACTACAAGTGCAGAGAAATAAATTGAAGAGACACAAATCAGAATTTCTGCACCCTTAAAGGTCAGAAAAGTTTAGAAGACGAGGAAACTGTTTTTATTCTATATGAAGCAGACGTGTTGAGGAGAAATGGCCCCTGGAAGTGTCAATAATCTCTGGATTATTATCTCCGTTCATCGCACTTATTCTTTATACTTATACTGGGAACATTTGCATGTTACGTCCTCTCTGTTTTAAACACTGTACACCTCTTTTCATTTTAAAAACAGATTAAGTTGACATATTTTTATATATATTTCATACTTTTTATTGCAATTTTTTCTTGAATTTGGCAGAACTTCTTTTATCTTCCATGTTTATTGTGAACGGGATGCACCAAAATGCCAAAATAAATCCCTTGCATGTGAAAACCTGCTTGGCAGTAAAGCTGTTTCGTATTCTGCGATGGTAAATCGGGAGCATCTCTGCGAGGTCGGCGAGGGCTGAAAACTCTGCGCTGACTCTCAGTCTTCTGTCTTCCAGCCATGTGGTTCCTTATGGATTCGGTTCTGTCCGACTCAGGAGGGATCTGGGCCGCTGCCTCTGCACGGACGTACAGGACGCCGAGTGTTTGAGCTTCTGCTCCGCCCAGACGCAAACCGAGTGAGGACACACACACACACACACACACACACACACACACACTCACAGTATGAACACACCAGTGAATTACACTGTTTCTCATCCCATGTTTTTTCCTCAGAGGGGAAAATGCTGTGGTGAAGAGGATGACTGACAAACGATTTAAGAGATACAGAGCTGCATTCTGGGAAAAAAGGAGCCGACACGCACTGAGACAGACCTGAGGGAGACGAGGAACGACAGCGACGTCCTTCATGCATCAGAAATAACAGAAATGGACCCTTTTGCTCGTCTTTCTATGGCAGTCTGGACAGTGTGTGTGTTTTATGTAAATGTAATGAAGTATCGTAGGAGTGCTGACCCCTCTAACAACCGGCCGATGACACACAGGGAGGGAGTTGAACCTGTGACCTTTCTGTTACCGGATGATCTCAGCTGATATATTGCACCGAGTCACAGGTGGCTGCTGCCAGACGTGCACAGCCCTGAGGGGAGAAATGTATAACTGTTTGGTATTTTACTAAATTCTTCCTATAAAGTGCAGTCAAGCTCTGTTGTTGTGGGCTGAAAACCTCACATCTCCACACTGTGTTTGTAGCAGGACAGCTGCTCCTTTACGTTTGTATTTGCGTGGTAGTGGACACTTTAACATCTCTGCATTCACTTACAGTCATCTGACAGATAATATTTCAGAAAGGGCAGACCACCATATGTCTCCTATCGTAGGGCCACTCAAAGTCTGAAGAGATTTGAAGAAGTAAAGTCATAATATTAATATTAATTAATAATAACAATAATCTGATATTAAGAATAAAGTGAGAAAGGATTTATTTTGAGAGCACTGACATATGTTAGGATTTGGGTTCATTGGATTGCATGTTCATGTTCAAACATTTCCTGACATTATTACAGAAACTGACTAGACTAACTGCACTGTACTACAAAACAAGTTCAAATACACAAACTTTATTCTCCAAATATGTAGATTTTCTTGTAAAAATAACAACTTATTCTTGAATTATAATGACTTTTTCTTGTATTTTTGCAACTTTATTTTTTAGATATTGCAACTTTATCTTGTAACATTACGACTTCCCTTTTATTTAAACTTTATTTTCAAAAAATGTCTCAAATTTCGGATCTATTTGTGTTCAGCAGTGACCAGTACAGTATATTCTACACTATAATGAAAAATGTGACAAGTATAACGTGATATGAGGGGTTTCTGACATAGACGACTTATTTAAAGGAAATGAAACGTTTGCTGTATTGCGTCTCCAGTAGTCTTCATGTCTCTGCGAGCTTTACAGTGTAAAGTAAAACAACGAGGTTGAACTGTAGGTGCTTTAGAAAATGAATAAATCATAAAGTATAACTCAAAGTCATGAACAGTCGGGTTGCAGTTGAACTGGAGTTTGGAGGTTTTCACATAACAAGAGTGTCGGTCAGCCGTCCTATTCTCACTGCTTTATATGTGAATAATAATATATCTGTCTGCGTTTAACAGTGTGTGAAGACAACATGGTTTTGTGTTGAGAGTGCAACAACAGCCCAGTAACATTCACAGCAGTTTTTCATTTATACCATAGTGATACTTTTTACTTCCTCCAACGTGTCAAAGTACTGTACACTGACGTATACTCACAGTGTGTAATCTTCCTCTGCGCATATGGAATATAACCAAAATAATATTTAAATATGTCAGCCTCTCAGCAGTATGTGTGTGTGTGTGTGGGCGGGGGCTTTGGCTGCAGGTGACAGGAACTGAGATCAGCTGAGGAGGCTGTATATCATATATCTGCAGGTAATTCAGCCCCGTCACACCCCTTGTAAAACCACAACACGCTCAGCTCTTCTCACTTTTTTTTTGCAGGAAAAAAAAGTGTCTGGAGTCTTTCTGAGACAAAGAAAAGAAGAAGAGATAAAAATGTAGTGAGCTGTGAGGCCTGGTGACCGTTCAACACCTTATATAAAGAGGCAGAGAGGTTTTCTGTCCCTAATTCAAGATAAATTACTACCTGGACTTCACGGAGTGATGAAATGATCCCTGATTGGCTCCATAGGATCATAGTGATGTTAATTACATAATGCTTCTCATCTGAAGTGTAGCTGTCAGCTTAAGGCTCATCTCAAGGACAAGTTCAGGTATCCTATCTGACTTTTTTCTCCATTTACAGTTACACCTAAACACCACCTGTACAAAACAGACATTTGCATGAAGTATTGAATATAATACAGACTCCAGGTGTATCAGGAGAGATCCTGCTGTTCATCAGCTCACAGTAACACGGTGCTGGATGGATCCCCTGAGGGGGGCAGAGGTCACTGTGAGCTGGTAAAGATTCAGGATCTCTTCAGCAGGACAAAAAAGAGATGTGGAAAGGCTTTAACCCTTAAAAATAGCCCTTTAATATAATAATATACCTTTGCGAGGCCTCGTTTCATCAGAATGAGTCGTTCGGTGAAAAATGAACACAATCAGTCTGACACGTGTCAGTTTGCGGCAGTTTGTGTAACTCTGCACTCACACAACGACAGAAAAACAATGAACTGTAACCATCTTCCTCACACTCAGTGAAGCAGTTTATTATCGGCACCAAGTGAAACATTCAAAGAGTTCGGTTCCAAAACGAAGCAGTAAAACATCTCCGGCTGCACACAGACACATCATCATATGAAATCATTAATGTACACGCTCATTATTGTTAATATTATTATTAATTAACAACATTTAAGATGTATAACAGGCCTGTTTCATGGCATTATTCACTGTGAGTTGGAACAGCCGCACGCTGACGAACTAAACAAAAATTCTGTAAAATAGCTTTTGTGGGATGTTCAGAACACCAGACTTTTAAAATGTATAGCATCATAGATGTATGAATGTTGATTATTTTATTGCAGGATATTTATTTTGTAAAATTACTTAAACTCATTAAAAACAACCCCTGAATGCTGTGTGACTGTGGTGATTGTCGAACTCATCATTTTGGACAAACTGTAAAAGATTAGAGAAGCTTTGCTGAGGTTCGTGTAGAGGGATTCACAATTATCTAGACGGGAGACAATGAAAGTTCTGTGGAAGACAAGATACATCGGATTTTTGCGATATTCCTTAGCTGGACGAGTTTAGTGACATGATGGTCAAAGGTCATATACTGGTCAAGATGATGAGACCAATAAACTGATGAACTGCAGAAGCAAAGTCATCAGGGCCCATTAAAGGATGTTTGTGTTGTCGGAGTTTAGGTGGAGGAAACTGAGAGAGATCCGGTAGAAATATATCTGTGTATCGTCGGCATAACAGTGATGTTCTGTGAAGTAAATGTGATGAAGGTTACAGTCTCGTCATCGCTCCACACAGATCTGATGTTTGCTCTTCACATATTAATACTTTACATACAAAATATATTAACATCTTAGAAATTATAATAAAATGTCATAGATTAAACTGTTCGACATTATTTTAAAATGCTGTGTACAGGCTAATGCATAAATAATAATAATCCAATAATATCAGAATATAACATTGACTACAGGTGATACTTCCATGAAACTACCATACTTTTATTTATAATTTTGAAAACACCACTGGTATCTACATTATCTCTTCACAACAGTCACTGAAGTGCTGTTAAGCAAGACCCTGACTGAGGATTTTCCTGCACATCTGGAGAAATAAATGGTTCATTTAATGGGGAGTATTAAATAAGTGAGATGAATGACGATTATCGAGTTTTAGTGTGATGATTAATGAAAAATAAGTGCATGTTAGGCTCAAGTCTGAGGTCCAGTGGATTATTTAATGACCCACTGAATTTACTCTGAAGGAAATGTCATCATAAGATTCATTACAAATTATTTCCATCCACCAGCCACAGAGGTTAGTGAATCCTTAAAGGTAATACAGTTAATGAAGCCAACTATGAATTATGATAGAGGTATTTAGCTCTCAGCTGCTTTTCCATCCTGGATGTTTGGCAGTGCGGCAGCAGAATGATCTGATTCCTTCACAACACCACCACCTGGTGGAAAGCATCAGCGCATGAGGCTACCTCTCTGAGAGCAGGAAGTAGCCTGATATGGTTGTGTTTTACATTTAAATTTGTCTTAGCAGCTGCCACTGACATCAAAGCATAAGACTGGTCTAGGAGAAGACCACAGGAAAGTGGAGGGAGTACTTAGATCCTTTACTACAGTAAAAGTACTAATACTCTGTCATGAGTAAAAGCATCGAAAATGTCACTTCAGTAAAACTTATTGATCAATCGAAACTGAAACCTGTAAAAATAATACTTGCTGATAGGGGAAAACCTATTGGACAAGTTGATTGATTGAACAGCCATCTAGCCAATTACAGCCGTTTGTTCAAGTAAAGTAGGAGGGAGAGGTAGGAGGAACAGGTAGGAGGAAGAGGTAGGAGCAAGAGTGGGAGGAAGAGGTAGGTAGCAGTGCGGCACGTGGCAGGGGAATACGAAGATCAGAGGTAAGAAAAGTCTGTTTTAATTAGTCAGAAATGTGGAATTTTCTTCTGTAACTTTGTCTTGTTATGTGGCAGCCAACATTAGTCATTAAACATAACAGGAAATAGAAAAAGGTGGCCAACAAACTTACTGCAGGCCAGTGGTAGATGGCATTGTTCTGTTGTTGGAGGAAGAGTTTAATGTGACAGAAGTCACCCACCTTTAACCTGCGGCCTTACTTACTGTATATTTCACAGTCTTAGAAGGGATCTTTCTGGCCTTTTGTTTGGAATTGGTTTCATTTTTATCTTGTGTATCATGGGTGAGAAAAGAAAATATTAGTTGCAGGTCGCGGTTGTAATGTTCTTTGTCCCACCTTTGTCCTCACATGCCTTAACTTCCCTGCTCAACCCCCGGGGTAATGTAGTATTAAAAGTAAAAGTACTGTTGTACTATTATATATTCTATCATTAGATTATTATTCCTCATCATTCATGGAAAAGCAGGATTTTACTGTTGGAGCTCATTTTGAACTGTTTTGTATCGGACTGCAGCTGATGATTATTTTCATTCTGGATCCATCTGCTGATTATTTTCTCCATTAATCCATTGATCGTTTGCTTTGTAACAATAGTGAAAATAGTGAGAAATGGCGTCACAATGAGCCAGAGCCCAAAGTGAGGGTAACAGCTAAACCTGGGGGCTTACTTCATAGTCTCTGACTTCCTGTCTGTGGCTCTCAGCTGAAAAATGGAGGGTTTTACCTTTAATTTTCCACCTAGATCGAACTGTTCACTTTCAGCAGTTTGATCTCCCCTTCAGATGTCCTCACAGAGCTTCCTGCCTTTGCGAGATGCTGTTTCTCTGCTCACCTGCCATAATTAACGCTTTAGCCCCACAGGGTATATACATACGTATCTGCCCGGTTACACTTGTGATCCACCTTGCTGCTCCTCTTTCTCTGCTGAACTGACGTCTGGCTCATTAGACGGTCAGGTAGCACCATCCAGTGGACAGATGGTAAAACCACATCATCTGATCTGCAATTTCTCTTGACACTGACTGTGTTTCTGACTCAGGCTAGACACAGACTACATATTCTTGTAGACGGTGGTTACAGCTGTTACAGCACAGGGGTGTGCAGTATAAGAAGGGCCTTCTTTTCATTCAACATGTGTTTTATTTAATCTGTTTCTATTCACTGAAGCATTTGTGTGCTTCCTGGGAAGTCAGTCAGCCATTTACTAAAACTTTCCTGCTCTTTCTGAAATTAGTTGCAGCCCTTCTTCAAGTTTAATAGTAGTTTCTTTATGATAAATCCAGTTTGAACTCAGTGTATGTAATGAGTCACAAGGTAGATTTGGCCTGTAACAAGACCTAGTGTTACAATATGTCACTGTGCAGTGTGTTGCAGTAATAGTTAATAAATGCCAGTTTCACTTCAGCAAATCAAAGTGCTGACTACACCATGTGAGTGTTAACGGTTGAATGCATTCTCCACAGAACTGACTGTGGCTGCGGAACAATGCACCTCCTATTACTTAAGGACATAATTAAATGTAGGATGAAATTCACTAAGTTGATCCAAAATGGCCCAAAATACATATTGATAATATGGCAATTTTTCATGCTTTACTGTTATAAACAGGAAGTCAAGTTGTGGGGGCTGAAAGAATTTCATCATTAATATTGGGCAAGAGAACAACAGAGAGCTGAAAGGAGAGGAAGTGAAACATAAAACAACAGGAAACAAACAACACAGATACTAGACATTGAGCCCTGTTCATATGAAACGGCTGTCACTGTCTTTGTCACTCAGTGATGCAAAGAGTCTGCGGTGCAGTTGAGTGGTTTTCACTGGTTAACCACACCTGTTCCGTCCATATGCACACTTCCTCCAGAAGGTTCAGACTATTATCAGTCACTCTGTTCTTAGTACTGGTTGATTAAAACTAAATATGCCTGTTGTACTCAGAGACGTGTTAGTTTATTAAAGCAATTAACAAAAAAAATCTTTCCAGAATGTGCCAGCAGTAAAGTTCAAGTTTAGTGCCACACGTAGTACAGTGAAATGCTTGTGCCCCGACTATCTCATCCTTTGTCTACATAAATAAATACAGACAAACCTGTTTTAATCTGGAATTTGTCCTCACAAAGATGGCAATACAAGCACTCTTACACTCGGCAACCACTCTGTCCAAGCCACAGACTATCCATCCATACAACTGTGTGACGAACATAAAGCAGCAATTTTGGGTCTTTTCTCAAATCAAATTTGAGAAAAGAAAAAAATATTATAACTTTATAATATTATAAGAGTAATATAATATAATATTATAAAAGAGGAAATGCATTTCGTCAGAAGTCCATACATAAAGGTAGAATCATTCTACTTTATTGTTTACTAAACCAATTTCAGCTATGACTCAATCTAAAAAAGTGCTGTGTTTCATGATTTCAAATCCTAAAAAAATTGTTCTTTAAGGTAAAGATTTTCTTCCGGTGTCTTCTAGATCTCAGCAAAGAAAACAGATGGAGAAATATAAGGAGGTCCTCTTACACACTTTGGAAAATTTAAATGCAGACGACTTTAAAAAATTCAAGTGGTTCCTGCCGCAGGGCCTCGACGGCTTCCCAGCAATCCCAGAATGTCGACTGGAGAACGCCGACAGAATGGACACAGTGGATCAGATGATGAAAATCTACCATGTTAACACTGTTAAGATGGCCATGATGGTTTTGGGAAGGATGGGTAATAACGATCTAGTGGAGAAGTTATCAAACGCCAAAGATCTAGTGGAAAATTTATCAAACACCACATCAGGACCAACACGTAAGTAAATAAAGGGAAAATGACAAAGAAAGGACTTGCATATTACACATTCATGCATCACATAACACTTTAAGACTGTGATAAGATACAGTAGAAGTAATGAATTTGCCTACCTAATATTAAGAAAGTTCCACCGTAGCATTAGGAGCTTGGGTTTCTCAGCACGGGGAGGGTGTGTGGAAACAACAGTTTGAGAGTATCTGGCCCATTTGGAGTCTCTGGGTCTGGGTACCAGGTCTGATTAAGGCAGAAAACCACATCATCTGCAAAAAGCAGGGTGTTAAGCAGCAGGGATAAGAGTCAGCACCTAGTCCCACCGAGTCTAAGACCATGGTATTCTGCTTTAAGGATTGTTCAGTCCGGCTTAGGAGATAGTTGTTGTTAAAGACTAGTTTTACAGGGACTTGTTTATAAGTGCTAGTCCATAACATTTCCTGTATATCCCAACCCTTACCTATGGTCATGAGCTTTTGGTAATGACAGTTGAAAATTGTGGATACAAGTGGCCGCAATGATTTTCCATTGCAGGGTGGGTAGACTCAGCCTTGGAGATAGGAGCTTAACAAAGATTCACTGTTCCTTAATCTTGAAAGGGGCCAGTTGGTCAGTGCATATAAATAGAACTACTCCCTATGAAGGTATTCCATGCACATCGAGTTGGGAAGGGGCCATGACAGGCCCATAACCCACTGGAGGGTTAACGTATCCTATCTGACCTGGGAACACCTCTGATCTCCCAGAAAGAGCTGTAGGACATAGCAAGGGAGAAAGATACATGGGCTACTTTGCTTAGCTGCAGAAAAGTGATGAATGTATGAAATAAAGAAAAATTTAAAGTTTATCTGGAAATATAATTCTGTCTAAAATGCTTTTTGTCTAAAGCCACTATGTGTACAGTCATTATGTGATTATAGCATCCTTAAAGTTATTTGTTTGGTTGAATTATAGTTTGCCAAGAATGAAACGAATGAAAGATATAGTGAAGCCCCTCTCACCTGAGATGAATCTCAGACAAATTTATAATACAATATCTTAATCCAAGGAAAATATTGTGCTATGAATTTTGATAACTCATATTTACAATACCACTATCTCTCTCTTTTTTACTAATTCAGATATGATGGCCCAGTGTCGGGATGAACTCAGATTTAACCTGGGGAAGAAGTTTCAGAGTTTATTCGAGACAATCCCAAAAACAGGAAATTTGAAACTTCTAAATGAGATCTACACAGAGCTTTACATCACAGAAGAAGGGACTGGAGAGGTCAACATGGAACATGAAGTCAGACAGATTGAAACAGCATTCAGGAAAACAACATTACCAAAAACAGCAATCAGATATGGAGACATCTTTAAACATTTAAATGAAAGACATAACCCAGTCAGAACAGTGATGACAAAGGGAGTGGCTGGCATTGGGAAAACAGTCTTAACACAGAAGTTCACTCTGGACTGGGCTGAAGGCAAAGCCAACCAGGACATACAGTTCACATTTCCATTCACTTTCAGAGAGCTGAATGTGCTGAAAGAGAGAAAGTTCAGCTTGGTGGAACTTGTTCATCACTTATTTACTGAAACCAAAGAAGCAGGAATCTGCAGGTTTGAAGAGTTCCAGGTTGTGTTCATCTTTGACGGTCTGGATGAGTGTCGACTTCCTCTGGACTTCCACAACAATCAGATCCTGACTGATGTTACAGAGTCCACCTCAGTGGATGTGCTGCTGACAAACCTCATCAGGGGGAAACTGCTTCCCTCTGCTCGCCTCTGGATAACCACACGACCTGCAGCAGCCAATCAGATCCCTCCTGAGTGTGTTGACATGGTGACAGAGGTCAGAGGGTTCACTGACCCACAGAAGGAGGAGTACTTCAGGAAGAGATTCACAGATGAGGAGCAGGCCAGAAGAATCATCTCCCACATCAAGACATCACGAAGCCTCCACATCATGTGCCACATCCCAGTCTTCTGCTGGATCACTGCTACAGTTCTGGAGGATGTGTTGAAAACCAGAGAGGGAGGAGAGCTGCCCAAGACCCTGACTGAGATGTACATCCACTTCCTGGTGGTGCAGTTCAAACTGAAGAACATCAAGTATGACAGAGGAGCTGGAACAGATCCACACTGGAATCCTGAGAGCAGGAAGATGATTGAGTGTCTGGGAAAACTGGCTTTTGAGCAGCTGCAGAAAGGCAACCTGATCTTCTATGAATCAGACCTGACAGAGTGTGGCATCGATATCAGAGCAGCCTCAGTGTACTCAGGAGTGTTCACACAGATCTTTAAAGAGGAGAGAGGACTGTACCAGGACAAGGTGTTCTGCTTCGTCCATCTGAGTGTTCAGGAGTTTCTGGCTGCTCTTCATGTCCATCTGACATTTGTCAGCTCTGGAGTCAATCTGCTGTCCGACACATCATTCTGGTGGACTAGACTTTTAACCTGGTTGGGGTTGATAATATTTAGAAATTACTCTAATCCAAAATATTTCTATCAAAATGCTGTGAACAAGGCCTTACAGAGCCCAAATGGAAACCTGGACTTGTTCCTTCGCTTCCTCCTGGGGCTTTCACTGGAGACCAATCAGACTCTGCTACAAGGTCTGTTGACACAGAGAGGAAGTTGCTCAGGGACAAATCAGGAAACAGTTGAGTACATCAAGAAGAAGATTGGTGAAAAAATGTCTCCAGAGAGAAGCATTAATCTGTTCCACTGTCTGAATGAACTGAATGATCGTTCTCTAGTGGAGGAGATCCAACAGTACCTGAGTTCAGGAAGTCTCTCCACAGATAAACTGTCTCCTGCTCAGTGGTCAGCTCTGGGCTTCATCTTACTGTCATTAGGAAAAGATCTGGATGTGTTTGACCTGAAGAAATACTCTGCTTCAGAGGAGGCTCTTCTGAGGCTGCTGCCAGTGGTCAAAGCCTCCAATAAAGCTCTGTAAGTGGATGAATCACTGTATATATTCATTAATTCAAATATGTTTTATATGCTATAGATGACAAGAAAGCCATTTTGTTTGTGTTAATCACTCATTCTTGTTTAGGCTGAGTTTCTGTAACCTGTCATGGAAAAGCTGTGAAGTTCTGTCCTCAGTCCTCAGCTCCCAGTCCTCTAGTCTGAGAGAGCTGGACCTGAGTAACAACGACCTGCAAGATTCAGGAGTGAAGCTGCTGTCTGCTGGACTGGAGAGTCCACACTGTAGACTGGAAACTCTCAGGTCAGAATTAAGACTTTTTTCTAAACCGATTATAACACCACCAACACTGTGGAAAATTATGTTATGTCAGTGAAGATATCGACAATGTGTAAGCTTTTCTGGTTACATGACTTTGTTACCCATTAGGGGACATCTGTACCTATACTAGAAGAGATAACACTTTGGAGCCACTCAAAAATAATACAAATATTTAACGCACAACCAAAAATACACAAAATTATAATAAACAGTGATCACAAACAAATAAGTACTGAATAATATATTCAAAATATATATATTTAGCTACCTGAAAACATAAATGTAAACATCCAGTTTTACACAAAAAGTCAATATTACAAAGTAATAAAACTAAAACTACTGTCAGGCTATCAGGCTGTCAGGTCACAGAAGAAGGCTGTGCTTCTCTGGCCTCAGCTCTGAGCTCCAACCCCTCCCGTCTGAGAGAACTGGACCTGAGCTACAATCATCCAGGAGACTCAGGAGTGAAGCTGCTGTCTGCTGGACTGGAGGATCCACACTGGAGACTGGACACTCTCAGGTATGGATGGACAAGAGTTAACACTTTAGCAGAGTTTAGAGTCTGCAAATTTATGTCACTACGTGAAAGTTCAGTATACACTTTAGTAAGTCAAAATGTATATTCAGTTGACAAAAATGCTATTTTATGGAAGGATATCTCAGTAGCTCACAGCATGTACTCACTGCTGCTCATCCAGTAGTCTCCATTAGTGGGCAAAATGTCCTGCACCTAAGCTGCCAGCCTTACCTGAAATCCAGTCAGCTCGGCTCACTTCCCACTGAGGAAGGTTATTAAATGTCTGATGTCTGTGTTTCTTCCTCCAGTTTGGTCTATGGTGGAGAGCAGAGACTGAAACCTGGCATGAAGAAATGTGAGTTGATTTATTACAGTATCTTTTAGAGAGAAAAAGTCAGTAGTAACCCTGCCTATTGTGTTGGTTGATAAACTGCTGCTGTATTGTATCCCATTCTCTCCATCAGATTTCTGTGAACTCACTCTGGTCCCAAACACAGCAAACAAATTCCTCAAACTGTCTGACAACAACAGAAAGGTCACACAGGCGAGAAAGGAACAGCGATATCCTGATCATCCAGAAAGATTTGACAACTGGAAACAGCTGCTCTGCAGAAATGCTCTGACTGGTCGCTGTTACTGGGAGGTCGAGTGGGAAGGACTGGTTCATATCGCAGTAACTTACAGAGGAATCAGAAAGAAAGGAAAGAGTAATGACGGCAGGTTTGGAATGAATAATCAATCCTGGTGTCTGAGCTGCTCTGATGTTAGTGGTTACTCTGTCTGTCACAATAACAGAAGTACAGACCTCCCCTCCTCCTCCTCCTCCTCTTCCTCCTCCTCCTCCTCTAACAGAGTAGCAGTGTATGTGGACCATCCTGCTGGCACTCTGTCCTTCTACAGAGTCTCCTCTGACACACTGATCCACCTCCACACCTTCAACACCACATTCACTGAACTTCCCTGCCCTGGGTTTGGGATCTTGACGTTTGGTTCCTCAGTGACTCTGTGTTGTCTGTAGGAGGGATTCGGATCCTGGGTAGAGAAACACTCAACTGCTGTAGACTGCTGCTAAAATGAGAGGGGGGTAGTGAAGCCGTGACTAGTGTAGAAACTTTAAAGTTTGACACTCACAAACTTTATTCTCACTTTATTTTATCCTGATTGATTTGACGGACTGTTTTGAATAACTTTTCTTTGTTTATGTAAAGCTACCTTACTTTGTATAGTTCATTGATAAGGGCTACACGTTTTAAAATGGTTCAGATGTGAAAACTGTTTTTTGTTTTTTCTTCTACATTTTGGCACACTTTGATTTTTTGTTTGTTTCATCTCAAACTAAACTTATCAAAATAAATAGAGCATGTGTCTGAATGTATCACTTAAATTATATAACATTATACCAGTCAATTTGTGCTCAAATGAAATAAAACCGCTTATCTCAGGAAATACAGCTTGTTACCATTTCAGTGTTTCTATGAGCCAAACATCCCAGTGCCATCATGCCAAAAAATAAGTAATTGGACCTTTTTCCTTTGGTCTTGACCTTGTCGGCGCACCTTTAATTATTCTAATATTTATCTCTGAAAAAAACTGAGGACAAACTACAGTTTTAAGATGGTTAAATGCTAAAATGATAGATTGGAAATATTTTTGATTTCACAGTTTTTATGTATTTATTTCATTTATTTATCCTTTCTTTCTGCAGTTATGAGGTCGCAGGTAAACAGGTCATAGGTGTGTGCTGCCATTCAGTCTGTATTTGTGTTGCTGCCACAGTTAAAGGCTTTTTGATCAGATGTTGGCACTTGTTGCTTATGTTTTAATGAGACTGTATGTTGTTTTTCATTTCTGAGTTGTATGTTCCTCATATCTCTTTATGTTAAATTCAAATTAAATGGTTCTGGTAATACCCGGGTGCAACAGGCAGGGGGAAGCAGAAGGCCCCCGCTTTTAGCAAAGTGTGCTAAAAGTGAAAGTACTGAGTTCTGAAAACCTTATGTTCTTAAAAGAAGTGAAATAATTGCAGAGTAGATATTTTAAATTTAAAGTCATTTTCTTTACAAAATGTTCTTGAAATCAGTGCCTGTGGCTTGAAACAAGAAATAAGGCTTGCTGCTAAACTAGAATTATGAATTAGATTTTGTTCATTTGCATTAAAACAGATTTCAGTATTCTTACAGAACTCAGAACAGGCTTTATGAACTCAATTAACTCATTAGCTAAAATACAAAAAATACTCAATGAGCGCTGAACAATTCATCATGTTATATAAACTGATCTTATGTTTTTAATGTAAAATCTTAACCTGCAAAATAACTAATAACTTAACAGGTTCCATAACATATAGTTAAGAACAATATTTCCCTCAGAAATGTAGGAGTAGAAGTAAAAAGTTACATAAACTGGAAATAGTTTTAAAGTTAGTAAAGTACCTCAGTATTGTACTTTATTACTCTCTAGCACTGTGTGGTTTGGTGAAACAGATCCTCCTCCTCCTCCTGCTGGTCCTGGTCCAGGTCCAGCAGGAGGACCCCGCCCTCCTGCTGTCAGGACGGGAAATACGAGACTCAAACACACGGATTTACCTCAACAAGTGAACACAGCAGAGGAAAACACCACTCCTGAATCACTTCTGAGAAGACGAGGAGCTTTTTAAACACAGGAATCAGCTGCAGGTTAGTCTCTGTTTGTCTCAGTTGAAGTTAATCACTCAGTGGAGTTGTGAATGTGTTTGTCCAGATGCAAGAAGGACGGCGTGTTGCCTTCACTGTCCCAGCAAACAGAGTTTTATTGAACAGTTTTTAATCCCCACAATATTCTCATATCGACTTAGTGTTTGTGTCTAATGTTCCTGTGAGGACCTGCAGGGTTTCACCGTAGTCACGGTGAAGTTACCGTGACTTTATCTAACCTTTTTATGGTAAAATCTTCTGTGCTTTCAGTGTCATCTTGTATAAAATTTCTAAGTCTTCACCCTCTGATGTTCCTGCAGTGTTCCTCCTTCTGTAATGAGAGTACAGAGTGATCCTGTAGTATCTCTATTGTGCTCAGTTCAGGACTCTTGTGGTAACATTTCTGGAGAAAATAGATCCTTGTTGCTTTGTTATTTGCAGGCTGAAGCTGATTACGTAACATGCACAGAGGGATGACATGTTCTCCTGCAGCCTCCAGGTGCAGGACAGCTGTTAGCTGCTGTTCTCTGTATGAAACACGCTGCTGGAAACACAGTTTGGATTTAAACTTTACTCGAGGACATGTGAGCACACCCGCAGCACTAAATCATTCGAAACATTTCTGTTACTGTTCTCCTTTAGCTTGAGTTTCTGTCAGTAGCAGTAAATATCCTGACGACAGTGCACCCCGCTTTAAACGTTCAGCTCCTTTTTCCAAACAGTCTGTGGCATCAGTTTATGACTTTACATCTACAAGGTGCTGAACTCACAAAAGCCAAAATGTCTATAGAGCCTTCACTACTTACTTGTTTTTGAGGAGCTCTGAACCAACTGATCTGGTACTGAATTTTTGTGACGGATGTTGATATTTGAAAGTTTGACAGCTTTCATATGGATCCCAAAAGTGACCCAGATATATTCTGAGTGGGATGTGTTGCAGCATAAAAATCTACTCGTAAGCACTCTCTGGTGGACAAACTCTGTAATGGAGACTCTGTTTTCCGTTACCCTTAAATATGTCATTTCTGTGCGGACCAAGTGGTAAAAAATTAAACCAATGCGGAAGTGCCAAAAACTGCATTTCCTCGAATGGCCACTTGAGGCTCCAAAAGCGAGTCAATCCCCATATATTTAGTAGTTTTTCACCATTTGAGCTTCGACTGGAGCTCTCTTAATGTCGTCATCTTGTCACGTCTTCTTCCTCTGCGATGGTTTAATGGCACCGACTGGAGAATCAGCTCCACCTGCTGTTTATCTCCATCAACAAACTCCTAATAATCACACACCAGGAGATGGAAACAAGCATCCATTCGCGTTTTCTTTCGCCAATTACCAGAACATTCAGTTAAAATTTGCACTACATTTGGATGGAAACCTGATTTGTGGCAGCACGGCCGTCTTTGTGCTGTGGGAGGATGAGGAAGTGGATTGTATTTTTGTCTGTCCTGATATCCTTCCTGCTCTCCAGAGGATGAACCCTTTAGACTTCAGGATCTTATTTTATTTTTATGTGACAAACTTATTGTATTGAGAGTTTTCATTTAAATTCCTCATTGTTGCTTCACTTGGTGTTTCCCTGAATTCCACAGCAAGAAACTGAGCATGAAATCCAGCAGCTGTCTCTCCATTAGAGGAAACCCTGTTAAATAACCCCCAGCAGGCCCCTGGAGTGTGTGTGTGTGTGTGTGTGTGTGTGTGTGTGTGTGTGTGTGTGTGAGAGAGCAAAACACATTGAAAGCTAAGTGGAGTCCTGCAGAGCCCCAAAACCCTGCAGGGAGGACAGTTCAATACCTGAAGCCCCAACACACACACACATTGCGAACATTCCCTTCGCATATCATTTGTCTGATGTATCATTGAATGTTGTAGCATTAGGAGGGGCCCGCACAGTTTATTTTTTTTTCCTGCTAACCGTTCTCGCCTCTTTGCTGTGGACCCCCCCCCCCCCACTCACTGGCGTGGTAGGCCTGGTTGTTAGTGTTGTAAGGTGAGCAGCTCAGGTGGCGTGTCGAACACTGCTCGTCTGTGCCCAGAAAGCCACACGGAGCCGTGTTTGCTTTCGGCTGGAAGCCGTGCGGTCCGGCGGGCCCGCAGTCATGTCAGCCGTGTTGTTGCTGTGTAGAAATGGACACATTTGAATGTTTGGACGGCGTTTAACTCCAGAGGAAATAAACATTCAGAGGACACCTGAAGCTAAACGCTTCTCCGTCATGTTGGTCTGTTTGTAGTTTGATTCTGACGTCGTCACAGACTGAACACAGACTTGTGTTGAAGGACTCTTCTCCAGGTTTTGCGTGTTTTATGCTATTATGCTTCTGGATATCAATGAGTCCATTAACAGTTTAATTCATCAGCAACAATTTTGATAATCAATTAAGTTCATCAAGTAAAAATGTCCAACATAATGTCCCTTCAGTGCTATTCGTCACCTGACTGCCCCGCCCAACGACACACCTGTTCCCACTCTCCTCAGTTACCTGCCCATCTCCCCCCACCCTCCCACATGTCCACTGTCCCTGCTCAGCACTGCAGACACTCAGCTGGACCATTCCCACTCACTCAGTCAGATTGTCAAAGTTGTTATGGACTGCATGCCTTTGCTTTCCAGCCATAACCTGATCCTGATCCTGATCCAAGCCAGATCCTGTTTTGACCTTCTGCCTGCTCCCTTTTGGATTTGTTTTCCTGTTGGACTGATACTCTGGCTTTGACCCTTGCTTGCCTCACCATCCCGTAAGCCTTTGTACCTTTTTTGTTGCATTCAGATCAATGACCTGTACTTCAGTCTGCCTTGTGGTCTTCCCCTGTGTTCCTGTTACCCCACCTGCACCTGCGGGACAAACATCTGCTTCCTGCTTTTCTTTGTGTTGAATCATGTTCTATTAAATGTCTGAGTTTAAAACTGTTAGTTGGACAAACCAAGCTATTTGAATTAACCGACAACGTTACTTAGACCCCTGATATTTCTGTTCCTGCTTAGCATCAGTTTGACCCGTCGGTTTAATTTCTATGAAAATAAAAGTGGAAACTTCCTGCCGAGAGAGAATCTAAACTGAAACAGTGAAACGGTTCAGATCGATGCATTAAAGTTGCGAATTTAAGATTTGCATAACATCAAAACCCATTTTTGATAATCTTAATGGCTGACATTTCTTCAGTAATAACCATCCCAGGTATTTGGATTCTGTTATTGGACGTGTTGTACAGCCGTTTTCCACTGCAGGAACTTAACGGACGTAACGTGAGTCCATTGTCACGGCTCTGCTTTGGTTTCCACAGTTCTTTGCCAGCTTTGGAGACAAGTTCCTGGAGCAAAAATTGTTAAATAAATAAGTGCCATTTTAGTTCTGCATCTATATGGAGCTGAACAACAACCTTTTAAAAAACAAGCCAACATGTCCAGGCTTCATGTGTTTGTGGAGATGTTCAAAGGGAGCTAGAGGTCTGCGGTGGACGAGAGGATTTTTCAACACAAATCAACAGAGCAGAAAAAAAATATATAGAAGATCAACGAACAGAGCTGACCGCAAACAGGCGAGAGGCTGTGTGTCGCAGACTCTGAATGTGCTGTATACATGTCCAAAGAACGCTGCTGAAACCAGGAGAAGATCAGCACATCACAACTGACTTAGAGGAAAATACTGCATCGCAATAAAAACTAACTGAGAATATCCAAACAGAATATTCTGTTTACATTACCCGAATGTTGATAATCCCACTGAGATCATAGAGACAAAAATGTTCCTTTCAAATTGAATGGCCACAACTGATAGACCTGCATCTGGTCAAAATGGTTGGAAACCACTGCTATAAGTACACAAACAGTAGTCCCACACATAGATAATGTGACTAAAGATGCATATACACACAGATATATAAACATGCACATATATTGTGATTGATTTTCTCTCTGCATGCTGATTGCAGATTGTCAAAGAAATGAAGTGAAAGCAGTTTCAGCCTGTAAAGAAGGAAATCAATCTTAAAGCTGATGGAGGATGTAGCTGAACATAATGGAGGCCTCAGTGATCAATAAGAGAAACACCTCAGTGATCAGCGTGACATGTGGGAGACCAGAGATCCTCCCTGATCTCTTTGTTCAGTCAGATCAACAATGGAAAGTTGTTCTGAGTGATCGGGACGCTCCAGCGGCCGAGCGTTCAGTCCCGGCTCTCCATCTGTCACCGCACAGTTAAACAGCATGTTAATGAATACTGAGTGGAGCTCATTAGTCTCTGCTGTTTGGTAATGAGAGTCGGAGCAGCTCTGGAGTCCGTTTAAACCCTCGGACCATGAACAGCAGGAACGATTGCCTGTGAGGTTTTTTTGTTGAATCGTAGCGTCGTCACGTGGAGTCGAGTTGATCGCGTTCACTTGAACAACCAACCGATGAAGTTTTCACTGCTTGTGGAGTAGAAGTGGCCTTTTTCTGAAGTTCTTCGTGCTGACTTTTGTCGACAGCATTTAATTTTCTCTTTTTTCTTCAGTCTGATGTGAAGTTCCTATTCAGGGTTTCTGCAGGTTAAATTGAAGACTTTTAAAGGTCTTTCTAATACCACACACGTACAATTTAATACCTGTTTTATGGTTATACCGACTCAAGTAAAGATGGAAAACCAGTAGAAACAATATGGCCTAGAATTATTTATCATATCATGGTTTTTAATACCATGTAAAGCCTTGTTTTGAGGAAACTGAAATCAATGCCTTTTCTCTGATCTTAGCTGTTTTCTGGGAGGAAGATTATTTTGCTCCATCTAAAAAGCAGTTAACTTTTCCATATTGATCAAAGAAATATGTTTATTTAAAAGTTGTTAAAACCCACACAAAAGTTGTTTTCACATATGAACTCAGGTCACACATGCAGCACACAGGAGGAGATCCTCACGTTCTCACTTACTGGAAACAGTCCACTGAGTTTAGAAGAGGATGCAGGAGACACGACGCGTCTGTAAGATTTTCACCAGAAATAAAACAGCTTTTATTTTACAAGAAGTCATTTCTCCAATAAGCGCTACCTTCACAGCAGAGTGCCAGATGCATGTGTTCTCCGGACAAGGACCGGCTCTTTTCACACATTACATGGACTTTGTACTCAGGAGCCGGCGGGGTGAAGTCCGTTTAATGTCCGTTCCAACTGATTCCGACATTTGCGATATCACATACAGCTCCTCGCGGTAACGTCTAAGTCCACGGTTGAAGTGCATTTGTGAAAGGGACTACACACACACACACACACACACATAAATCAGTGGTTTGTTTTTCCTCGTCACGGTGGGCAGGAAGTCCAGCGTTGCCTCCACTGCAGCAGCAGCAGCGGAGGCAGAAGAAGAAGAAGAAGGGCCTCTGTGTTCAGACGGTATGTGCAGTGGATTTTCTACCTAATTAACCTCCACGTTGTCGTGCGAAACCGCCGCTTTCTGCATGATGGAAGAAGGCGATAGGCTCGGCCGACCTGTTCTGCCTGTAAGCCGTTTGATCCAGCAATGTGGAGGCTGTGTTTGTGTTTGAGGCACGAGAGCGAGCTGATAGGATCTGAGGCAGCAGAGCAGAACTCAACTACAGCACAAAGTGAAGCAGCTTCTGGCTAATGAACCTCATTGGATCACATTTTCACCAAGATATAGTTTTACTATCACCCTGGTACAGGCAGGAGGTTGAACCGCCTCAGATTATAGATCAACAGTTTATAAGAAGGTTAAAGGTCAGAGCCAAAGAGCTCGTATCCCCCTGATATTTGATTTTACCAGTATTGTAAAAGCGTGTGTTGCCCTTTTACTCCCGCTTAAAAAAATAACTTAATCCCCCCTTGAGAATCTTAATTTTTTCACTATGTTTCCTTTGTTTCAAAACACTTTTAGGTTTTGTTTCTGTGTCAGTATGTTGAAACAAGACAGAATGGGAGTCCTGCCTGCCTACCTATGTCATAGGTTTTGAATTGTAGTTTGTAGCACTATTTACTTATTAAATATTTATTAAATACTATTTACTTAATAATTCACTTTTATCCACAGGGAGTTTATTCAGCTTGGGGGGGGTTGTTATTATAAAACTTATTTCGATTTGCTTCATGATGTCTTCACTCTTAGTAATCTCTGCCGGTATCACCCACTTGTAGAAGCAATAAAGCAGCTCCCGAAGCCCTGACGTGTAGTAAAGTGGTCGAGGAGGTCCACATCAGCTACGACTGGTTGGGACTGTTGAAGGTTTAAAGTCGATGGAAACTCTCCGGACGCTCTGTGACTGTCTCAGTTTGACTCTGCAGCCTCAGTTCAGACTCCATGCAGGTGAATTAAAGGCACGATCCTCACCGTCAACACAGGAAGTGGACGGAGCTGTCGACCCGCATACCTCAAGCCAAGTTTAACAAGGCCAACACTGTTCTTGGCAAAACCCACTGCTATTTCTTTTTTTTCCTACTCTGTGGTCTGGACAGAGTTGTTGTGGACTCAGCTGAGCTTCAGGACTCACTGCAAAATTAAGAGACTCCAAACACCTCAGAAAATGTAGTTTAAAATGTCTTTAAGAAAGCAGGTTTGTCACAGCCCAAAGATAATGACAAGAGAGGCAATTTTCCCCAAACAAGCAGAGTAAGCATCTAAATAATAGAGCAATCTGCTAGTGAATAAAGACATTGAACACACACACACACACTCATTCATCCTGCTGATTACTCAGAGAATGAAGGAGACTGTAAGCGTACAGTTCCTGATAATGAGGTTTTCTTGGTGCCTGCAGCTGTAATTTCAGGAGTCATCTGTCCATGGGACTGAACGGCTTTGGTTAGCATGTTGGAGGGGTAAAGGAGGGTGGGGGTTGCATTTTGCAGACGGTGGTGGAAAAAGCTCAACATGGATGAAATGTACTGGGAACCTCAGCAGCCATCCTGATGCATTTGATTGCAGTGGACGTAAATCACAAGGTGCAGAATCGTCTGGTATGGATGTTATTCCTGCAATACTGGGCATCAGTAGCATCAGTCGGTGTTCGCTATGTCTCTTCTTCCTTCAGTTACTCTGTAAAATGAATCACCTTCAATCACCAAATCACTTTCTTAAAACTGCGAGAGGGTTGAAGGTGGAACTCTTCTCAGAGTCGCATATTTTTAGATTCAGTGTGACTTATAATTTCTGATCATACAATTATCTTTGATGTCCATCATGAATAAACGTCCAAAAAGTTCGTAATTGCTGATAATCATCAAGTTTCTTTCAGCATCAAAATGATCCAGAGATGGTTGTCTGTACATTCATGGGTTCACTGCAGACAGGAGCTGCTGACTGCTGGTTCAGCTCAGTGTTGGTGCCAGTTTGCCAAAATGTGAACAAATATGGTCAAACCCTGATAAGCATTAAAGACAAAGTTCAGCTGATGCTGATGGGACTGTCATTAGTTTGCAGATTTGGTCATAAACCAAAGTTTTGGACACATTAAAATTATGACCTGATGATGGCGCTAGAGGAGAAGTCAGAGGATCACCTGAAAGGGACGTGAATAGGTGTGTTTTTTTAAAATCATGGTAATTCATTCATTCATTTAATAGATTGTTTCACTCAAAGCCACAAATGTAAACCTTGTGGTGAAGCTCCTCTGGGGGCCATGAATGTCTGATGGAAATCCATCCAACATCTGTTGAATGTTTCAGTCCGGCTCAGAGAGGGGGACCGACCAACAGACCAATGTCGCCATTCAAGCTGCTATTATTAATAGTGAGGGACAATAAAGTCTCTGCAACTTAGTCAACATCTACAGGAGTTGTAGTTGCAGGTGATGGATGTGGAAAACTGTATAGTAAAACCCAGACAGGATGTGTGTTGTGTGTCTGTGTGTTCGGTGTGTATCAGTGTGTTCGGTGTGTTACGTCACCCTACTGCTGTTCTCAGAGCAGCTTCCAACCCGACCAACAACCGACGGGATCCGTGTTTCGCTCAACAGCTGCTTCCAATTACTCACATAATACTCTCTCTCTCCTTTCCCACATCATATTAAACCCTCTCGCTCGCCCTCCCCCGTCCACAGTCATACAGGAAAATTTGTGTGGCATGTAGTCGTTCATGTGTGCGTGAAAATGAAAAGACACATTCAGTTTTATCCGAACAGAAGTTCAGTGTTCAGCTGAGGATTGTGGGTTCATCTTAAACTACATATTCACCAACAGCTAAAACTTCACTTTTAGCAAGTCGTAACATATTTTGTTGTAATTTTCACAGACGGATAAGCCTGAAGATATTTAACCCTTTGATTCTCATATTTCTATTAAAAAAAGAACAGTTGAACTGTTTTATCTCCACTTAAGGAAGTACGAGACTTTCTCTAACAGGCATTTTGAGACCATCTCCCCAACAGGGTGAAAAGGTCATTTTTCATTTTATTGCGACTTCCAGCGAAGCTCCTTTTGTGCTGTAAATATTTTCCATAATAAGGTTAATGTGGAGCCTGTGAGCCCCTCATCAGACTCTCCCCCTCCTAAGGTGGATTTGTTCAGATTGGAAACATATCCAGTTGTCCTGTTTCCCACTTCCTGGGCACATCTTTCCATCCCTCCGTCTGTACTTCCATCCATCCCTCCAGCTTTGATTCCTCAGGGGAAAATCACTCCTGATATGTTGAGGTTTTTATTTCCATTGCATTGGTGCGGCGTGTTGTCATCCTGCTGGCTCTGTTCGGAGAGTTTTTCCGTTGTTGCTCAGTGGGTTTTGGTTTGGTAACGGTACACTTGAAGCTGACTGGTGAAGCTCCAAGATGCATCTGGCTCCGCTTCACCAAACAGCTCTTCAGTGGAAAAACTAAGAGATGCTGATGCTGAGAAGCAGACACCAGACCTGCAGACCTGGAGACGATGTTTCTGACTCATCTTTCACAGTAAAAGTCTTCTAGTTTCTGGGAATGTCAACAAAAGTATGGCCTGAAGCAAAGGAGGTGCTGGAGGTCTCTTACTGTGAAGGAATCTGAGGGCTTTTTAGTGTGAAGCTGCTGCAGGTATCACATGCACAGTCTGTTGGAATCCCCACTTTCTAAGTTATGTGTGGATGTGCAGTCAGTCTGTACAACTCTGTTTTATTGGTCCAGTTTGGATGTGGTGCGTTGGCAGGTAAAATCTGGACAATAGACTCAAAATGTCAGTTTGGATGTTGTCAGTCTGCAAATGTTAAGATGACAAAAAGCTAAAAGGGAGAACAAGTTGGTTGATGGTGGTCCATGGCTTGGCGATTCTTCGATATCAACTCAGGACAGACAGAAACCTGCAGAATGCTGTCCTATTTGTTCCTGAACTCCCTTTTAGATGAAAAGAGAACAGCAGATTCATGGGAAGTTTTCAACCTCAACACTGTTTGATTTACTGAGTGTTGAACCCATGAAACCATGGAATGCAAGAGCTTTTAATTTGGTCTCTGACATGCACGATGTTTGTCAAATTTCCTGTGTTGATCCATTTATTCCATCTTTTTCTTCACAGCACTCTCTCCTCCTCTTCTCTTTCTGTTTCCTGTGATTTCTCCTGGCGTGGGCCCGTCCTCGTTGCTGACTCCAGTCGTCATTGTTTTCCAGCCTCAGTCTCTCCACCGGTTGTGTAACAGGAGGAGAGAGGGGATTGGTCCCGAGCTTCCTGTGGTTTCTGGTGGCTCTCACCCTCTTGGTGTTATGTAAGATGACAGGGCGGCTCAGGGATTTAAGATGGTTCGTATGTTTTTATGTGAGAAAGGAAAAACAACACATGCTTGAATGTTTCTGCAAATGAAACAAACTGGATGTCACGTTTCATAGAAGTGAAGTGAAACCGGAGTCTGTGTGAGAGGAAGGAAACCGATCTAAAAACTGATGGATTCTTTGGAAAATAGGTTGCATGATTTTGTAGACGAGGAGCTAAAATCTGAAAATCCAGCTGTGTTCATCACATTTGGAAACTTTTTTTTGGGACTTTGTGTTTCCTGTTGAGGGAATAAAAAGCTCCAAAGTGTCTGTTCAGTGACAGCAGGACAGGAAGCGTGTGACGGCGGGATGTTCGACCCGTCATAGGTGTTTGCATCAAACACAGCTCAGAGGAAATCAGCATGTCCTGTGTGTGTGTGTGTGTGTGTGTGTGTTGTTGACGTCATGTTGTTTACAGCCAATGTGGGGAGTTCCTGCACCAGCAGCCAGATGTTGCTGCAGTTTGTCTCCAGGACGGTTTGGCTGGAAGCCGGCAGTCTGATCTGATCTGATCTGATCGTCTAATTGGCTGCTTTACAAGACACTGAAAATATCATTTAACACCAACAATCATTCATATCAGTTACGAAAACATTTTATTCATCACTTTTACTCAAACATTGTAATTGTAACAGGGGGAAAGTTTAAGTCTACTGTCGCCACTTTAATGATGAGCTTACTGTGATACAAAACGCCTTGTTTTGTCCTGTTTCCCATCAGTCACTTCTACAGCAGCAGTCTGGTTTAATAATGTTCATAATCAGTTACGTTTTCTGTGTGACTTTAAGTCAGGTCATGTCTCCTGTACTGGCCTCCTTCACTGCTTACCAGCCGAATATTGAAGACATTTTTAAGATTGTTTTATTTGTTTTGAAAGCTCTGCATGGATTGAACCCTTAGATCCTCTCATCAGTAACTTGCTGCTCTGTTCAATGTTCCCAGCTGTGAGCAGGAACGAGCCGCCATCATCTGCAAACATCTGCACTGATCCTGTCCCGTCGGACCTCTCAGCTTCTGGACAAACCATCGACTCAGCACAATTCCTGTCGGCTTCTCTTTGGTCTCCATCGGTATCAGAGGTGTTTTCTCAGCCTCGGTCCGGCTGCTCACTCCGATCAGGATCATTTCCACGACTCTGCCCGCCGCTCAGCCCACAAACAACAACTGCTGCACAGTTTGTCTTTGAAATACTTTGTTCACCTCAGCGGGTTTACTGTCAAAGCTTTCACATTCCTCCGAGGCTCAGCCGGCTGGGACCTCTAAGGACCAACCCGAGCTGGAACAAAGCGCTGAGAGCTGTTAAACCTCAGTTACCTGCTCTCAGACAAACGCTCCCTTCTCCTGTTTTCCTCCCAGCTGAACTTTAAGGACTCTGAGCTTGTTTACAGCTGATCTGAAGCTTTTTAATCTCGTTCTCAGGACAACAAGGAAAACGTTGTTCTCATGGAACAGGAAAATGATTCAGATGGAGGGACAGAGGAAGGAGGTGTTGGAGTGTTACCTTTTAAATGAGTAAATTCCAATAGTTAGAGGACATCTCGTAACTGATTTAAAGCAATGTTTCAGTTGGCATAGTTCTCTCAACACATCGTCTGCACTGAATGTAAAGGTCAGCAGTTTTTAACAGGTTTATGGCCATTATTCCCATCAGATATGATGTTTGACGTAACGGCACCAGTGAAACAATGTTCATGTGGAGCTCGGGTGTGAACCGTACTAGTAGGCCTTTTGTCCAAACCAAATTCTTTTCAATAGACGGGCGCTTTGCTGCCACATACAACAGACTTATAAATATACAGCTGCCTTTGTAAGTAAAGCCTCTGGAGATTTAATCAGAAGAGCACAAAACTCATGAAATTAAAGAAAAAATTATAAATAAATAATATACAAAAACAGCTACGGAGGTGCAACTTGTATGAGCAGATGAATAGATGAACTCTGCAGTAACTGAGTGTGTAAATGTGATTTCACCTCACTGAAGGTGGAGGCCACAGCTGGACGAGCCACGTGTTAGACAGACCCAGCATGCACCTGTTGGCTGCAGAACTGCACTGTGGTTTGGTTTGGTTTGGTGCGAATGCGGGAATTTAATAACATTTCCAGGATTTTTGACCATTTTCACTAATTTCTTACTTCTAAATCGTTTCTGTTTCTAGAATAACAAATGCAGCCCGTGTTCAGCTTGTTTGAGCTCCTTCAGCCTGTGTTTACTCTGTGGTTGGACTCAAGCTTTTAGGTTAACCGCTGAATCCCTCTAATATTTGTGTGTTTACCTGTGTGTGTGTGTGAGTGTGTGTGTGTTGAGCTGTCTGCATGGCAACATGAGCCTGAAAAAGACAAACTGCTGTCTGAGTCGGACCATCAAATAAAACATAAAGGAAACACCTTGTGGCTCATTAGACCAGCAGCTCTCAGACGATCCATCTCTGCTTTGTTTCCATCACGTCTCTTGGCTCTGAGCTCCGCTGCCGACATGTGGCTCCTTTTACCCAGCGAGGTCTTTGTGACCGACATCATTATTCACTGTTTGTCACTTCGTCTCCTTTCAGTCGGAGCTAATCAGAGTTTTATCTGAGAAGAAAGCGGCAGACGTTATTTTAATGGAAACTTTTAGCCGTAAAGGACCATCAGTGGGACTAATGTTGTTGTTGGTTTTTCAGTGGGCGGCTCCAGAAACTCCTGCTGGCACTGAAACATCACAGACCACAAGGCGACAGACTGGTGTGACTCAACTGCATCGTCGGAATGAAGTTTGTGCTCATTTCTCTTTTATAACCTTCATAAATGGAAGATTTATCAAAGGACTGTTGTATTAGACTGCATTAGTTTTAGCAAGGTGTACCTAATAAAGTGGACTCTGAGTGCAGGCTACCGTGAGTGGACAACATCTCTGAGTTTTCACTGCATCACTTCTTTTACGATCCCAGTGCCTTGTTCTGTCTATTAAAGGATGATTCCCGTTTATTACAGCATGGGTCTTAGGGTTAGGGTTAGGGTTTTTCACAGTCCCGTCCAGTATTTCTCAGTCATAATAACCCTGAACGGAGTTAATGGGATCTGGGAACAGGATCATCAGACAGGGTTGTGACTGTTACATGTTGTTCTTCTCTCTGACGGTGAGTCTTGTAGTTTGATGGATGTTCTGGGGGCCAGAGGCCCCTCAGCAGCATCTGGAGGCTGAATGAAAGGGCCGACGGTGAGCACTCGTCACTGCTTTGTCCGGTCTCCCTCCCTCTCTCCCTCTCTCTCCCTCTCTCTCTGTTGAAGGACAAAGGAGGAGGAAGACGAGTGTGATCAGCACACACACATCCTCCTTTCACCCCTCACACACTTCACTACACAGAGAAGCTCACAGTTGTCTGCTTGGATTCGGCTTTTCGGGGTTCAGTGACGCTTGTTGCAGTGACAAATGTTGTTACGGTGCAGATCGTTTAGATCATTTAGTCTAATGGTCCCCCAAACGGAGGAGCTGGGGCCTCCAGGGTCTCTGACGGGCCCCAGGGAGTCCCCACAATATGGTTTGAAAGCCTTGAGTTTATTTAATTCCTCCTGAGTCCTGGAAGCATGTTTGAACACAGTACTTGAGTATACGTTTAAGTTTCTGGGTCATAAAGGGAGAAGATTTGTGTCCATTCATTTCAGACGACAATAATGTACCAAGTGATGCACCGAGATCAAATTCTTCTTCTTTATGTTTGACTTTGTTGTCTTTTCTTGCAACCAGTGATGGAGTCTCCAAACTCTCACAGTGATGATGATAGTTTGCTTTCCTGCCTCTTAACAAAAGAAAAATGAAGTTTTGGAATCATCCTCTCTGTTTGGTTCTATGTATCTACCCCATAAATTCGGACCTGTCATGAAATACCTTCATTTAAAGCAGCTAAAATCAGCATTTTTATAACACCAGAGCATAAATTGAGCATGTGTTGGGAGTCTCTGGTAGTGCTGAATCTGCAGCTCCTCTTGGCTTCACGAGCTTGTTGTGATTCACTCTCACGGCTCTCGTAACGTCATTTTAAGAGAAACACTTACACAACAACAGTTATTTCTACAGTCTATAAGCAGAACAGATGAAACGTCAGCTCCCTGCAGCGTTAGCTCTGGGCTGCAGTCTCAGCTCCAGGTCGGTGTAGTTCACATCTTGTGTCTTGTTGGATAACAAGATGCAACGTGTTAATCAGATTTTAGATTTTTGATCTTTTAATGGAGCTGAAACTGATATCCATCTGCTCAAATATTTCGGCATGTTAGACTAAAGTGTCCAACAAATGGAATTTAAATATTGTTCATGTACCTTCACATTTATAACCAGAAACAATAAATGGAGACAGTGTGACCAATAAAAGAACACACAGAGGGAGGAAGAGGCCCGACAGACTGCGGACTGACTCGGATTTATTGACAGTTTACTTAAGACCTTCAGATAACCTTCTGCTGCTTGAACCAAACTACATTTGATCAAATCTGATTAGGTTCCCTTTAGCTCTGCAGCACCGCCTGAGTCTGTCAGCCTCCACGACACCAACCGACACTTCATTCAATTAACCGCCGATTACAGCGGAGACTCAATCCGTCGCAGCAACTGAACGGCCTGCTGGGAGACCTGAGGATGATGATGGGGGGTGGACATGACGAGGGACGACATGCGTTAGAAGAACGTTCAGACAAAAACAGGGTTGTGTGTGACAGGCTGCAACTCATTTGTTATTTTAACAATCGCTTAATACTTAATGTGCTGATAATTAATTAATAACTGAAACATTCACAAAATCCAAAGATATTCTCTTGACAATGAGCTCGGTCACCAACCGGACAATAAGTCAAAATGATTAAAGGCTGCAACTACAGATTATTCTCATTATCGATTAATCTGCTGAATGAGTCATTCACAGCAAAAAAAAAAATCTTTTTGCTTGAAAAAATTATGTAAGTGATTCTCGAAATAGTTGCCATAGTTGTCGGCTGTTCAGGTGAACGTACCGCCATCTCCTGTCTGCCTGCGGACCAGGTTGCATCTCTTTAACTCTTCAGCAGTAGTAAACTGGATCGTGCAACACAGTTAATATTTCAGCTTCTTCCCTTCTGGGCTGCCTGGCTCTGCTGCAAAGGTCAGAAGATGGTTTGCTGTTGGTCAACGGCACAAATTCACATATGAAAGCTGAACTTCCACGAACAAACAGATCGTAGCGATGGCAGAGGAATCAGCTGACTTCAGACGACGTCTGGCTGCTGCTGTGACGGATGCTGAAGCAGCCGAAGCACTCGTGACGTGTCTGTGAAGGAGCTGCAGTGTTTCTCTTCTTCTGGATGTTTGAGGCTCTCCAGAGGAGGAAGCAGCTGCAGCAGCCACACCAAACCCAACACTCGGCCCCACCTGAGTCCGGGGGCCCCGCCCGTCTGCCCGCCGTGCCAGGACAAGGACCCCAGTCAGCCGGGACAGGAAACAGACCCCCCCCCCCTCCGGCCCAGGCACACTTCCTCTGATGGGGAGAAAGTGGCTGCTGGCTCCAGCCCCCCACCTCCTTATCGAAGCTGCCTCTCTGTGCTTTCCCATGGGGGGGTGGAGCGCTCATTTTGCTCCTTAGCGTTTCCCTGCAGAAACACAACCCCCCCCCCCCCCCCCCCCCCCCGTGCTGCACAATTAATCCCACAGAAAAAGCACAACAAGGGAAAATCCTTCAGCCTGAACCTGGTGGAGAGTGTTCAGCCTGCAAGTCATCACTTGTTTGAAATGTTTGAGGTAATTTCACTATTAAGTAAATGTACAAAAGTATCAACATCAAAATATACTTAAAGTACCAAAAGGGAAAGTGTAATAGAAATGACATTTTAGCTATTGATCACTAATGTGTTCATCAGTTTAATGTAGCAACTGCTAGTTCAATGTGTTATAATACATGATAATTTATTATTGATTAGATTTTGTTTTAATAATCAGAGTCTGTAAAGTAACTGCAGCTGTCAGATAAATGTAGTGGAGTAAAATTATAAAGTAAAACATAAACACAAATAAAGCACAAACACCTCAAAACTCGAGTAAATGTACTTAGTTACTTGCCACCAGGATCTAATCGATGCATCATGTGAGCGAACACATCACTCGTCTGTCCTCACTGACCGGAGGGCGTTAGCAGTTACAGTCCGGCTCCATGGAAACCGTCAGGGCGGTGTTACGTTTGTTATACCACACCACCATTAACAACATTTTTGTCTCTGGACGTAGTCTGGACCCGTCAGTGTGGAGTTTGTAAATGGAGGAACGTTCTGGCGAAGACATCCTGGACTGTCTGCAGTTATTTGATCAGCAGGAGCCTGAGGTGGAGACTCACGCTGCCCCCCAATTTTTTGGTGATTGATCCGTTAGTCGATGGGCCCAGAAATAATCGCCAGCTGTTTTGATTATTGATAGTTTACCGTCGGGTCCGGACTCCAGAAGACGGTCTCCTCAGTTCTGAACCAATCACAGCTCGCCGTCTCTCACCACCTGCATGAGGTCATCGGGACGGAGCTGCTTGGGACCGACTTCCTGGAACAAGAGAATTGTGATGGACTCTTTTTGTAGTATTTTCTGACATTTTATAAACACAAACATGAATTGACTTGTCAGGAAGCTGATGAGCAGATTAATCAGTGATGAAAATAATGGTTAGTTTCTGCCTCAGTGTCTTTGTTCTCTCTCTCCTACACAGTGAGTTTAAATATAAATGCAGTGTTTGCAGGCAGCAGTCTGAGGGTTTGTGTTTGTGTATCTGCTGCTGCAAGAGGTGTTTCAGTTTCCTGCTATTTTACAGCTGATCTGGACTTCCTGTTTCCTGCATCCCATCAGCCTCGAGACAAAAGCTTCTTTACACTGAGAGAAGAAGAAAAACAGCCACACAGATTATTCTTCTAGTGGGATTTATTCATCGTACGACAAGCTGTTTCGAAAGACAGTGCGGTCTACTTCTCAGTGGATTGAAGATGAATTTAATAATAAATCATTCTGAATACTGAATAATCCTTATATTGAATACAAGATGCTTCTTATTAACAGCAGAGCAACAGAACAAAAAGGTCGTCATTGAATATTTAATGTCAGAGTTTTAAATCGTTTAAATTCACACTGAAGTTAACTAACTAACTGACAAAGCGTAAAGATGGATTATTTCATTAGTATTTATTCTGATTTCTAAAGTATTTTTCAGTTCAGGTTTTATGATTTCAGAGATAAACATCTCAAATCTGGTTGTGAAGTTGCATTAAATCCATGTTCCGTATTTTTGTCGAACGTCGAGTCTGCGTTAATATAAGTGTTTGTCACTGTAGCACCCCCCCCAGGCTGAATTTTCCTCTTAACCCTCAGATCATCAGATCCACTGAGGGAACAGGTGGCATTCCTCCGTACGAACTGAGAGGAGCTCGATCTGCACATTAATCAGATTCTTTTCAACTCAAATCTGATGAATTCCTTCAATACGTCGGCCTCACGCCTGCCCGGGGGAGGGGCTGAGAGGGGTGAGGAGGGTCTTTGTCCGTGAAGAATGGGAGGGATGGCCCGTGGCGGGGCATCCCACTTGCCGGCAGATGGCCGATAGGACGAGCAAACAAAAGTGGACGGCGGACTTTCTCCATTCAGAGCTGATCGTCTGAGTCCTGGCCTGAGGGGACGGGGGGGCGGGTTGCACACAGTTTAACCTCTACTGATGCTGTGAAATCTCTTATCATAACTTCTCCAATGCTAGTAGTTACTTTTCAGATTAAGATTTTTACATTGAATTTCCCTCTAAATGTCTTCGATGGTTTCATGACAATTTTCATCAAAAAAAGAAATTTGTTTCTTCTTCTCTCCCATTAATCCTCTGACGACCCCTCAGATTTATCTGGTGACCCTCTTTGAGGGGCCCGACCCCTAGGTTGGAAACCAGTGGACTAAACTAGCTGCCTGTCTATAAAGTAGTTCAGCTACAACAGCACCTCCCTAAACGTTTATATTGGGAGTATCCAGGACTATTGATGATAAAGTGTGACGTTAAATCACTGCAAAGCCTCTCAAAGGTAGCGATGGACGGATCTTTCCTAATATTTCATATCAACCATCAGCATTTCTTTTAACCATGACAACCATCTTTCCCTCATCTGAACCAAGTAGTTTTAGCTGTTTAAACCAAACCTTAAGCACCGATCAGAAACAGTCTAATGTGTTGCTCTGGAAGAGTTGTTCAGGTCTTCTTCCTCGCTCCTCTTCGTCTCTGTCGGGCGTTCCAGCTGTCGAGGTTTCCCCTCAGCACTTCCCCTCCTTGTTTCAATGAGAGAGGTCAAAGGTCGATGACGCGTTCGGGGTCAGCAGTGCATTGTGTAGCCGGCGCCCCCCCTCTCTGAGGATGGGCGTCGCCCTGCCTGGGCACTCCGTTAAGAACACAGTGAACTGAAGCCCGCCGTGACCTTTGACCTTTCCCCGGCTCGCTCAGGAAATTAACTCTCTGAGCTCTTTATCGTTCTGCAGAAGACGTCTGAATTTGTAATAATTTTGAAAATCAGAAGAAAGCAGGCAGAAACACTTATAATGGAAAGTCCTGGAAAAGTGCTGGAATTGTATCCAAGCAGTCACATGAATCTACTTTTTTGGGGTTCAACAGGTGAAATGAGTCCAGAGTCCTCGAGTCCTCGAGTCCGGACCCCAACTATCCTACTCTGTCTCTGACTCTCTTCGGTTACAGTGTTTGGTTTTTGATCCAGTTGGCTTGTTTGGGGTTTTTCTTGCGTGCCCTCCTCCTCCTTCCAGTCTTTAAGTAGTGCTGAAACAATCTTTTTTTTTATTTGATTAGGTGATCAGCAAACATCCACTGTTTTTTTTTCTCCAACGTGGTTATTTGTTTCTTTTCTCTGTTTAAATCATTGGAAACTGAATATCTTTGAATTTCTGTCCCGTTGGTCAAACTAAACAGGACATTTAAAGACTTTGGGGAATTGTTTTCAGTGTTTTTCATGATCTTCTGACACTTGATAATTTGACGGTAATGATGTAGTCCTGCTGTCTGTTTATGAAGCTGAAAACCTGGAGTTTCTTTAAATAGCTGCTGTCTGATGACCTCAGCCTGCTGCTCTCAGATTGACGCCTGATAAAAAAAAAGATATAAAAGAAACAGAAAGAGAGAAAATTGCTCCAAATTCCAGAAAACCAAAATAAACAGAAGACAGAGTGAGGTCTGGTTTAAGAAGCAGAGACGTCATGGAAGAGGTCTACAGCGAGGGGGGGTGGGGGGTTTATACAAAAGCCCAGTCTGTGTGCTGAAGCTCATGAAGCCCCTCCCTCCCTCTGTTCTCCCCCAACAGATGAACTGGTGTGAGGAGAGGGGGCGAGCGACATAGACCAACACAGGGAGAGAGAGAGGGGGGAGCAGCTGGAGGCGACGGAGAGAGCTTCAGTTGTACAGAGAAAGAGAGAGCGAGAGCATGAAGGAGCTGCTGAGTTCCTGTTTCTGAAGACGAAAACAACACAACGGTAAAACTCTTCAGATTTACTTGTACACAACTTTTATTGTTTATGTTTTTCATCTGTTAATTTCTGAGGATGTGTTTCTTTTAGGTTTGCTCGTTTTTCCTTTCACCTTTGTTTTGGTTTGAAAGAGTGCGTTTGGAGATGAAAAAGCTGAATAATGTAGCTTTTCATATGGTGCATGTGATGCAGGTTCAGTGATGTGTTAGAGAGCTGACAGCGGTTGGCTCAAACTGAACAGAAGATGTTTTGATCAGATTATAAAATTAGATTAAAGCATGAACAATTGAAACTTTTAGGAGCAGCAGCAGAAATAGATGGAGCGGTTGTAGCACTGATAGCAGCAGCAGTAGTTGTTGTAGTAAGAAGTCGGCACTTTTCAAATGAAAAAATATAAAATAAAAGAAAGTCAAAGAAACAAAAGGGGAAAAACAAGAACGATTAAACTAAAGAAATAAATCAATAAGAAGAGATCAGAGAAAGGAAGCTTTAATAAAATACATCTGAGAAATGTAAGTAGTAATGGTATCAGAGCAGCAGTAGCTGACATCAACAGACAGAATTGAATCACCTTCACGGCTGGATTACCAGTGATTGATTTCATTTATTTCAATTCAATTAGTTTAATTAAAAAGCAACTTGATTTCACCTGAAAACCTTATTTTCGCTGACCTCCTGTGGTTTCTTCCCACCTAGCTGCAGTGATGTAGAAGTGTATTCAGGGCTGTGTCAGTACACTCTGACATCACTGGCTGCAGGTAAAAACAGGCCTCAGGTTTAGTTACTCTTCAAGTAACTTGATATCATCCAGAGCAGAACACTTAAAACATGCACACTTAAGCATTAAAGGTTCATTATTGACTTTGGGAAAAGTCGTACGACCTCATTTCAAGACCCACGTACTATACTAGCTATTTATTCATCAGCGTTTTACCTTTAATAGCTGCTTCAGAAGTTAACTTTTAGTTCAAAACCACCCAGCAGCAGTTGAAAAACAGTTGAAAGCTTCAGAAAAGGGACCTTGAGTTGGGATTACTTCGTCAAAGTGCAAATCATCAAGGCACTGGTTGTTTTTTCTCTGGAGCTCCAGATTTGTGAAACCATCACTGTTTTGTTTATGCTGATCCTGTTGGGTACTTGTTGGGGAGTCCTACTGGTCATGTTTTAAAAGTAGTATGAAGCCTTTAGTGTCTCCAGGCGGCGCTGCGTGTGATACATTTCCTCAAGTGATGTCACTTGAGTCAGCATCGGTTCGGTCTGAAGAAGTTTGCAAATGACAAAACTCAGAACCGAGACCTCTGTAACCCGCTGCTCATCTCTGCTGCAGGCTGCATGCTTCATTAGCTGCTACGAGCATAAAACACCCAAATAGAAACAGTCCAGTGAACTGAGTTGAATCGAATTGCATTGTGGGTAATAATGGTAGCAGCAGCAGCTTCTTAGGCATGAAAAAAGTAAAAAATTAAATATATGATTTCAATATAAATCAGCATCACTGTGAGTAAATGACTCTTGGATGTCTGAGTTTCCTGGCGGACAAACAGCAGCGTTGGTAGTTTTGTGGTAATTTATGTCCTCCGTCTGTCTCATGTTGATGATGTCGTCCTCCTTGATCCTCCTCCAGGTTGTGATGGGAAACACAGACAGTCACGGCAGCTTCGTCTCTCCTGCCAAGTCCCCCCGCTCGCTCAGGTTCTCCTCCAGGAGGGAGGAGGTGCCGTCAGCTCGCAGCTGGTGGAGGAGCAGTCAGGGAGGCTGCAGGAACCAGGGGAGGAGCTACGTGAACCAGCACGCCACTGGCCCGCCGTACACCTCCTGGCATTATGAACACGCACCCAAAGCAACCAGAGGAGGCTCCAAACTGGGAGCCGGAGCTCCTCAGAGATTTATCAGAGGGAACCAGTTTGGTTACCTGGAGAACGGCGGCGGGACTAACATGGTTTGTGGTGAGCAGACGTCCCGGGAGAGTGGCGGCAGCCCAAAGGTACTGCTCAGCAAAGATGGCAGCATGAGGGTGGAGTTCACCAACACCAGGGTTGTTCCCATGGAGCCTCAGGGGCTCACTGGCCTCCCCGCTACCGGCACCACTGCCCCCACAGGCACCGAACCCTCCCTCCGCACCAGCAAGGGCAGCTCGCTCAGCTCCGACGGCTCCTGGTACGACTCTCCGTGGGGGACCGGCGGCGAGCTCGCTGACAACGTGTTCGTCTGCGGGCAGAGTGTGGCTAACAGCAGCGGCTACACCACCTACTCCTCCACCCGCACCGAGGAGACCGCCACCACCAGCAGCGGCTACAACACCTTCTTCTCAGCCCAGGTGGACCTTTCACCTGGATTCAGCTCCAGCCTCGACTTCCCCACCGCAGAAACCAACGAGTTCACCTCTGCCGCCGGTTACAACACCTGCTCCTCCGGTCGAACGGAGGACAGCGGCATCGGAGACTCGCTGATCCTGCAGCCGGACCTGAGAGACTTCCGCCTGGCTTCACCTTCCACCACCTCCCTGGACAACATTTACTCCAGCCACAACACGCTGCCGGCCTTCCCCACCACACCTGACGCCTCCCTGCAGCAGCAGCGGATCACCTACTCCTCGGCGGCACTGCTGGATGATGTCATCCAGGAGGAGGAGGGGTCAGGAGGAGGAGGCGTGGAGCAGCGGTACTCCTCCCTCACGTTACCCTGTCGCAGGGCCGAGCCTGTCAGCACCTCCACCTCCGGGAACAGCCGCAAAGACTTCCTGAAGAGTCGAATCAGACGACTCAGCGACTGGACAGGAAGTCTGAGCAAGAAGAAGAGGAGGATCCAGGTGAGAAACCACGACACTTGTAGCAGTAACAGTATTATATGCAGTATAAATTGCAGTAATGGACACACAGTTAATTTCCCCTTTACAGTTTTCTTGTATATGTTTTATTTTTCCTTTTACAAGTTTTTAAATTTAAGCTTTTTTATTTTCCATTTCAGGAGTTTAAATTTGACTTTCCATTTTTCAAGTTGTCAAATATGTAATTTCAATTCCCAATATAATTTTTTCAGTTTTCTTATTAACATTTAATCATCGGAGTATTGCAATACTATATACTATACTATATTTTTTTTGGTCATTTTCTGTCTAAAATTTAATTTTGGGTAAAATTGTCCTTCATAATGAGTATAATAGTAGTACATATTCAACCATTACTAGCAGTAGCAGTATATGTTTGTATGTAAATCACATTAATATGTTAACTATTACCATGAAAACACTGCTTAAATAGACTTTAAACATCTAATATTTAACATTTTAAACATTTCGTGCCAATGGCTGGACAAAATGATGGGACTACTTGACAGTGTGGTACAACCATAAATACTACTGTACTTTTTTGATACTCATTACATCATCCCAGCAATCATATTCATGTTTTAGCAAGATACATATCATTAATATCCACATAGCTTATTGTAAATGATATGAGAACTACTGTTGAAACATTAATGATTCTTTATATTAGTTTCTGAGCACAAACTTCCCCAAACTAACAAAGGGCTGCATTAAAGGAACAAAACATATTAACACCCAGTTATCTGCAATGAAGGGGAACATTCAGCTTGTTAAACTGACTCATAAACACCTCTGACCCTTTAAAAGCAAATTTCCCAAAGAACTACAGCTGAGAAACAACAGAGAAACTAGTTCAGAGAAAGTGTATTAAGGTGTATAAATCTGGTAATATTCTTCTTCTCAGGAGCCGCACGGCAGCGACACCGCCGATGGTTTCATCAGCGGGCCGGACTGCAGCACCCTTTGGTCCTGCAACCCTCTCCACACTCTGAACCACAACCAGAACCCGTTCCCAGCAGTCCACCGCGGCTCCTCCAGAAGTCTGAACCAGAACCAGAGCAGCGACGTTCAGCGGCAGAACGTCTACGAGAACTTCATGCAGGAGCTGGAGACGGGCTGCAGCAGCACGGCAGACCGGACCGAGCCGTCAGAGGGGGATGGAGACGAAGAGGAGGAGGAGGAGGAGGACGAGGAGGAGGGGGAGGAGGAGATGGATGGGGAAGTACAAGTGGGAGGAGGCGAGCAGCTGGATGTCCTGTTTGAGAAGGAGCAGGGCGTGGTGCGACGGGCCGGATGGCTCTCCTTCAAAGCTCTCATCACCGTCAACAAGGACAGGAAGCTGGAGCTGGTGGCTCGCCGCAAGTGGAGACACTACTGGGTCACACTGAAAGGTAACGGGCGACACGTGGATCTGAGGACAATACTCCAAAAGATTTCTCTTAAAGGAGACCTCCAGAGTCGTACTGCCGTGTAAAGTCTTTAATGTCTCCAGAGGGGAGTTACATTAGTCACTATTAGTTTAACACATCCAAATCTCCCACACAACTGTCAGAGGTTGAGTTGCATTGTGGGTAATGTAGGCACCATGTTATGTGGAATAAAAAAGTCTGATGTATAAATTGGTGGGGTTCTCCTTTAAAATGAGAGAAAAAAACCTTCCAGTTAGACATTTTTCCATTGGCCACCAGGACCATCAGAAAAAACTGCAAACTGCTTGAAGATGTCCAAGATGTCCTTCATAGAACAGTCATTGTTTCCTCACTTTAAATTCATGTGGCAGATAAACACGATAAATACATTCAAACATGAAGAACATCCTCAGAGAGCTTTTTGTGTCTCTACTTCCAGAGCACACTGGCCCCTAATGAACCAATCAGAACAGAACAGACTTTTTGTTTATATTCCTGTTGCTTCAAAGTGTGTGGCTGATGTCGTACCCCTGGAGGTAACAGGTTGTTCTTCCCCCTCAGGTTGCACTCTTCTGTTTTATGAGACATACGGGAAAAACATCAGCGCTGAACAGGAACTTTCTCCTCGTTACGCTCTGCTGGCTGACGACAGCGTTGTCCAGGCCGTCCCTGAACATCCCAAGAAGGAACACGTCTTCTGTCTGAGCAACTCGCACGGAGACGTTTACCTGTTCCAGGTGAGACCGCCTCTCACACTCAACCTTTTATTACTTCTATCATTCTGTTATTTCAGTTTTTCATGTGGAATCAAAGTGTATTGTTTAAGGAAATTCTGACATCTGGGAATTGATCTGTGTTGTCCACAGAAGATAAACAAGTAACCCTGGCTGTAAAACTGTTGATCTCAGGTGTTGGAGCGTCCCTGAATGCATCACCAGGAGTTTACAAACGGGTCTCCGAGATCTTATATCACATACAGACGTGATTCGCAGACAACCAGAATCAGAGTTCAACCTCTTGTTTCTTTAAATAGCTCGGTGACATTTTTGACATTTCTGAGTAAAGCTGCGGTGGTTTTCGAAAAAGTTCTCGCCCCGTTCTTTCTATATTTGAACCCTCTCCGTTTTCCCTTGATGTCTGACTTTTGACTGCCGGCTGCTTCATACTCTGTCATTCCAGGCCCAGAACAGTGTGAATGAATGGGACGTAGTGTTGTGGAGGGTTGTGGAGGGTTGTGGTTTCTCTCGGGCACAGACCCATCAGCGTCACCACAGACCCAGGCTCAGAGCCAGGGCACACTGCAGCGTTTTCTCTGCAGCGGTTTCACTTGGTGAGGACGGTGTTGCTGCCAGCTTTACACCGCTGACACTGAAGGACGGACGGCTGAAGTCCAACACAAATGTGCCTTATAGTTTGAGTCCTACAAGGGTTAACTGCACAGGAAACAAAGCTGAAGCTAAAGCCAGTCCCTTGTCACTAGGTTTCTGTTTGTTAGTGCGATGTGCCCCACAGTTGTCTGGAAAGATGTTTTCCACTCTATGTAACTAATAACTAGGAAAACTGAATTTTGTGAAAGTTGGAGGAATGTAAGAGGAGCTGATGTGGAGCAGCAGCAGTTTCCCTCCACTTCCAGTCTTTGTGCTCTTTGTGCATTTACCTTTTAGGTATTTATCTTCAACTTAAAGCTCCAACAAGTGCCACAATAGGATAAACTAGTTCAAACCAGATGAATACATCCAACTTTACAAGCAGCAAGAAGCAGGACATGAGAGGGTCAGAGATCACACAATAGGTCTAATAATAGATGCAACACGTTTCCTGTGTCCTCTGGCAGCAGCGTTGTTGACCAAACACTCAGCGAGGGAACATTTATCTCCACGAGCTTCTTCTTCGTGCTTTTTACAAGCTCAGAGAGCACTTTTTTATTCCCAGAGTAACTCTCACTCGTCTCAGCAGCAGAGTGCCTCCACGGACACACAAATCACACGGCGGTCCATCTACAACACGTCTCCATGGTTCCCCAGAGGGCCCGGAGGAGGGAAGGGTGGGGGTGTGATGATGCCGAAGTGTTGAGGAGCTTTTGTCCGGAGCTGAACGGAGCTGAAGATGGAGGGTGGGGGATGGTGAAAGTCCTCTAAAGGGAGTCACAACACCCGACTAATTACTGCAACAAATGTTCCTCTTTACGACAACGAGCCGGTTAATCCTGCGACACCTTTCCCTCCTGAACAAACACCTGCTAGTGTCATGAAATCAGAGCTGCTGTTTCCATTTGTCCAGGACACTTTTAGAGTTGAATCCTCTGAAACTTTCAGACCATCAGGGGGCGCAGCTTCGAAACAGCGAATAAACATATTTACTGTCTGTTTGTGCTGTCCTCCTTCCATCCAGGCCACCAACCAGACCGACCTGGAGAACTGGGTGACGGCGATCCACTCGGCGAGCGCCTCGCTGCTGGCCAAGCGTCAGGGGAAGGAGGACACGCTGCGCCTTCTGCGCTGCCAGAGCCGCTCGCTGCTGCACAAGATCGACATGGACGGGAAGATGAAGAAGATGGCCGAGCTGCAGCTGTCCGTCATCAAGGAGCAGAAGAACAGGAAGGCCGTGGAGAGCCAGGTCAGTGTGAGGGTTCACTGGGGTCGGGCCGGACCAGTCAGTGACTGTGGTGAAAATGGGTTTCCTTCGAGGTTCAGTGGGCACAGCGAGGCACTAACACAGCAGGGGTCAGAGAGACATTTCCACTATCTGTTCATGATACAAGGCAAAACATTTCAATCATTTTCTGGTTTCTGCTTCTCAAACGGGGTATATATATTATATAATATATATTATAATATTTGGGGTTTTTTTGAGTGTTTATCGGACAAAACACATTTGATGATGCTAAACTTATGATGGACATTTTTCATTGTTCTGACATTTTAAAGATTAAATAATTCATTAATTAAACACAAAAATCAAGAATTAAAATAAGCTTTAGTCACAGTCTTATGAACCGATAATCCTGGATGTAAATTGCAATATGTTTCCCTGCCTAATACACTTCTAAATGTCTCTTTTGACTGTGTGGAGGGAAACATAGGAAAACGTAGCAGAAGTTTTATTAGTTGTATCAGTGTGGATGGAGCCTTAATCGTTCAGTCTTCCCAACTTCAGTCGTCAAGGTGGAGTTTTCTTACAGTTAAAGTTTTCTGGCAGAAGAGGTGAGATGACTCCACGTGTCAGTGATTCAGTTTGCCTGAGTGTTATATGTTGAAATGAGTGTTTTAATCCACACATCAGATGAAGGTGGAGACACGGTGAGTTAGAAGGAGCGTGGAGACCCTGAGCTCGGCTGAAAGTGAGCGTTGAGGGATCTTATGAAGTCGTGAGCGTCCTGCTGGCAGCGTTAGCAGCTCGGAGGGCCAGAGGTTTCCTCTGTGTGAGGCGGTTCAAGTCTTTACATAACAAACAGCCCTGAGGATGTTCTGGCAGCTGCAGAGTCCAGTTTAACATCTGTTCCAGATGTTTGGGGCTCTTACCGTCAGCCCCAAACAACAAACGCTTTCCCGCTATCGATCGAGCCAGACAGGCTGCTGAGAATGACATCATGAAGCAAATGCATCATGGTCTGTAAGATCATCACGTGTTTGTAGCGTCGCTGTCCTGTGAGAACCACGTATCTCAAGTCATCATAAAACAGCCTGTTTTCAGCTCTGTGACGATGCTTTTTCCTGCTGATCCCAGAGGGTTTGAAACAGTTTATTTATCTTCAGAAGGAGAAGTTCCTCAGCAGATAAAGGAACTCTTCATCCTTCACTTCATCACAACTACAGTACTTGAGTAAATGTACTTGTATGGATGATTTAGCAGCTGGTTAATCTCTTTCTGTGAAACTGATCCCGGCGCTGCTGTTTGAACTCAGAGCTCCTCTGACTGGAGATTAAAGGCTAATCTTACTGCTCGACATTCAATTACACATTTACTCTGGGGGGTGAGGCGGGTGAGGGGGGGAGACTGAGAACTGAGTGGATATAGGGACAGGAGAGAGGTCAGAAAATGTGGTACATTTATTTTGTTTTTTTATAGTCCATGTATGCGCAGTTGAAGTGTCGTGGGAAAGAGTCGGGGGGGGGGGGGGGGGGGGGGGGGGGGACAGGATGGAGAGAGTGAGAGAGGAGAGAAGAAGAGGAGGAGGAGAAACTCCTTTCATTTGTCCTGTGTGTTGATGTTAGATGAGACAACAGAGGAGGAACAAATATTAACATGAAGGAAAATGAGCTCTATTAGTTTTAACTTTTGAAGCATTTTAATATCAGTTGAAATAAATCTACACATGCATGAAGCAGTGAAGTGAGTCTGTTTTGCCGAGTTGTTGGGATCAATCTCTGCTCTTCATCACTACAGATCCAGCAGTGGGAGCAGAACCTGGAGAAACTGAACCTGGATCTGTTCCGGCTGCGGTGTTACCTGTCCAGCCTGCAGGGCAGCGAGCTCCCGAACCCCAAGAGCCTCCTCGCCGTGGCCAGCCGGCCCTCCAAGAGCATGCTGGGACGCCTTGGCGTGTTCTCGGTGTCCTCCTTCCACGCGCTGGTAAGAACCGCCACCGGGCGAAAACACGACGTCCCTCTTGTGTTCAGATCGCTTTAACCTGCCGTGTCGTCTCTGCTCAGGTGTGCAGTCGAGACGAGGTGGTGCTGAGGCGTCGCTGCCGCTCTCTGTCAGCAGGAAACGGCACGAGGAGGAGGAGGGGGGGCGGTCTGCCGGCCTCTCTGAAGGCTCTGAATGGACTGAAGAGACGCAGCAGGGACGGACAGTCCAGGTCCCAGGTAATACACCGGACCGATCGCACGTCTTTCCTCCTCCTGAACGAGTCTCGCTCCACTTCCACTTCATCATGGCTGAGTTTTTGAGTTTCTTTGCTGCAGCGGTTTCTGTTTCACATTAGATTTAACTTTGGTGTTGTCTTCTCTAAGAGATATTTGCTCTTGTTGACATGTGAGTTCAGTTGGAGCTTCATCCACCAGGACTTCCTCCTGCAGACCTCAGACCTTTTGTAACACAGGTTTGGCCACATTCATGACACATCTGTCCTCGTGCCAAACAGTGTCGAACTCAGCTCAACCGTAAGCGTCTCGTAGACGTTCAGACTCGTCTTCTCCTGCAGCAGGAGACAGAACCACATCAGGTTTATCTTATCTCTTCATTCAGACACACCAGGATGCATCCATCCATCCAACAATATGTTTAATCTTCCTCAAAACTTCGGACCAACGTCGCTGTGGACAGAGTCTGGGATTTTGAACACAATTTCTCCAGTTTTCTGACTGGTGTGCTTCAACTGTGGATCATCAGCCAGCTGAAGTTCCCATCAGCCTCTGCTCCTGAGGGCCCCCTCTTGAACAACAAAGCAAGTTATTTTAGGACTCAGAGAGTCCAGAGGAGATAAATCTCAGTGCAGCTGAAGGCTTATTTTGGCTGTGATGCCGTACACACCTCTGTGGGAACAGGCGGCACGTGTCCTCTGCTGACACTCAGTGTAAACACAGTTTCATGGAGCTGACGGGGGGAACCTGAAACCAGCTCCTCTGCTCGGCGTTATGTGGAGGACAGGATGTGACACAGTTTGTCTCCACAGTCCTGCTCTCCGTTAAACGTCCAATCAGCTGGTAGTTTACTTCATGGTTTCTGTCGTGAACTTTTTTGAGTTGTTCAGATCAAACTTTGTGGAAATCGGTGAAAGAATAACTTTGCCGTAGAGAGTTTTAATCGAGCCATGAGCAGAAAAGTAGCGTCCTGGTCTGTCCCATGATCTTGAAGAGTCCAATGGAGGGAAATCTCAATGCTACAGCGTGCAGTGACACTAAAAACAAAAAAGATGTACAGCAGCAGTATTTCAGTTCCCGACAGTGGAAACGTTCAGGTCTGATTCTGTCAGCTGGATCTGGTTCAGGTTTGCGGGCAGTCCCGACCCTCAGAGACAGTCTGGTCTCTGAAGGACATGTGGAGCTAATCGCTGCATCGTCTCTGCGGGAGACCAACAGCTGGTTTTGTCCAGCAAACATCCAGCAGCCCACACAGTTACTGACTCAGGACCAGCGGAGGAGACGGATGTTACTGTAAAAGTTCAGGTATTTCAGCTGGAGGCATCACGTGACTCACTGAGAGTCCAGCATTACAACAGTTCATCCATTTGCAGGGCTTTTCATGCTCCTGTTGGATCTGTAACGGTGTCACATTGATGTAGAGACGTTCAGTTCATCAGAACACAACAAACAGAACATAGAAACAAGAAGAGTTGAACATATAAAAGCAGAAAATATCCTTATAAGGAGTCTGAGTCATGACTTAACGCAGTGACTCGGCGTCGTGCTGTAGTGGGCGATGATGTGTTTACTGACTGTCGGTGGTCCTCAGACTCCAGACTGACTGCAGCTCCTCCGCTCTGATTACTGCTCCGACTGCACAAACCTGTAATTTCAGCATAGTTCAGCCCCACAGTTTTTCCCATGTTTCCCTGGGGCTAATTTTGGTTTTGATCCGAGTTTGAGTTTAGAATCACAGTCTGTCTTTTCCTCGACAGATCGTTTTTAATTAAGTATAAATATAGACTGAGGGAGTATTTTTAGTTCTGTCCTGAGTCATGACTTCACTGTGTGTGTGTGTGTGTGTGTGTGTGTGTGTGTGTGTGTGTGCGCGCAGCTCTGAGGTCCAGTTTCTACTTCCTGAAAGATCTCTTATAGAAAAGACCAAAGACAAAGAAAAGAAGCTGGAAGCATCAAACTTTGGCTTGAAAAAATTACTGAAATTAATCCAAATCAATATATCGGCTTATCGTTTATCGCTTTACATAGAATTTACAAAGTTTTACTTTTTTCAACTTCTGAAAATTAAAAATTAAGTAAAAGGATTACAGAAAATGTTAAATGTAAAAAGTGTTGTTACAACTAAATGAAGAATGTGTATATGGACAACGTGTCCACACACTTTTGGCCATACACAGGATTTAGTTTGTCCAGTGATGCCACCTGTCGCCCTTTAACCCCCCACGAGGAGGAGAGTGGAGGAGAACAAAGAGAGGCGAGGAGGAGAGGACGTTGTCTTTATTCAGTGTTTGGTTGGTCAGACAGCTGTTTCATAGCAACCTGCTGATCTGTAGACACACAGGAGGAGGAGGAGGAGGAGGAGGAGGAGGAGGAAGGGGGATTAAAAGGTCTGAGAGCCTTTTATTCTCCCAGAATTCCTTTGTCCCACAGTGTTAATCCTTCTGTAGAGGCAGAAAATGACTCCCCCATCTCCTCTCCTCTCCACATGACCTCTCCTCCTGCTGTCACATGACCCCCACCTCCTTTCTTCCATCCCTCTGCTCCTCTTTTAACCTCCCTCCTCTTCCTCCCTCGTCTTCCTCTCAACATGACGCCTCCCCGTCCACCTCCTCTGTGTCCTGCTGCTTCATCTGCAATTAGTTATTTTCATTACGTCTTTTATCCTCTTCTCTCTTTTACTCCTCTCATCAGATTTCCTCTCCTCTGTTCCTCCTCCTCCTCCTCCTGCTCCTCTTCTCCTTCTCCTCCTCTCCTTCTTCTCGTCCTCCTCTCCTTTCTTTCTTTCTTTCCTCTATTCTGTACTGATCCGTGATTTTAAACACCTAACACAACTATTTTAATAGTTTTTGAATTTATTTTGTGTTTTAATGCTTCACTAATTTAGATTTGTGATTTATTTGTAATAACTGTGTGTGTTTCCTCCTCCAGAGACTCGACTGTGTGTCCAATCAGAGGGAGGCGGCGCCCTCTGCAGGACGTCCTGCAGCTCTACAGGTGCGTTCACTGACTCGTTCCCCTGCCTGTTGATCTTCATTCATCTGTAATAATATTAGTAACACTAATGAAGATCAACTTTTCCTTTTATTGTGTTTTAAGGCTTTTTGTGTTTGAGAGTTGTTTTTGTTGTTGTGTGCGTGAGATCACACGTTCCTGTTGTTTATTTATGGGTTTTATTCTCACCTGGCTGATCCTGGGTAAAACTGACCTGTAACATACATGTCACAGAGTAAAAATCAAGCTGTCAGCTAACTGGTGGACAAATGGAGACCGAAAGTGTCCAGTTAAACCTGCAGCCTGCAGGCTCAGTAATGCCTAAACAGCCTGGATGTTTCTCCTCAGGATTCAGATGTGAAATCACACTGAGATCAATATAAGTTCGGTCATCAGTCGTCTCCTCTCGTTGTCTCGTTGTCTCGTCGTTCAGGTGACAGATGAGCTGCAGACTTCGGTCCTTCGTGTTTTCACTCTCAACGTCTGTCGACTCAACGCTGCAAAAGACTTTGGTGAGAAAATAATCCTAATAATCACTTTACAAGAGAGATTTTAGGAAATTAGAAGTAGTTCTATATTTATAATAAGGAGGGATTCGTCAGGAAACGTTAAATGTCCTAAATGTGGAATGTTTGTATAAAATCCTGAAAAAAAGCATAAAACCACCCAGACTAATGAATGCTGTTCACAGTAGTTCTTTTTTCTGTGTTTCTGTGTTTCTGTGTTTCTCAGAAGGGAAAATATTAATAAAAAACCTAACCTGTTTTTGTGCAGGTTTTGCGGTGACGGGTCACGTGGACGGAGCAGGAAAAAGTCACGTCTACGTCAGCGAGGTCGACCCGGGAGGACTGTCAGCCAGAGAAGGTCCAACTTCTGAATCCAGATAATGTTTCTGTTTAAAGGGATAGTCCTGTTTTAATCTGCTGTCGCCATGTTAAATATAAACATTATAATTAAATAAAACAGGTTTGATAAAGATATAATTATAGATTTCCAATATACAAATAATGATGAATTTATGTGGGTTTGTAGCTCTTGAATCCTGCTTTTCTTCCACCAGAGGGCAGTCGCGACAGGTTTTCTCACCTTTAGTGAAGATGTGAATCTTGTGTTTCTTCCTGTTTCCCATCAGGCCTCAGGGCAGGAGACGAGGTCCTGGCTGTGAGCGGGGCCGCCGTGTCAGGACTGGACCTGGACCTGATGCAGAGTGTCTTCAGCCACCAGAAGCTCCAGCTGCTGCTGAGGAGAGACGAGTCGCCCGACCCCGAGGGGCCCGACCCCCGGGACCCCTGCCAGCCCCCGGCCCCTCCGGACCTCCAGACCTGGACCGCCGGTACGAGAAGCACTAATTCAGGTTTCTAAACATGAGTGTGTATTTGAAGTTACATTTCTCACATTAAACTGAATCTCCAGCATTCAGGTGACTGCTCCTAAAACACAGAATAATGTAGTGATACAACAGTATCGCTGGCATCTGGGGGGAGTTTAGGAAATCATTTTTAATCTCTTTAAGGTTATTTGATTGTGACAGCAGACAGATAGAGGTTCATGATGTAAAACAAAGATCTCCTGCTGGAACCGAACTGGTTTGTTTGTATTTGGCAACAATACGTCACATGAAACCAGACTTGAATGCAGGAGCTTCAGTTTCCCTGCAGGCCTGAAGCCACCTGCAGCTCCCAGAGGGGCTTTTATTCTGAAGGCTGGTCGATGCTCCGTCAGATACAGGTAGAGCAGCAGTACAGAGGCTTCACCCCCATGGAATTGTGGGAGAACTTCACTGAAGAGGTTAACACATTAATGCTACTGTTTGTGGAAAATGAGTTAACTCCTCAGAGGTCAGGAAGGACAGTTGGATCCATTCTTTCCTTCACATCTTTTTATTTGTAAAACACATTCAGAATCTGATCTCGATTTCACAGATTCATCTCCAGACGGCGTCCCACTTCCTGTTTTTGACTTTGTTTCATCGAAGGCGTCTGAAGGCGGCGAGCTGCAGGTGAGACTCAGTTCAGTGTTTTAGGCCCAGAGTTCAGACCTGTATTTCTTTCTTTCAGTTGTTCCTCTTTCTTCATCACCTGTAATGTATCTGCTGATATTTTATTCAGTTTGTCATTTACATGTAATTCACTTCCTGCCTCTGGAGCGAATCAGACATCTACCTGATCTGAGTGCAATGAATGAGAGCTGTTGAAGCGTTTCTCTGATCCCTGATCAGTGAAGCATGTGTGGCCGGGTTTGGACTTACAGATAGTTGTTAGTGAAACTGCTATTGTTTTAATTAAAGTGCAGGAGTCCTTCTTCTTCTGGTGTTTTCGGCAGTTACTGCTGTGGGTGTGACTGAGTGTAAATGAAAGTGTATTATCTACCTGGAAACGAGCCATATGGAGCTTTATCTTGAAGGACTTGGATGTGTCCCTTTCTGGCTGCCATCTAACTAAGCTCTTCAGTTCTCAGTCCAGACTTAAAACTTTCTTCTGACTTTCTCTGGGACGGATTTTAAATGTGGATGGGACGAGATGAAGAAGAAGAGGTTGAACTTTGGTTGAAGGAGAAAAGTGAAATGTTAGTTTTGCTTCTATGTCTTGAAGTGTAAAATGTAAAAAAAGTAATGTGACGAGAGGCAGAACTGAACGTGCTCTGATGCACTGAACCCACCTGCAGAAATCCTTTCCCACAATCCTCTTGTGCTCCCTGAAGCTCAGACACCTTCTGTGTCACATGACCTCTGATCAGCTGTTAATCCAGGCTTACACCCTCAGGAGTGTTTGTTTGGAGCGTCTGAGCGGAGGGATTAATGGCGTCCAGCAGAACCCGAGACAACTCTTCCGTGTTGCTCCCGACCGGCTCCTCCTCGCGGTGGTGGTAGGCGACCACTGACCCCGGCCGAGGCTTCTCCCCCGTCCCGCTCCCTGACCATGGGCGCTCTGTGCTGGGTGCTGCCGCTGGAGGAGGACGAGGAGACGCTGGAGGAGGAGGAAGAGGAGGGAGGGGAGGCGTTTCCCGGTGTCGGCCTGGTGGAGCGTCTGGTGGTGCTGCTGGACGAGGCGTCCTGCTGTCGGAGCTGCCAGCAGCCCCCCGACAGCCTCGTGCTGCTGGTAAACAGAGGCGAGGAGAAGTGGGTCGGGGTTCAGACTGATGCTGGTGCTGCAGGCTGGTGGTCGGTCTGTTGTCCTCATGCGGGTCTTGTATTCATGTAGTCAGAGGTTGTTTGTGCGTAAGAGTTTTTTTAAAGGTTATTTTTCCAGCATTTTAGTCTTTATTGATGACAGCAGATAGTTACTGTGTCTGTGATCTGTGAAGATATAAAAACCAGCAAAGCAGCTCCACAGAGGAATTCACAACCAGCACCTGAGTGTGAGCCGGACCTGATCGGTATGATCAGTGAGTCTGAATGGGAGCAAATCCCTGCAGCAGGTTCAACATCTGCTGGAGCAGCAGATTAATGAACACATGTTGTACTGTCACACATGGCTGCAATGTTCAGCTGTCCACATACTTTTGGCCGTTTTTTTTACGTTTTTTTTCTGCAATATTTATGCTGTTTGTCTTGAATGTTGAGTGTTTTCTTTCAAATTTTACCACGCACAAATTCAAAATGTGAGTAAAAAGAAGTGACTGACTCAGTGATGTTCCTGCCCGGCTGCTGCGTTTAATGAACCCTTTTACAGTCGTACGTGTCGCCGTCGGGTTGTTTCCTCTGAGGCTTTAAACAGCCCTTTGTGATAGACTTAGTTCCCCTCTCATAATTGCAGCATTAAATCTAAACTCTGTTTCTGTGTCCGAGGGGAAGCTGGGGTCTCAGGGTTCAGTCCTCAGAGATGAGATGAGTCCTAAAGTGTTAAGTTAAAGTGGTTGTCTGTTATTAAAAGCTGAGGAGCTCTGAATCTGTTTGTTAGATTGTGGCGGCACAGATTATAATGATGTATTATCGTCCTCCATCAGGGTCAGACTGAAAACTGTGCGTCCTGATGTTCACGTCTTCTGTTTCATGTAGTTTATCAAACACCTTCCTTTGCTTCAGCCCTGTTGATGGTCTGGTCGTTGTAGTTTTGGGTAGAGAGGCAGCGACTCTTCTTCCAAATGCCTGAAACGTTTACGGACTGTGGTTTGATTTTGTTCTCAGAACATGGATCGGGTCTACGCTCGGTACCAGACTTTCCCAGAAGGCCGAGCGGCCGAGGTTGAGGTTCCCAGGAACCCGTACAGCAAAGAGGTCGGCCTGCAGCCCGCGAGCCCCGCCCACCTGAGTGTGTGTCAGCGTCTGCGTAAAGTCATCGAGGAGCTGGTGGACACCGAGAAGTCCTACGTCAAGGTAACACTGCTGCAGGATTAATACTGCAACTAATACTGCTGCAGGATTAATACTGCAACTAATACTACTGCAGGAATACTGCTGCAACTAATAATACTGCAACTAATATGGGGACTAAATTCCAATGATAATGTAACATGAAAATGAAAATAGCATTATAATTTTCCACATATGTGTCATTTGAGAAAAAATGAAAATGCAATAATTAAATACTCGTTTGCATTTTCACATACTCTGGGTGTTCTATGACCATATTAAAATGAAATGGAAAAGCTGTTGCCGTTGCTGCTGCCATTTCATTTTCAAAGTCATTTCCTGCTTAACAATGTACAATATTAAAATATTAAATCAACTTTAAATGGGGGGAGTTGTGTCATAAAGATTTTTAAAACTAAGCTTTTCAGGACATCCAGGGACTAAAACTCGCAAACGAGCAGCATTTACAACATACATTAATATGATTTCCTCAAACTCAATCCACTGTTTTCATTCATCTGTACTTAGCATCTCCTCTAACACATCTTTTATTTTATTACATTTTAGTAGAAATACCAAGCAAGTGTTTGTAAATGTGTCTCTTTGCCTTCGGTAAAGCACTTTGCTTCAGTGTTTGAAAGGAGCGGGGAAGATAAACGTGTCCATGTCTCTCCCAGGATCTGGTCTGTCTGTTTGACATCTACCTGACCCCCCTGCAGGAGGAGACCTTCCTCAGTAAAGAAGAGGTAAAGTACAGAAAAACCTTTAAAGTGAAGAGACGTCAGGTTGTTGTTGGTGTGTCTGACTGCAGCGTCTCCCCCTCAGATGGAGGCTCTGTTCGGCAGTCTGCCCGAGATGTTGGACTTCCAGAGAGTTTTTCTTCAAACGCTGGAGGAGAGAATCGCCTCCTGTCCGAACTTCGGCAACCTGGAAACACCTGGACAGTTCAAGGTAAAGCTTCATCTGCCTTTTCAGTTATTTCAGGGGATTTCATTATTGTAGCAGAAAGTTCAAACATTTCTCTCTCTTTGTGTGAAGAAACTCCTCTTCTCGTTGGGAGGATCTTTTCTTTACTACGCCGACCACTTCAAGCACTACAGCGGCTTCTGTGCAAACCACATCAAAGTCCAGAAAGTCCTGGAGAGAGGTGAGCCGGATCTGTCCCTTCCTTTACATTATCTGGAAAATGTTTCTGTGTGTAGATTAAACCGTGATGTCGTTCTTACAGCCAAGACAGACGCAGCCTTCAAGCGCTTCCTGGAGGCCAGGAATCCGACCAATCAGCACTCGTCCTCTCTGGAGTCGTATCTGATCAAACCTGTTCAGAGAGTCCTGAAGTACCCACTGCTGCTCAGAGAGCTGGTGTCTCTGACCGACCCCGAGAGCCCCGAACACACACACCTGACAGGTACGACACACACACACACACCTGACAGGTACGACACACACCTGACACACACACTTGACAGGTACAACACACGCACACACCTGACACACACACACACCTGACAGGTACGACACACACCTGACAGGTACAACACACACCTGACACACACACACACACACACACACACACCTGACACACACACACACCTGACAGGTACAACACACACCTGACACATACACACACACACCTGACAGATACCAACAGACACACCTGACAGGTACAGAACAGCCTGTACAGGTCACCAGCAGCCCGTCTGACTTTACGTATTGATATGAACGTGTGTTTCCTCCACACCTGTCACCCCGTGGCGTCCACACAGAGGCGCTGAGAGCGATGGAGAAGGTGGCGAGTCACATCAACGAGATGCAGAAGATCTACGAGGATTACGGCTGCGTGTTCGACCAGCTGGCTGCAGAGCAGAGCGGACCTCACAAACAGGTACAAACACATCATACACACGGTCTCACTTCTGTCCTGCTCTAAGTTCAGGAACTACAGTTCCCATAATGCTTATGGTATAAACAGGAAGTATAATGTTGCTAAAACAGCCACAGCTGGCCTATAGGAGCCAGAGGCAGCTCACACTCGGTCCCCCGGCCAAATGTTTGATTCCTATTTATAAATCAGAAGCCATGTTATAAGTCGCAGGGCAGCAGCTAATGAAGGTTTTTATTATGGAGGGGATCAGGGGGCCATCTTCTCATCATTCAGACCAGCAGTCCAAACCGAGTGTGGCTCTGATGATCAAGAAAAGTACCTGTTAACCCCCCCCCACAGGTGACAGAGATCTCGATGGGGGAGTTTCTGGTCCATGCGTCGGTGGTCTGGCTGAACCCGCTGCCCTGTCTGGGACGACTGAGGAAAGAACCCGAGCTCACGCTGTTCGGTGGGTGCAGACACACTTCCTGTGCAGAACGCCACAACAGGCGTCAGAGTTGTGAGTAACTTTGTGCGTCTTCCTGTTGTGTCCACAGTGTTCAAACGGGCCGTCATCCTGGTTTACCGTGACAACAAGATGAAGAGGAGGATGGTGAGTCTCCTTCATCCTCTCCGCTTCTAACCTCCAGCTGGTTTCAACATGTTTCTCCAGATAAGAGTCCTAAAGAATCATATTGTAGGTTTTTATATGTTTCTGCCCATTTAATTGGAACCAGGTTTCCTTTTTACGGTTTTAAAAACTGCCACTGGTGTGTTCAAGGACACTCTGTCTGTCTGAGATTTCAGATGAACAGTAAAATTCAAGTTCATGTCCCCATCAGCAGCAGACCTCCAGCTCTCAGATGTTGTATTCTTCTTGAATGCATCACAGGATGAGAGAGATGAGAAAATAAAGGAAAACAACCCTAAAAGTGAGAATTTGGAAACAATCAGCAGAAACACGTTGATTCTGATTCTGAAATGTGAAATGAACACAGTTTGTAGTAAATGGACAAAACTCCGGTATGTTCCTTTAGTCACGAGAAACAAGAAACCCTGAGTTCACACAGTAACTGCGTAATTATAACAAAATAATAATTTATAATGTGTGTTTTCTATTCTCAGACTGGCTCCCGCTCAGCTGATCTGGACCCCTTCAGGTTCCGCTGGTTAATCCCAGTTTCGGCGGTTCAGGTCAGACCGGCCAACATCACAGGTCAGCGACCAATCACAGTTACTCTGGAGTTATGAACCCATCTGTGTGTCAGTGCATTTACATGAGCTCCACCTTCACCATTAAAGTGATGAACACATGAATGATCAATAATTAGAATCCAATAAAATCATATATATGATTCTGCATCATGAGTACGTTCGGTACTGTAGTTATATTTTGGTGCTGATACTTTTGAAATCAGGACTTGTTCTTGTAAAAGAGTATTTCTACACTGTGTATCACAGAGTCCTTCTGTTTCCAGGCTCAGAGAACCCGTGTGTTTGGGAGCTGGTCCACAGCAGGTCGGAGGTGGAGGGACGACCGGAGACGGTGTTCCAGCTCTGCAGCAGGTAAAAACATCCACGGACACATTAATGGACTTATTGGAGAGAAAGACGGCATGATATCTGAAGGTTTACGTTATGAATGATCAAAGAAAATTTCATTAGATGCTGTAAGTTTCCCTGCCCTGTTTGTATCTTATCTTGTGTGTAGAAATATTGTGTGTTCGATCTTCGTCAGGACATTTTGGGCTCTAAGAGGATTCAGACTCAAGGTTAAGGTTAAAATCAGGTTTAGTTTATGGTCGAGAGAAATAATCGGCAACTATTTTGATAATCAACTACTGATTTTGGGTCAGTTTTAAAAGTCTGTTTGGTATGACTGTAAATGTAACATTTGAAGAGGTGGCCTTGGCCTCAGCAGATCTGTTATCTGCAGCCCTGCTCTCTCTTTGACCCGTCGTGCTGTTTGTGTTTCAGCGGTCTGGAGACGAAGGCCAGCGTGCTGCGAGCTCTGCGCTCTCTCCTCAGAGACCGAGCGCCCGCCGGCTCCCTGAGGAGGACCAGGCTGTCCACGGCGGAGAGGAGCAGCTCCTGGAGGAGGCGGCAGCAGCGATGTCGCTCCGACACCCAGAGGACGACTCATCGGCGGCCAGAGGAGAGCCGCAGACCCGACGGCAGCTTCCTCCAGGGAGAAACCTGCTCGGAGCCTCTGCTGCCCAGCCGCGCCGCCTCCGACTCTGCGGGGAAGAGGACCAGACTCTGCTCCCTGACCAGCGAGCTGGAGGCTCAGCTGCAGAGGCTGAACTTCACCGAGGAGGAGGCCGAGCGAGGAGCTCACGGCGACGGGCGGAGGAGCGAGGAGCAGAGCCGGAGCTCCAGTCTGCGTCGAAGTCCTGCAGGAGAGACGCTGGACTTCAGCAGCCTGCTGGAGAGAGACTTCAGCGTTCAGAGCATGACCTCCATGATTAACGAAGACTGTTTCTACGACACCATGATGGGGATACAGAAGGCTGCCGTCCCCTCGCTGCAAGGCTGACGCCAACACGGAGAAGACTGAAGCCATGGCACTACAGGACCGCTGGAACCAGGAGACTGACACTGAGACTGGACATCAGACCTGCACTGACTGATTTCGTTCACCAGGAAGTTCTCAGACCTGCTGGTCGTCATATTGAACACATCATGCTGCAGGATTCAAACACTAACATGCTGCTGACTGATGGACGAACTTCCATCTCTTCAACATCACGGACGGCTGGAAAAAACCTCCTCAAAAACATCTGGGACCTCTGGCAGCCGTCTGACTGGCTGCAACGATGGCGGCTCCCTCAAGCAGGAAGTCATCACATTTATGGAGACGTGAAGAGTTAAAAACAGCGACCATGTGAACAAACTCAACTAGAGTGTTGAGCCTCTGCCAGGGGAAAACAAGTCTACATGTCACAAAAATACAATCTGAGGGAAACGTTGGAATATTACAGGAATATAATTCTAATTTTGCAAGAAAAAATGTTGAAATATATAAAGAAAAAGTAAATTTTACGAGGAAATGTAATATTATGAGAGGTTATTTTAATAATCTAGACTTTTTTCCCACAAAATTATTCTTGAATTCATCTTTAATTTTTGACCATTTTTTTTCTTCCCCCCCCCCACACATACTTTGTAATTATCACGAGTCACAATGCTCTCTTGTATATTACATATAAATTATGACTTTATCTTGTAAAATTATGGCTTGATTTTGAAATATCACATTTTCTCCTAAAATTATTAACTATTCACAACTTTTTCTTAAAAATATTTCAACTTTATTCTCTAAAGATTATTTTTATTTCCTCACAGCGTCTCTAAACTCCAGAAGCTTCCTTTATGTTTTTCACCCTTTAGGATCAAAGTGATCAACCAACAGGGCTAATGAACAGACCTCAAACTTCCTCGACACTTTCAGGAACTACACTTTTAACTTCTTACTGAGAATTAATAATGAAGAATGATAGTTTTTTAGTAATCTTAAAGAAAAACAGTGATTTTTCTTTTTGTGTTTTTTAAATTGTTTCAGTTTTGAGAAGGACCAAAGTCTGTGGGACTCAATAACTCTGAGTGACCTCATAAACAACCCTTTTTATTGTACATTTTGATTTCATAACGCTGGTTTCTCCTGATGGGAGATTTTCTGTTCCTTCTGTTTGTTCGCGACCTGAAAAACGTGAGCTTGTTGCACTCAGCTGCCTGAACTCCTCGTTCCATTTGTAGCATCATCGGTTGTTCTCGTTGTAAAGATTTCTCTTGTACAGTTTATTTCTCGGCTGTAGTTTTCTGTTTAACAGATATTTTCTTGACAAAAGCAGTTTGGAGTCTGGAGCTGCTGGATCGGACCGAAGCCTTTGTGTATCTGCCAGGTTTATTTGTCGTATTTATATTTTTTCTCATGTTTGTTTTGTGACCGAGGCAGTGTTTCATTTTAAATGAACTTTACAAGTTCTTTTTATCAACTGTTAAAGTATTTGGTAATTTATTTTCTTAAATATTTGTGTACATCTTTTTAAGACTTGATGCTGTTGAAGTCCAATAAATGACAAAGTATTTAATTTAAGAAGATTTATTGTTCTCAACCTTAAGTTTTCTACTCAGCTCATTAAGTTTGATCAGTAAAAACATCAACACACATATTAATCTGAATGTTTCCATGGCAACAGTAATGTGTGTGAGTAAGACGAGTTCATATGGATATCAGTGTGCTCAGGATGTGTTTAGACTAGCTTAGCATAAAGGAAACAGCTGGACGAACCGCGGAAGAGGAGCTCATTAAAATATAAACATTTTCATCTGCCGTGCATGAATCGCATCTGATCGCATGGGTTGTTGAGATATTTCATTTGTCTGTGTGTGTGTGTGTGTGTGTGTGGACTTGTACATCTATCTTTGTGAGAACCAGTTTGAGTTTTAGACCATGGAAGTGAGGACATGTCTGTAAAGTGAGGACATGTTTGCTGGTCCTCACGGTCAGAGACTCCTTCAACGGCTGTTTGAGGTTCAGACTTGGTTTTAAGGTTCAGGTTAGAATTAGGTTCAGGTTCAGGGTAAGGGTTGGGGGTGCGGGGTGGGGGGTATTATGTCAGTGAATGTCCTCACAAGTATAGAAGTACAAACGTGTGTGTGTGTGTGTGTGTGTGTGCTCTTTATTCTCCCGTCAGACAAAAACACTGAAGAGAACAAAGACGAGATTAATTTTCTCCCAGTTCACAGATTTATATTCGGATATATGTTGTATTATTGTGTGATTGTGATTATAAAAATTATTTTTAAGTTCTTTTTATTTGACTTCAGTGTCCCAGGACGCTCTAAAGCTTTTTGATATGAGAACATTTTAAGAAAAGGAATGAAGGTAAGTGTGTGTGTGTGTGTGTGTGTGTGTGTGTGTGTGTGTGTGTGTGTGTGTATGTGGGTGTATGATGATGATGATGATGATGAGTCACTTCAGCTCTTGTTGTCACAGTAACTGCTGTATTGAGGAGAAAGAAAACCCTTTAAAACACAGTTTCATACACATTTAGGCTCGATTAGAGCAGCAGCGTCTCTTCTTCCTCTTTATTAGGAAACACACAAACAAACAATCTCATTAAAGGCACCGTAACTCTCGTAAATCTGCTCAAAGACAACAAGTGTCATAGACATGTAAGACTTTTTAATACCACACAGAATAATATTTAATACCTGGAAAACCAGCACTGACAGTAAACCCTACAATTATTTATGAAGTGCATTCATTTATTGAATTTCTCAGCTGTATATAACAATAATTCATCATCCGTTAATGTGACATGGGCCAGATAAGAGGCAAATCGACTCTTGTCCAACAAGAAAAGACTTTAAATGTAAAAAAAACCCTGTAAATTAAATGAAAGATTTTTTTTACCTTCTTGGGCCTTTTTGTGTTTATTAAGACTTTTCAAGACCTGCGGGCCCTGAAACAGACTGAGGCATGTTATCCGTGGTTTACATTCATCTCCTCTTACAAGATCATATTTATTAGGATTTACTTCTATGTAATCTGCAATTCGTTCATGAAAAGACCAAACAGGAAAATGTCCCAACAGGAGGTCCAGATTTGACCCACGGGCCGCTGTTTGCCCACTACTGCCTCACACAGTCAGTTTGTTGTGTTTGAGCTGCAGGAATGTGCTGACACACACACACACACACACACACCTGGACCACTGTGTGTGTGTGTGTGTGTGGGTGTGTGTGTGGGTGGGTGTGTGTTCTCACAGTAACCGTAGCATGATGGACGTCTCGAGTCTCACGTCTCGGTCAGCAGGTGAGTTTTTGGTTATTAAAGTGCTTTAATCACAGGTTCAGACCTTTTAGAGTCGTCTTGAACCCTCAGGTTCATTATTTAGAGGTCAGAGTTCACGCTGCCTTTTCAACACGACTGCACACGAAATTCAACAGCCAGTTATGTGTTTCGGACTCTGACCTGTTTATCTTGATTGACAATGAAAACAGACTTTTTGAAATAAACTGCTGGGTAAATTTTTTTGCTCAGTTTTTTTAGATAATTAATTTGTGCATTTTACTGAATTTGTGCAATTTACTTAATTTGTGCATTTTACTTAATTGTAAGATTTAATTAATTTGTGCTCTCGTTTTACTTTGTGCTCTCAATTGACTGTCTTCATTTTTGCTCTCAATTTAATATCAAATACTCTGCAAACACCTTTGGTGCAGCTTGAAGTTTGAAGAAGTCCCATCAACAGTTAAAATACACTTGAGATCTCAAAAAAACCTCAAAATCCAAAGTGTATCCGCACATCTCAGTGTGAGTGGGGCTCCACAATCTGAATTGTGCAGACAATAAAACCACCGAAACCTGAAAATGGAACTCGACATTGTGTGTGTGTGTGTGTGTGTGTGTGTGTGTGTGTGTGTGTGTGTGTGTGTGTGTGTGTTTAGCTGAGATAAAGCAGTTCATTTATATTCCTGTCTGCCTGCTGATTGATGGTTAATGGAGCCTCGTGGGGGTTGTTTCTGCCAGATGGTTTGATTCTGCTCCAAACTGTTATCACTGTGACTGTGGGGTCGAAGGTCAAACTGTCTGCTTTAATGTGAAGCTAATTTCAGCCATATTGGATGAAAGGCTTGTGAATCAGAGCCTTATGAACACAGTGTTAATCCATGTGGAGGAATGACTTCTTCATGTGAGAATCTGTAAATTAAAGCAAAAGGTCCTGTTCTTTTTTTCTTCTTTGGCATTTATCTAAAACGGCTGGAAATCCTTTCAGAATAAAAGCACCCCCCCCCCCCCCCCCCGTTACATCACAATTAATACCAATAGGAAACATCCACCTACATACAGTCAGCAGTCGCCTGCACAGTTGAGTTTATTAAGTTTTCAAACAGATGTAATCACTAAAAACACAGAAATGTCAGCAGAGTCTCAGGATCTCTGTTTAATTACAGTAAACACTGTTTAAACTGTCTGACTTATACTGAACACAATGTTAGTTTGTTTAAACCAGATTCTGCAGATTTAATAATTATCATCTATGAATCACATGTTCACTCTCCCGGCCTGGCCGTGATTCCCGTTGTGTTCCCAGTGTTTCTCTTGTGTCTCAGTTTCCCTGCACACCTGTCTTGTGTTTAGATCTCGTTTGCTGTGTCCTTGTGTTTCCCTCCTTCTCCTGTAGCCTACCTGCCCCCCCCCCAGCTGTGTCTTGTTCTTGATTAGTTGTGTGTGCAGATATGTTCCTGGTTTCCCTTTGTTCTCTGGCATTTCCTATCTTCTGCTGCCTCTTTGTGTATTTGGGTCGAACCCCTGTGTTCCTGGTTCCAATCCTGAAATTCACTAAATGATTTCAAAATCAGAAAAAAGCAGCTTTGTCATTTAGTATCAAAATTTTAATTTAATGCCAAACTTTGCACGACTTAAACGATTCATGATACTATTGTATTAAACCACAGTACACCGAGAACTTGTGTGAAGTTTGATGGAGGTGGATTTACTGCAGATTTGTCCTTTAACTGCTTCCTTGCTGTTTAAGCAGTAGGAAACTGAATAACCAAAAGGACAAAAAAGCAACTATGATGATAAAAAAAACTGTGCAAAATGAATCAAAAATACACAAAACACTGTGAAACAAAACTCTGATACAAACACCCCAATGAAAACAACACAAACATTTTAAAATGAAACTGAAAATAAAAATTAAACCAAAAAAACTACAAAAAGAAATTATAACAAAATATATTTAAAAAAAAAAAAAAAAAAAAAAACTGCACCAAAACAGATCTTCAGTTGCCAAGCTTCCATCAAATTGTGTCTGATAGAAATAGGGTAAATGCCTGATAGAAACAGGGTAAATGTCCTCTGCAGCAGCAGGCTGTGGAGGCCTGCAGGCGTCCATTCAAACCTCCAGAGTCTGGTACTAATGGACTTTCTCCACGTTTCACATCAGTGAACAGGAGCAGCTGGATATTAATACAAAGTGTTCAGTATGTGGGACAAACAGTCACACCAAGATCACAGCAGGTCTGAACACTACAGCTCCTCAACATGAGTGCTTATACACACAGCTTAAAGGAAGATAGTGCTGATTTTATAGGCTGTCAACTCAGACACACGGTGCTGAAATGATTAGTCAACATTTTTATAATTGATTGTTCTTTTAAATAAATTATCAAGCAACACAGTTTCTGAAATATCAGGACTTCTAAACCTTTTCTGTTTTCTGACAATGTCTAGACACATCAGTCGTGTGTGTGTGTGTGTGTGTGTGTGTGTGTGTGTGTGTGTGTGTGTATTTTTAGTCTGATTTATCTATTTATTTTTTTATCTTTGGCCCTCCAAAGGAACCCAAGATAAACCTGAAAAGTCACAGCACTAATAAACGGATTTTGTTTTTATGACCTTTTCAATAAATTTTGCAGTTTTTCTGAAAAAGTGAATTAATTTCACAAAAAACTAAATAAATAAAACCCTACCGATGGGACACCCGGTAGCTCACTGGGTGGAGCGCGGCCCTTTGCTATAGGTCATCTCTCTTCTGCCTCCCTGACTTTCCTCCCTTTATCCTCTATCAAAATGAAGCTGTAAAAAGCCACAAAAAACCTTTTCAAATAAAAAATAATAATCCTACAGATGAAACAATCTGTGTGGTCAAACTGTACAGATCGCTTCTTTTTGAGAGGCCACAAGCCAAAATCATTGGGAGCCACTGTTGTGTCTGACCACAGTGCAGAAACTAGAAATTAGAAATCTGCCCGCATTAAAGCTGCAGTCACTCCTGGTTCGGCGAACACGATGACATCATTGCTCTGTATCTCTGGTGGGAAACACTCGTCTTGAGTTCTTATTTGTTAGAAGTCTTTCTATCATCACAACATTAATTAAGCAGTGTTGATGGTTGAAAAGATGCTCACTGGGACTTTAATGTGATATTTTCCCACAGGGAGGCTGGTTGGTGAAACAGGGAGAAAACGTGTGTTTAGTGTTTCCAGTTTGGTGGAAGCTGCTCGTGTCTGTGCAGGTCTGAGGCTGATAAGACCCAGACTGGAGGATTATGGTAATAACAGGCTGCCGCCGACTGACTGCTGGGTCCCATCATAGCCGAACGGGTGGGCGGGCTGCGGACGCTTATCACTGTGTTGCAGTGGGCGATTCTTCACACAGTCACATGATGGCCGACACCTTGATTCACACTGCAGCCGGACAAAGAACAGCTCAGCGGTTTTATTACCAAACTAGAACAAAAATGACAACCCGATAGTGCACGTTGATTGTTCTAAAAGCACAAATGATCCTGTCAGTCGTCTGAAATGTGACCAGCAGATATTATCAGTAATAATCAGTAATGAGCTTTTACCTTCATGCTCAGTATCATTTTAAAGACGTAGTACTGCATTTTTCAAATACTAGTAAAACTCTTTCTGTGACAGTTATCTGTCAAAGCAACGGGACAAAAATAAAATTTTAACGGGTGTCATCCAAATAAAAACAAACACTTGTTTTCAGGTAAATTGCTGCCTTTGTGTGGCCATGGCGTCAAAGGAAACCATTTCTGCGGCGTTGCGTGGCTCTGCCGTACCCCGCCATCAACTCATCAGATAAGAACGCTGCTCTGCGGCTCCTTCAGCAGAGCCAGTGACCTTCATGTTAGAGACAGAAACCTGTTTCCTGAATCAGACTTTGGTCAGTTTTGTTTGTACGAAGGTTTCTTTTATTCTGAGGGAGCTCACAGAAGGAAAAAAAGAAAACAACTGCATCTTTTCCAGGACGTAGAATGGGATGAAACTGTATGTACGGTTGCCAAGGAGACTGCAGGCAGAGGGGGTAGTTAGAGGCTGTTAACCCACACACCCTGTGTTTTCATTCACACTGCTTCTCTCTGCTTCGTCCTCAGGAATCACTTCAGGAGACGCTGCCAAACACACAACACAGGTGAGATCCCAGCTTTCATACAACTTTACTCAGAGAAAATAAATTTCTTCCTTTTTGTTGCAGATTTGGGTTGTAGGAAGGAAGCAATAACTTCACTCTTTTAGTTTTTCCTCTTTCCTGCAGGGGAAAATCAGCTCAGAAGAAGTAAACCCAAGGGACACTGCAGCTTTAAATGGACATAATTGAATGTCAATGATCACCACATCAGCTGCAGAGTAACTAATGCAGGCAATCAGTAAGCTCACACATGCTCGCCCTCCTAAAACAGAAATCAAAAAAACTGAGGAAGAAAAAACGCATTTCCCATCAGCAGCCTCAGCTGTGCGTCCGTCACGCTCCCACGCTCACTTCACTTCTCATTTCTCCTCTGGTTGCAGCCCGCTGGAGCCTGCGCTGAGGAGTTATCTGCTGTCAGGACCTGCCCGGGACGCCGCTGCGCCAACGGGGACCGGAGCTGGACGGGGGGGCTGAGCCATGCTGTCCGCCGCCATTCAGATCCTGGCATTCGCCCTGGCGCTCCTGGGCCTCCTCGGCACCACCGTGGCCACCCTGCTACCCAACTGGAAGGTGAGTATCAATGCCTGGTCCAGCATCATGACCCCCATCTCGCAGATGCAGGGACTGTGGATGGACTGCGTCTGGTACAGCTCCGGCGTCTTCAGCTGCACCATGAAGAACTCTGTGCTGTCGCTGCCGGCGTATCTGCAGACCACCCGGGCCGCCATGGTACTGTCCTGCATGGTGGCGTCGTTTGGACTCTGCCTTGCCTCCCTGGGGCTTAAATGTACCCGCTGGGGGGGCAGCCACCGAGCGAAGGGGCACACAGCCATTGCTGCAGGGGGCTTCTTCATCCTAGCCAGCTTTCTCTGCCTGGTCCCCGCGTCCTGGTTTACCAACGAAGTCATCACCGCCTTCCTGACCACGGACCTGCCAGACAGCAGTAAATATCAGCCTGGAGGAGCTCTGTGCGTGACGTTTATCTCCGCCGGCTTCCTCCTGGCTGGAGGGGTCATTTTTTGTTTATCGTGTCCTGGAAAAAGAACAGGGCGACCGGACTACACTCCCGCCGCCGACCCTGACAGACTTCTGCTGTACCGAGACGAGCAGCGGAGGCGGGAGCTGCAGACGGAGCGCGTGCAGCCCAAAAACCGGCAAAACAAGACGGTTCATATGCAGCTGGACAAAGTGAAGCAGGAGAAACCTCCCCAGGACAAACCTAAACAGGATCAGGAGCAGAAGCTCTACTCGTCTCCATCCAAACTCCCTCAGAAGGACATCAAGGACAGCTACAGCCTCCAGGAGTATGTTTAATCTTCACAGCTGAGTGGTGAAATATGGAGTTTTCAAATGAGGCTTTCTGGCTCAGAGGAAGGGGGAGGTGGGCTGGGGGAGGTGTGTTTGAGGGGGAATAATTACCAAATGTTGGAAACGATAGATTGTGGATTCAGCCAAATGTCTCAGAAAGGAGACGAAAAAGCGGAGAACGGGACGTCTGGGAGGAAAAGATGTGCTTTAAAAAACTGCAGAGGCACCAAACACTGTAAATCCCTTAAAAACTGCCTGCAAATCTGCCGCAGCTTTTCCATACCAAAGGTCTGAAGGCAAAAAAAAAGATGCTGATCATTTTAAAAAAAGCAAAAATCTGAGCTCTGCCTGAAATTGAGAAGCCATCATTTTCCGGCTGTAGATGCTGTCTGCCTTCTGAGATTAACCAGTGCTCGAGCAGGGCCGGCCCAAAGCTTTCTGAGGGTGTGAACAGGATTCAACCACCCAAACCAAATCAAAAATACATGCGAAATTTCAAACAGTAGCTGTGTTGTAGAGATTTGTTTGTCAAAAAAACGAGGGCATATTGTAACTTTGAGATACACTTTATGATTTTGTTATAGAAATCTAAACTTTGGTATATAGCCCCCAAAAGGCCAAAATGAGCATGGACGTCAGAAACTCTGACCAGCTGTTCAGAAATATTTACACAGATTAACTGTTAGATACACACAGTAACATAATCTAACTGCACTGACAAAACCTTTGCTTGATAATGTGACTCATTTTAAAATGAGGAGTAAAAGACGTGGTTAATACATGTGACCGACACTGTTTTAAATTTCCCTTTACAAAAAGAACAAAATATACCTCATATTACAAAACATTGTGCTAATGATGTCAGACTAAATTACTATATACACTTTATAGTAACTTTACAAACAGCTGCTGCAACCCAGTCTGGCCGAAGCAGTTTTTTAGGGAAAATTAGTTTTGTTTGAGTTGAGGATGTGAGAGTAACAAAAAATCCAGGCCTAACTGCTTATTAATTTCCTACACGTACATTTCCTACAAGTAATAATATCAGATTTACATTCAAAGATGTTAACTGTTATAATATTGAGCACTCTTGTATAAGATATATTATGTTTTGTACAGATCTTGGAGTGTATCTCAAATTAAAAAATCAATAGAGAAATCCAGCAATAGTTCATGTTTCCAACCTGTTTCATAGCCACCTGGTGGCTAAAGTCACTTCTGTCACGTCTGCTTTGGGCCGGCCCTCAACTGAATATCTGGAAAACCTTCCCGAGCCTCGGTGCATGCCGTCCATGCTTTAGATGCTGCTTACAGCCTAAATGTAGTGAAAGCTGCCACCATAGAATGAAGCAAAAAAAACACTGTAGAAAGATTAAAAGTCCAGATCCAAAGTGTCAAAACGACGGCATCCACTCCGTCTTTTCCCGGTGGTTCAGGAGGAGGCGAGAGGTGTAGAGCAGCATGGAGAGGGGTAATGATGCTCTTTGCTTTCCCATTATCCTCTCACCACGGTTGGATGCACACTGCACACACACCCCTCCACCACCCTCCCTCAGCTGTATGAAAAGGACATCCATTCATTTGCAGGATGTAACTTAAAGCCAAATGGACACCGGACAGTCAGCAGTAATGTGTAGGCTACATTTGGGGGGTGCTTGTCCTCTAACCTGAGGTGAGCTGTCAATCAAACCTGCCAACTCTTCTTGGAAATAAAAGGAAGGAAACTGCTGAGCTGAACGCCCACACTGCCTCTCAGGAAAAAAAAAAAAAACCCATTTAGAAGAGAAAATAGAGTCGATTCATCAGTGCTGCAGCAACGTTTCTGTCAAACCTGACAGCTAATGAAGAAAACAGGACACGTTCAGGCACGAGCAGCTAGAAAACTCCAGCAGCTAGAACAATAATGTAAAAAATCCCAGCACCATGTATAAAGGACACAACAGGCATCAACAGAATAATCCGTTCATTCTGTGGCTCAGTGCTGCTTTGGAACTCAAACCTTTTTTAATTTAAAAAAAAAACAAGACCATTTGGATGGTTTAAAATACTTTCTGAACACTGAGGTCACACCATTTTTCAAACGGCTTTATTTGACTAATATTTAGACTGATTATAAAAGAAATCCCCCCTGGTCATATATTTGTATTTGTTTTCTCTCCATCTACATATTGTGTAGTTGCGTCCTTCTGAACTAAATTATGTTATTTGAAAATATGAAAATCCAGAATCAGTTTAAAAACACTAAAATCATTGTGTTTTGCCTTTTAATAGTGATTTTTATTTTATTTATTTTTTTTGTGCAGTTATCTTTTAGCAGGTCTACAGCTTTTGTAAGAGACAAGTAAAATAACTAACAAGGGCTACGAAAGTGAACAAAGCCATACTCAGTATATCGATTCAGTCGTTTATTTTGGGAGTATGTTTTGTAACTTGACTTGCTCCATGTCGCCACCTACTTGTCAGAAGGTCATCGGTGCAGTGAGGGGTGTTTTGGTGATTTATGTAACATCGGAGCGCTCTGTTCAGTTTCCAGCGTTTCTTGACAGAATATGATTGGCAGGTTGTCTGAGGGCAGCAGAAGAAACACGTCCAATAAAGGCTGAGACAAAACTCAAAAAGACTAAATACAGTCCTGCTGAACCTGCAAATCACGTTTGTTTGCATTTTATTTCATTTTGGCTCTGTCATATTCTGTTGCGGTAATTGTTTTGGGTTTCTTTAAGTTTCTTTGCTTGGACAAAATGAACTCACGCAAATATAATTACCTCACTGATAAATAAGAAGTTTAAAGGGGTGATGATCACATGTTCAGTTACTGATTTATTATCTTGGAACAAAACTCAACAATGCGTTAAACATTCATATTTAAAATCCGAATGTAAATTAGTGAGATGGTCATGTTTCAGTAAAGAATGATCACTATGTTTTCATCTGTCAACAAATAAAAACAGGTCTGAACTGACACCTTTGCTGGCCTCTTTATTTTATTATTATTATTATTTCTTCTTCTTCTTATTATTATTATTATTATTATTATTATTATTATTATTATTGATAATTATAATATTAATGATCATAATAATAATATAATATCATTATTATTATTTAAATAATAATTATTTTATATTTTTAAAAATTGTGTTATTCAAAGTAAGATTTTGATTTCATTTCTATAGTTAATAGTGCAGTATGTTATGTCTGGTAAACCTACTTTTAAATAAGTGAAAGATCTGACTCTTTACCCACCAATGTCAGTTAGTCTGCATCCAGTGCAGAGACGGGTCGAAGCACCATCAAAAGTATTTCTCTTCACTAAGTGACATCTGAAATTCAAACTGTTTCAGTCTGAGGTCATTTTTGCACTTTGGTTTCCCATTCACAAAAGCATCGGAGCCCTTTAATTGTACACTTTCAAATGTATAACTTATAACTTTTAATCACTTTGAAGGTGGAATGTGCAGAAATAATCCACTTTACAGGTTAAAACAAGTTAATTTTATCCTTTAACAGAACAACATGAAGTCTGAAATATCATCTTTTATAACTTTAAGGAGAGTATGAATACATCATTGGATTATTAGGGCATTGATACTTTAAAAACTAAAAACTTGCTTGAACGTTTGTGACTGTGTTTGGGTTTTTATCACCGATACATGGTGTCGTTTTTGTCTTTAGCTCTAGTAATAATTAAAACACATGGAATAATAAAACCTCCTATCACACAGAAAGCTCCAGATCCAGAGGAGCATGAAGGAGCTGATGTTCAGCTGTCTGTGTCCCCACAAGTCTGTAAAAAAAAAAACACGTTCAACTTTAACAAAACATATTCTTAACATCATTTAGGGACCAAAACTCATTTTAATTTAACCAGTTCGAGCCCAGAAAGACTCTCATGAACACACAATGTGATTTCCTGTAAATGGAGGGTAGGGAACCTTGAAAGTGAAAGGAAAAGTGTTCAGTCAGTCAGACTCCATTCTGAGTGAACAGAGCAGAAGGAGGAGAACTGAGAGTCCAGGCAGGTGAGTGTTAATGCAACATGTTGTTATTTATTTTACTGTCAAAGTCTCTGAGTCAGTTTTTGTCCCTGTGGACTGTAGAGTAAGAAATGTTAGTAAAGTCAACACTTTGATTCATCTGAGGACACAAAGTCCTGATTTGCTGAGTAATCCGCATGAAACCTGCCATAACCCAAGAAAACCTGCACAGATTTAAAGACAAGTGAGCAGATGGAGTTCAGGCTGCTTTATTACACTGTAGATATACTGTGTGTGTGTGTGTGTGTGTGTGTGTGTGTGTGTGTCTTGGGTGTGACTCTTGAACAGACTTGTTTCCAGATTATTGTGCTCTGAGTTATGGGGCTCCATTTGTGCCAAAAGGTTGTTGCATGCAGACTGTCTATATCGACTGAACATGTGACAAAACATTTGTCCGTTTCCTCTGACTGTGCTGTTTTGCATGTCGACCTGATATTTATTCAGATATGAGCTCAGAGTTTCACTGTATGTGTCTGTTTGATTCTCCAGCCATGGGAGGAGAACCGTCCAAACCTGCTACAACACGTAAGATTGCTTGAAAAAAACATAGATCACAGTCCTCTGACTGTGCTGTTTTGCAAGATGACCTGAAATGTCATCCTCTTTATCATTCCTCAGCAAACATTGTAACATTGAATGAATGTTGTTTGAACGTCCAACCAAGACATCCTGTTATGGTTAAAAAAGTATTTCCCAAATAAAAACCTATATTAACTTTACTTTTAAGGCTATTTAGACCTGTTACCGACATGAGAACATAATCTTAAGTGGATGGTGATTTCGAGGAAAACTTGTCTTACAGTGGTGTAACTGAATAAACACACCTGTGATAAAGTGTCATGTAATTCAGAAATTCTTACTGAATCACCACCTTACTGTTAAATAGGTTGTGGCTCAAATGCTATATTCAAATTCAGAGATAATTTGGTTTATATCAAAATGATACCAATACTGGGCTAGATAGGTCTATCTATAATATTTAGTTTAATTACGAATACTTTAAATCAAGCATTAATACTTGAACTATTACTCAAACAAAATACAGCATTCAGGGTATAAAGTACATTATGGTACTTTTTTTAATGCTACCCAAAGTACAAATCCCATTCCCCCAGTCCTTGCAGGTGCATGTTTGAGGTGAACACCCAGGGCTGCTTCCATTTCACCATCTGTGACCTTTGAATATCTCTCCACAGCAGCTGGAAAGAAGGCACAACAAAAAAAATAATATTCATATTTACAGAGCGTATCTTCTGTGTGAGGAATTGTATTCATCCGATAGCGGTAGCGTTGCAGGGAGCTTAGGTAAGGAATCCGTTGTGGCACTTGGGCACGATGAACCCCCCAACTCTCGAATTACTTTAAACAAGATTGAGCGGAAGTCAGATCTTTGAGATCTGAACAGATATAACGATGGCACGCTCAGGAAGACCATCGACCCATGACACAAGTGTTCTGGGATGCCATTCCTGGAGGCTGAGGTAGCAGCACCAACCCTAAAGGAATGTCAGGAGTAATGAAGGGGAGAAATGCCAGACGACTGGTGGAACCAGGACGAAACCACTTCCGTCTGGACTCGGAGATAAAGGGAGGATATGACGATGCAATGCTCTTGAATTTCCGGAAGGATGTCTCAGAATGAAATGAGGAGTGGATGTGGAGTAAAAGACGGCTGTAAGCGAGTGAGAATGAGAAGCAAGACAGAGTCAGAGATAAAATCTACACAGAGAACGTATCGGTGTGTGATGGAGTGCCAGATTAGGCAGTGCATGAATGGCGTGATGGATGGGCCATTGGGAGCATTCTTTGTTTATTATGTCTATGGTTGCGTGGTTGTCCGAGTGTATGAGGATGGATTCACCGGGCCATTCGTGGCCCAACAGAAAAGCTGCAGCTATTATAGGTTAGAAAACGGCAAAGGAAATGACTTGGCATTCACTTGCATGCTCCAGGGGCCATTCCTCAGCCTGACTACTTCCAGCAACCAACACAGCTTGTGTTGGTTGCAAATCATTTTGCATTGTAGAAACCCCCAAAACTGAGGCATCAGTGAACAGATGGATGCCGTGTGGTTGAGTTAGTAATTCATTGTAAAAGAAAATGGTGCCGTTTGGGTAGGTGAGAAGGTTGAGCTGAAGACGGAGTTTGGCACGGCTTGAACTGTCCTGTAAAATGGAGTTCAAGGGTGGTGGGATTATTTATTTATCTATTAATTAATATATTTTTATCAGTCTGTTATGAGGGCGCGCAGGGCGGGTGTGGTCTCCGCCCAGAAGCTGGCATGGAGGAAGCTGCACTGGGACATTTGTACATTCGGCGCCGTTCAAGTTATTGCATATTGTGTGACCTCTTTGGTGCATGATGGTTTTGCCTTTTGATCTATGACATTGGAAGATAGGGAACAGGGAAGATAACGGATGGGACTGACGATGCTGGCTTGAAAGGATGAGTGCTGAAGCGGCTGTTGACGATAAGTGAGAAAGCTGAAGCTCTTGTCTGGGCTTGATGTGGCTTGGCGTGGGCGGGAATGGAACAGGACGAGGTTGGGTGAGACGGGGCACCACGTAATGAGCATGGTAGGGCTGCACGAGTGCTGAAGTTGCAGCACTAAATTTCATTGTCAAGTGTGCCTTTTAGTATGTGTCCTCATTAAACTGCTGAAGACGGATTTCGGAGGTAAGGTGGATGTGAAACGAGGGCCAGATTAAGGATGACGGTCCTTGTGATCATCGATTATCACCGATACATGGTGTCGTTTTTGTCTTGAGCATTTTAAATTGGAGTGTTTTTTCGAAACTCACCTGCACCTTGCATATGCATCTCCTGTCAAAGTCGGCAATGAAATGATGCGTTAGAGGCCAGAGGGATCATTTGTAGTGTTATGCGCAAAAAAAAAAGTAGTTCCTGAATGGAACTTGAGGAAATGCTAGAGTAAACCCGATGTTTTAGTCCGCATGTTGCTCCTATACATGATAGCATATTGCGTTGAGAATAATAGCACTTTTTTCATGTGTAAACACTACCATTCACACTCATTCAACGTTATATCGTTGCTATTATAAACAGTGTTTATTCGGTTACACCACTCTAACATATGTTTTCCTTGAAATCATAATTTCCCAAAGATTGTGTGTTCATGAATGCAAATGGATGAAATAAAGTCACGTTGTGACTCGACGTCTACTGGACTTGTTGGCCTCGAGGAAGGTCAAGGAAATGTTTGCTGGGATCCTCCTATGTGTAATACAGTTGTGCGTCCTGTGATTGTGAAACTTCCTTTTGTTTGTGCTTGTTTTAAATAGCAGCATTGTGCTCATTGCAGAATAAAGACCAAAATGATCATCGCAAAAACTGACACCAACATAGCAAAATTAATCGTGTTAAGAAGCTTTATCTTTTTGAGATTTTGTGTGTTTAGTATTTAGTTTAGTCTGAATTATTTAAAGCCTGGGTTTTGTTTTTCCTTTAGTTATTAGTTTTTCTGATAATTGATTTTGATGGGTTAGGGTTATGTTTGGATGAGTTTATTGTCACTCTAATAGTTTTATTACACTGATGTCTATCACACTAAGCCTGTTTTATATGTTAAATAACTTGTTTGAATTATCACATTTATTTAGTTATTTAATAATGTCGGCTTTTATACCTCAATGAAACCTCAGTTCCATGGTATTAACATAGATCTTTTTTTATGGCAGTTTAAATTTTTTTGCATGATGACTATGCTCTCACAATCTTTTTTCTTGTGTGAACATGTGTTTGTGTTTGTCAGCTCTCCGTCAACCATGGAGGACAATAAACTGGGGGTGAGTTTGTCTACACCTTGTTCAATATCTTTCTTGTGATGGATCTGCACCTGGGCATCAACAGAAAATGGAAACTGTATAAATGACAGTTTAGTCTGTACTCTAATGTAATGTTTCCCTCCCTGAGCAGAGACAAACAGAGCGCTCTGAAGTCTGTGAATGACTACAAACCTCAGACTGAAGGCCAGCAGCTCAGGATTCTTCTTCATGGGCCGGTTGGAGCTGGAAAGTCCAGTTTCATCGACTCTGTTAACAGTGTCTTACGAGGCAGAATGTACAAACAGGCTTTGGTGGATAACACCTCTGCTGGCTGTTTCACCAAAAAGGTATGAAGAACTTTTGATTGTGTTGATACAGAAAAAATCTCAAATTCATTATGTCATATAAAAACATTTCAAAGCTTTATGAAACTTGCATTTGTATTGGTTTTATATTTAATACTTTTCAAGCAAGTAAGTATCAGCAGTAAAGTACAGAAGTATTCTCAGCTTCATGTAGTTAAAGTATCAGCAGTAAAGTTGTGGTTGTGCAGTAACTGATATCTGGTTCTCTGTCACATTATCAGACTGTTGATCCTGAAGCATCAGTGTTAGAGCAGCATGTTCCTGTTGGAGCTGCTGCAGGTGGAGACAGTCTCAACTACTTTATATACAGGCAGCTGCTTCAGTCCAGGGGTCCCAACCTAGGGGTCGGGGCCCTTAGGCTGGGAATATATATATAGATACTGCAATCTCAAAACTGTCCAAAGACTGAGTTACCTGTCAGTCCATATTTCACGTTTACTCCTCTTGGTTTGACTGTAAGGAGTCAGTGTGAACATTAAAACAGACCAGAGCTTAAAGGCAAGAAGGTTTTTTCCCCTGAAACTTGTGAAGCAGCGAGGCAGTTAATGCTTCCTGCTCTCTGTGGCAGTTTGAAGAGATAAAATCCATAGAATGAGAAGTAACTAAACAAAATTGATGAATCCAGAACTGCGGAAGAGCAGAACTAATACGGTTTACTTTACTATACCCTTACTGGGTACTGATGTGTCTATTATAAGGATCATAATAACTTTTCTCCTAATGTGCGTTATAGTACACAATCTACAAGATCAATAAAGGAGGCCCAGAGAGCTTTTACCCTTTTGTCTTCAATGACATCATGGGGCTGGATCCAACCAAAGGTATCCTTGTGGACGACGTCAAACTGGCTTTGAAGGGACATGTGAAGGATGGTTACAGGGTACGTTGCTGTCTACAAAATTAGTTAATAATGGTTATTTTGAATTGTATATTTATTTATACATATGACAACTTGTCATTTAACTGGATTTAAATGTCTTTTCCAGTTCAATCCTGAATCTAAGTTGTCAAAGGATGATCAATTCTACAACGAATCTCCAACTGCCAACGACAAGGTGCATGTCCTGGTTTGTGTCATTGATGCCAACACAGCATCTCAAATCAGAGACGAAACTGTGAAGAAGATTCGGGACATCAGGATGGAAGCCAGTGACCTGGGTGAGAACAGAAACTCTGTTCATTCTTCTCTACAACAGGTTTTTAATAGATGGGAGGATAGAGTATCAAACACTCACCTCCTGTAGCTGGCTGTAGTTTCCATAATCACAGAGAAACAACAGCTGTGGTCCGTTTGTATTCATGTCGGTTATTCAGTAGTTTTGTGTTCTGGCAGGGATTCCTCAAGTGGCCATTCTCACCAAAATTGATGCGGCCTGTCCTGAAATCAAAGAGGATTTAAAGAATGTCTACAAGGTCGAGTCCCTGAAGAAGAAGGTCTGTTTTTAATTAGTAATATATGCAATTTCCACAGATATGGAATCACAGAAAGTTGTATGCTGGCTAACTGCAAATGGCATCGTCAACACTTACAGTTTGACAGTGAAGACCTACCACTGCCTTTCATTTTAAAATGCACGACAGATCGGTCATGTCTGGCCAATAGCTGATCCGCTCAGTAAGGCCAGTATCGGTCCAGCTGATCGTATCGGTGCAGCGAGCACAAAAGACTTGATTGTTCTGAGCTCTGAGCTGTAGTCTCTCAACAGAGATGTTGTGGTTTTTTTAATCATAGATGGAGCAGTTCAGTGCAGATGTGGGGATTCCTATGAACTGCATCTTCCCTGTGAAGAACTACCATGAAGAAATTGACCTCAATAGTGACGTTGACCTTCTGATCCTGAGCGCCCTGAAACACATCATCAACTTCGGAGAAGACTTTGTTAACTTCAAAAAGTTTGAACCTGTTTCTGAAGGTTCAGACAATTATGCTTAAACGTTAAAAAAATTGAAGAAAGATGGCTGAATTTCACTATTCCTTATTCACCTTTTGCTCATTTGTTTGCTTGATTTTTAAAGGAATTTGCTGTATAAACAACTTGACCCCACTGAACGGAAACTCCATCCATTTGGGGGAAATGTGTTTTAAATGACGCAGAAAACATGGCATTTAACTTTTCACTCAGTGTGAACATCATATACTTCCAATAAAAAGCTGCATTTTCTGCACAAATGTCATCACTATTATCATTTAAAACTATGTTTCTTTTTTTATGAGATTCATATTTACTCGACATGGCCAAGCTGTCATCTTGCAAGTTAGACAGCAAAGCACCTTAAACTTTTCATATTGATTTTCATGTTGATTTTCATTAACTTTATGAGCTAAAACAACTGAATTAGATCCTTGTCAGACCAAAGTGAAGCTTAAATGTCATTTATGCATCTTTGTCTGCTCTTATATTAATGATGAAGGGTTTTAATAACTTAACTTTGTTTAATCAATAAACCTGAAGCCTAATCTTACAAATTTTGGGGCAAACCATCAATTTTACATTTCAAAGTCAATTTCCCAGTCACACTGAGTACTACTGTAGCTTCAGTGGCTGAAAAAATGACTCAAGTGACATTATTAATGAAGGGCGATGTTGAATTGCATTTTTGGAAGTGTATTCTGCCTTTACTGCTTTGACTTTGATCATTTGTTAGAAATCTGTCACCAGCGAGTCATCCAACTTTATGGAAGTGTAACACTTAATGCCTTAAGGAAAGTTTGAGGCCTCAAATTCAACATTTCAGGGCACCTGAGTTTATATGAGGGTCTGCGTAGAAATTACTTTTTAAGAGTTATTTTAGCTGCTAATGACTTAGACTTAGACAGGTTTTATTAACATTAAATGTACAACCAGTGTACATTGAACGAAATTTCGTACCAAAGGCCGAGGACCAAACAGCATTGAAATAATAAAATATACACTGTAAAAATACAATAAAATAAAAATAAAAGACTATGTACAATATAATACAGACATATTACTATATAAATATTATGAGGTGCATATAACAGAATATGGCAGTAGCCTGTGGAGTAATAAAAAAGTGCAGGTCCAACAGGTATAATTGATTAACAGGTGCAAATCTACAGTGTACAGCTTGGAGTGACATGTTCTCTGGACCACAGAGTCCCAAGACCTGTCACCAGTGCACTAGAGAACACAGTCCTACAAAAGTGCACGCTGAGGTAGGATAGAGGTGGTAATAATGTCATTGTCCAGTTATTTGTTCAACAGCCTGATAACCTGGGGGAAAGCTGTTGCAGAATCTTGTGGTTCTGCAGTGGATGCTACAAAATCTCTTTCCAGAGACTAACAGGGTGAACAGTCCATGATGGGGGTGTGAGGAGTGTTTTTGGGTTATTCCTGGCTCGGGTTAGCAACGCTTTGGTGCAATATCCTCCTGAATGGAGGGAAGAGAAGACCCAATAATCTTCTCCGTCATCCTCACCACTCCTCACATTTTTCCAATCAGAGGCCCTGCAGCCTCCACACCACACAGAGATGCAGCTGGTCAGAATGCTCTCTATGGTGCTTCTGTAGAAAGTAGTGAGGCTGGGCGGGGGCAGGTGGGCTCTTCTCATTTTCCGCAGGAAGTACAAATGTTGCTCTGCCCTCTTAACCAGTGATCCAGTGTTCACAGACCAGGGGAGGTTGTCTGTAATGTGCACAACCAGGAACTTGGTGCTGCTGACCACCTCCACAGCCATGTTGTTGATGAGAAGAGGAGCATGACTGGGCCGGTTCTTCCTGAAGTCGACAATGGTTTCTTTAGTTTTGTCTACGTTCAGAAACAGATGATTGTCTCTGCACCAGCCCAGCAATAGCTTCACCTCCTCTCTGTAGGCCAAGTCATCATCCTCCCTGATGAGTCCCACCACTGTTGTGTCGTCAGCAAACTTCACAGTGTGTTTTTTGTGAGACCTGGGGACGCAGTCGTGAGTCATCAGGGTGAACAGCAGAGGACTCGGGACACATCCTTGAGGGGGGGCTGTGCTGAGGGTGATGACACTGGAGGTGTTCTGTCCGACCTGCACTGACTGTGGTCTGTCGGTGAGGAAGTCCAGCAGCCAGTTGCACCGATGGGTGCCGAAACCTAGCGGTCCCAGTTTGTCTACCAGATGCTGAAGAATGATGGTGTTACATGCTGAACTGAAGTCCAGGAACAGCATCCGCACATGAGCATTTTTCTTCTCCAGATGTGCAAGGCTCAGATGAAGGGTGGAGGAGATGGCGTCCTCAGTGTAGCAGTTTGGCCGGTAGGCAAACTGGAAGGGGTCGAATGTTTGAGGGACTTTGGAGACGATGTGCTCCTTTATTAGCCTCTCAAAGCACTTCATCATGATGGAAGTGAGTGTGATGGGCCGGTAGTCATTCAATGATGTTATATTGTTCTTTTTTTTTCTTTTTTTAATCATTTTATACAGATCTCTTGTGGGTTATACACTGGAAATATATGTGTTTTATATAGGCATATTATAGATCCTTAAATATCAGACACAATTTGTATATAGATACACTAGTGTTCATACCTCTGTTTATATGTGATAATTGTCTTGTTTTAAATATCTCTTTTAAAGCTATTTAGTGGATTACACGTTCTCAGAACGATCCCAACAAATCTTTAGATCCAAATAATATGTTGCTTTGTTCATGATAATCAGATCTGTCTACAGTGCCTAGAATTCTTTTCTGTGACATAAAGTTGGATCTGTGATTTTGAAAATGTCTCCAAACCTCCACTAAATGGTGTTGACATTCAAATTGATTTGATATGATGATTTTATGATATTTATTTTTATAAGGAGTTCTGCTTTATCCCTACTCGAAGTTGTTGATGGAAACCCCCTCGCTTCTGTGGTTTATAGTAAAGACAAACATTTTATTTAAAGTTTCACCATGTCAGCCGAACCTCAGAGGCCTCGGCCACATCAGTTATCCCATTATCAATAGTGAATCAATAGAGAATAATTTGAATCAGTGTTAAGAGACTAAGATTCTGAATTTAATAATAATTTAATAACCCTAATCAATGTTCTCCCAAGAAAATAAAATGTATTTGCTCAAAATTAGAAATGTTATTTTAACTTACTGTAAAAAATGTAAAATTAATTTGTCCTGCAGTTGAAGTTTATTAATTAACTTACTTGAAAATATATCAAGTAATATTCCTAAATTCCTAAATTTCCTGAAACTTTAACCAGTCAATCCTATACTATTATTTTGTTGTTTAAACTCTTGGAAAGGTATTTAATGACAAAATGGAAATAAAAAGCACGTTACCCAACCTATTTCCTGATGAATCATACAAACCATTAATGACATGGATGTAGTTAGATGAACTTGATGATTCTTGTTTTAATATTGGATCTAATGTAGCTAAAGATTATTAATCCTAGCATTAAAGATGATGCAGAAAGTAAAAGTATCAATACAAATAAACAGTCCATGCTTATACGGTAGTAGAAGAAAAATGTATTGACACAGCTAAAACATTTAAGATTAAGAAGCAATTAGAATGAAATAGATATGTTTACCGAGTGTGTGGTGACACCACTGACACCCATTTGAAATCAGTTCCTACCCTCTGCAATGTTTCTTTAAACAGCTAAAGTCATATACAGCATATATAAGACTGGAGATAGACAGATATTTCCAAATTACAGACCTGTTTCTTTGCTCTTACAGTTCTCTGAAATACTAAAGAAAAATTATTCTATAAAAGACTGAATGATTTCATCACTAAACATAATGTACTGGATGAACAGTAATACGGATTTATATTGAATTGAATATTTGTAGTGTGGGCCCGATCCTTCGTCATCTTCTTCTTCCAGTTCCGTCTTCTGCTGGTTCTTGTTGTGCCCACATCCAAAGCTTGATCTTACTGGTCTCATCTGGATCTTAAGGATTCTTCTTAGGCACTTTATTGATAGTGGTCTTTGTCCTTCTCACGGTCTTGGTTAAATAAAGCAGCACTGATTTCACTTTGGAGTAGGAAGTTCTTATTTTTGTCGGCCGCTGTAGCACACTACAGCTCCAGATGTTTTCGAGCTATAAAAGGCTGTCCCTGACTTCAGCCCAGCAGCTCAGGATTCTTCTTCATGGGCCGGTTGGAGCTGGAAAGTTCAGTTTCATCAACTCTGTCCAAAGTGTCTTACGAGGCAGAATGTACAAACAGGCTTTGGTGGATAACATCTTTACTGGCTGTTTCACCAAAAAGGTATGAAGAACTTTTGATTGTGTTGATACAGAAAACATCCCAAATTCATTATGTTGTATAAAAGCTTTGCGATAAAAGTGGTTATTATAATTATTATTACTATTACTATTACTACTATTACATACTTTTCAAGCAAAGAGTACAAAGTGCCTTCGAGAGGTTTCCTTTGCAGCTGAAGGAAAATACAGTTTGGAGTTGAGGAGTTTGGACAGACTCACTGCAGTTTGGCTGGTATTTGATGTACAAGTTAATTGATATACTTTTGTTTCTTTATCTTATTTACTTACAATGATTTGACAAGTTATTAGTTTCATGTGACCTACAAATGAATGTTTTGGAAGGATCATGAAGCATACATTGCTTTTCATATTCACTTGCTGCAGTGAAAGTGTCCCATAGACTGTTGATGATGTTCCTGTACTTTAATTGTCAATATATCTTTATGGGTGTGGACTAGAAACAGTTTGTTAGATCACTTTCATTTCCTTTAGCTAGTATTGTTTTTTCCGTTTCCTTGTGAGAGACCTGGCTGCTGATCTATATGCTACACTGCCGTAATCTAACACAGTTTTTATCAAGGCCACATACATTCTTTTCAGCAATGAGCAACTTGCTCCCCATCCCTTACCCATCAAACATCTCATCACATTTTTTTCTGTTTTCATTTTTCTTCTATTTTCCTGATATGGTCTGCCCGTGTTAACCGTAAATCAAAAAGAACTCCCAAAAATGTAAATGTTCCAACCCTTTCTAATTCTTTCACATACATCTTTATCTTAATCCCTTCCTCTTTTCTTTTCCTGGTAAAAAAGACTGTAGGACCTACACCCCCACGCATATCCCCACTCCACCACCTCATCGATTGCTCCTTGTACTTTCCTGATTGCATGCTCCATGTTCCTTCCTCTTTTCCTCAAGGAATTTTTACATACATTGGTGGTTAGTAGAATGAGCTGGTAAGGGGCACGGGACTGACGGCACAGCTCCGAGACTGACGATGGGGCTCCAGGGGGGCATCAGATCATGCTTGACAGTTATCTGACCTGCTATAGCTGTCAGTTTTCAAAAAAGTGAGTTCTAGTAAACCCAGAACTTACTGGTATAAAAAACAGGACACTGGTGTAAAGAGAGCGGTGAGTTTGGAAAGTCCCGAAGACACTGGTGTAAATTTCTACAGGAGGAGGACAGACAAATACACCAATGAAATTGAAGGAGATTGAACTTCTTTGGGAGTTTACACCATTGTCTCTGGGCATATATTTGACAGGTTTTAAAAAAAGGAAGAGGTGGTTTCCCCCCAAGCCACAGGTTATATAAAGAGTGGCTTTTTGAGCTGAAATCATTCAGGTTCCAGGACTTCACTCCAGTTTATTGCTGTTACATGCCTGTACTCAATAAAATAAATATGAGTATTTTTGAAACTCCATCAGGCAAGTGGGCAAGAAGACCCTTTCTGGTCCACATCTGGACCTTTTTTGACCCAACAAGATCATGGCAGAGAGTGGGCACAGGTGAGATGCTTTATATAAAACATACAGAGACTACGACGTGAACGGTGATTTATAATAAGTCGCGGATCCTATAAAAAATATAAAATACTTGTTTGTCTTGCATGTCTGAAAGCTCACTAAAAATCAGCTGGAGACCAACGATGGAGAGGAGGAAACGATGGAGTAACGTTCTGTCTGATCAGCTGTTAACACATCCGAATCACACAGGCCACCAAAGTGACTGTCAACAGATTCTTATTTCACTGGTTGCACAGTAAATGGAAATATACAGATAAATGTACATGATACAGAGCTGCTGGCCTCCGGTAACATCGAGACCTAACATTACACGGAGTAGGAATCTAGCTGGTGTGCAGGAAACTATTTATGTTGCAGTTGCAGAACTATTTGTGTTGGTTTCTTTATTTGTAAATAAATAAATAAATCATAATCCGTTGTCACTTATTACTGTTAACTAATAAATGAGGCTTGCAGAACTGTTGTATAGAAGCAATTATCCTCCAGGTGGAGGACTGGGAAGGAATAAAAGAAACAGCACCACAATCACACTCTTTTGTAAAGGTTTTTCCAACTGATATCCAAACACAAACTTCCAACACTGTGACCTTAAAACTCTGTACATATATGATAGTCACAAAAAAATTTAGAAAAACACTAACAATTTTCAATTATTTCAGATAAAACGAAAAAATATGACAAATTGAAAGACGTATTTTTACTTCACCTGATTTTTTTTTTAACACGTGGCGCAACTGTGGAGCCAATTTGAGTTCAGTGAACTCATTGACATGTTCAATAATGCAGTTTGGGATGATTTGAGCTTTGTGACATGGCACGTTATCCTGCTGGTAGTGGCCATTAGAAGATGTGTACACTGGGGTCATAAAGGGATGGACGTGGTTTGACAGGAAAATAGAAGAAAAATGCAAAAAAGTAATAAATGTGATGAGATGTTTGATGGGTAGGGGATGGGGAGCAAGTTGCTCATTGTTGAAAAGAAGGTATGTGGCCTTGATGAGATCTGTGTTAGATTATGGCAGTGTAGCATATAGATCAGCAGCCAGGTCTCTTACAGGGAAACTGAAAAAACAAAAGTTGTGAGGCCTATAGCTGTTAGTAGTTGTTGATTTTGTTTAAATGTGTCAAATTGTAATTTTATGGGTTATTGTTCGGATTATTAGGCTAAACTAGTTAAAGTTAACATCAAAGTAAGAGATAAAAATCATTATGTACTCCCACAGATAACAACTGAAATGGGAACAGAGACCTTTATTTTCACAACTGTTAAATTATGGAATTCATTACAAATATTCACTCAAAAACAGTACGGCAGCTGGATTGTTGATTTGCAAGATTTTAAGATGTAAGTGTATTTATCATCACATTAATGTATTGCACTGTCAGTAGGTTTGTAGAGTTTTGGTACTTTATGTGACACGACACGTCATAATCACTACAGCCGCTAGATGGCATAACACAACTATAGATCTAGATTATGCTGTTTAATGAATGATGATGTAGACGAATATGTGTATACATGAAGGTATATACAGTATATGTGTGTGCCAATGTATGTAGGTTATATGTGCGTATGCATGTATGTATATGTATGTGTGTGTTGTAATATTCATGAATTAGTGTTTGCTTGTCCTGTATTGGACATCTGTATTGGGACACTTTCACTGCAGCAAATGAATACATCTCTTTTCTTTTCTTTTTTTTGTGTTAATTGCAGTTCTCATCAATAAGAATATATATATATTGGTTTATTAGCAAAAGTACATTTTAATTTATGTTGGACCTTTTATGAAAAGAAAGAGTGCCAGTTATGTACGGAGTCAGATCAGTATCATATATTTATATTTATTTATTTATATTATATATATATATATATATAATTGCTTTAAATAAATGTAGTAAATGTACACAAAAAGTAAAAAGTATTTTCCTCAAAAACATATTTGGATGTTGTTACATATTCATATTCAAACTGTTGAATCTGCATTTACAGACTGTTTGTCACGTGTGAACTTCACTTCGTGTGTGTGTAAATCTCCCGTCGTGATTTGAGTTACAAAGGAACTTATTTCAAGACGGAATTATCTATAGTCAATCAAGCGGCTCCTCCTTGATTGTAGGGTATCATTTAATGTGATTTCTTGGCATAAGTTTCATGGACATCAGTTTGACGTTGTGCACAAACACACTCCCATGACGACACCGAAGACCAAAAGGTAAAAGGCCTGGGTCAAGACGGGCAGGGTCAGGTTAGGTCGAGTCAGGTTATGTCAAGTTGTGTCCATTAGAGTTGTAGCCTGGGAACCAGACGAATCTGCAGCTCATGTTGTATTTGCTCTGCCAGATCCGTCTGGCCCCTGTCTGATTTCCTCAGTACTGGTATCGGCCGATCCAATCACAGCCGTTTATCTGATATGAGGTGAGTTTAATACGATTACTGACAGACAGGAGCGCCGTTGAGGCATCTTTGTAAATAACCAAGATGGCTGAACGTTCAACGGTCGGCTACAGCAGCAGAATTAAACGGACTAGATGGTAAGTTTTTGTTGTCCTGGAGGTTCAACAAACAGTTTATTGTGTTCCAGCTGTTCATTGAAGTTTCATGGTGGCTACATTGGGCACAGTCCTAAAGTCTTTGAGTGGTAAACTCAACTCAAACTTTTTTTAACTCTAATTAGTATTATTATTTAGTCCTGAATATTTAATGTGACTGAGATTCAGGGACTTTAAACTAAAACACCTACAAACAAATAAACAAATAGTAATGAAATAATGTACAAGATAGTTTAATAAATCTTGCTGGTTAATGTTGCAGTTTGTTATCTTGACATCAAGAAATACAGTTACCTGAAGTTGATGCAGTCTTCTCCAGAGTTGATGATGTGTTTCAGGGCACTCAGGATCAGCAAGTCAACATCACTGTCGGAGATTTGTTGTAGAATTGATCATTGTTTGACAATTTATAGTCAGGATTGAACTGGAAAAGTCATTTAAATCCAGTTAAATGACAGTTTAACTTAGTATCCGGCTCATCCCGGATAGTTAACAGTCACCTGTCAAACAGATGAGCTTCTTGATTCACTAACAAAACTTTAGTGGTGCAAACAATTAATATTAGTGCTGCTGCCTCTTACAATTGAAAGGAAAAAACAAATGGACAAAGAAGTCTCACTGTGGAGCCGTTTGAAATTTCAAACAGACAAAATGAACTAAAAGAAACACAACATGATGTGTGGTTTGTGGTCTGAAGAGATAGATAGAGTCAGATACTGGACCAAAGTGAAAGTTAACACAGGAAGGGGAGGATCATTTAATAGGTCTAAATATGTGAGGTGACTATGATTAGTCCACAGCCTCTCTGAGCCTTTCACTTTGCTCCGGTGCAACAACACAGGTATGACATCTCTGACTTTAATCCTCAAATATATAACCACACTGTGCTGGTCCTGACGCTTTGTTCGCATTTGAAGTTGTGGATTTTATAAATAAACAGATTCTAGACTATGATCATCGTAAGAACTGACATCAACATGATGGAGTTTTCTGTAGTTTAGCTTGCTCTTTTTCTTCAGTTAACAGTTTATTTCCTGATAATATTTAGCAGGTTTCAATGTGTTTAAAGTTTGTTCTGATTCGGTAACTTAAAACATAAATAACTTTTTACTGTTGTAGTTAAGTTGAGTTTAATATGGATCTGTTTTCTTCTCCAGCCATGGGAGCAAAACAATCCAAATCTGGTGAAACCCAAACCACATGTGAGATTATTTTTACTTTCATAGAAAATACACATTGTTGCATGATGATGGTACAGTATTTCTTCTTAATCTTTGTCTGAACATGTGTCCTGTATTTGTCAGTCCTCAGCAACCCATGGAGGAAAATAGACTGGGGGTGAGTGCGTTTGCACCTTCAATATGAGCTTTTGCAGCATCTTTCACAGCACAAAATAACTTCTCATGTCCCTTTTTTTTTCTCAGTTGTCTGACATCCGAGTATTAAACACCTAATAGAAACCGTAGGATTAGACTAAAGTCTGTAATGTTTCCTTTCTATCAGCAGAGACAAACAGATCTTTCTGCGGTCTGTGAAGGACTACAAACCTCATATTGAAGGCCTGCAGCTCAGGATTCTTCTTCATGGGCCGGTTGGAGCTGGAAAGTCCAGTTTCATCAACTCTGTTAGCAGTGTCCTACAAGGCAGAATGTGCGCACAGGCTTTGGTAGATAACACCAGTAATGACTCTTTCACCAAAGAGGTACGAATAACTTTTGTGTTTAAAAGAAGAAATCATCCTAAGTGAATTATGTAGCTGATGTAAAACTTTGCTGACCTTATGGAAACCTATGAAATGTGGCCTCCCAGGATCATTAGAGTGCTGATAATACTGATAATAATAATAATTACAGAGGGTGACATGAGGCCCCCAGCATAAAGACAGTAAAACAGATCAACCTGTCAATAAGAGACCATTGCCTGATACACAAGACAACCGCAGAACAATTCAGCAATACAGTTATTATAAGTGTCTAAAAATGTTCTAGTATCAGTAGACATAAAACCACTGACTGCTGCAGAGCTCCACCGACTTCCAGTTCTGAACATCATGGACAAGAGCCGTTGTTCTGCTTCTGCTTCTTAGTTGAAAGAAAGTGAAACCTGTTTGACTGTAGAAAGAAGATGTGTTAACCACAGGGTCACAGTCACATGTTTGTTGGAGTCATGCTTAATGCACACTGACCACATGTCTTTGTACCATTTTAATACTGAATACAAATGAGTGACCCAGGGTTTTAAAGGACTGGAAGCAGGGACATTTGTCATTACCTGCAGTTTAATGAGGCCTTGCCATAAATGCATTCATTCTATTTCCAAGTCACTAGGTTTACCTGTGAAATAATCAATAGGATAATAATAGTGTGAGATTCAAACTAGCATGTGTGGACTGGTTTAGCTGCACTAAATTACTCGTACTGTCAGACCTGATGTCAATAATCGGCTCTGTAAACATCACACAAAGTGACGCCTCGTCACTCTGCTGTCCGAAATGTGTCATGTTAATAAAGCTGCCTTGTCTTGAAGGCAATTCCTGCAACACTGCATGTTAGAAAACATTTTACTGGCACAATAAAAACAAGTATAATGAACTTTGGTGCAAAACAATAAAAAGAAATGTTCTCAACAAGTACGACTCGGTTCCCTTTGTTCGTACCAAAGAGCCGTCGAAAAGAATCGGACCGTTTGTGAACGTACCATCACTATATATAAATATATACACTAATACAGTTTCCTGTATGTTCGCTGAGGGTTGATGTGTCTGGTTTTGCTTCACAGCGATCATATTAACTGCACTTTTGTCCATATTTGCTCCACAGCTCACAACCTACAAGATCCAAAAAGGAAGTCCAGACACCTTTTACCCTTTTGTCTTCAATGACATCAGAGGCCTGGAGCCAAACAGAAGTGTCCTTGTGGACGACATCAAACTGGCTTTGATGGGGCATGTGAAGGACGGTTATGTGGTACAAATACTTTCTTCCAACTTTAACATGATTCAGAAACATTAACACTATTACTTTGAATTGTATTTTTATTGAAACTGTCATCACTGACCTGGATTTGACATTGTTTTCCAGTTCAATCCTGTGTCCAAGTTGTCAAAGGATGATCCACATTTCAACAAATCCCCAGCTGCCAACGACAAAGTGCATGTTCTGGTTTGTGTCATTGATGGCAGCACAGCATCTCAAATGGGAGACGACATTCTGCAGAAGATTCGGGACATCAGACTGCAAGCCCGTGACCTGGGTGAGAGGAAAAATCCCCATTTTTATTAGTTTCCACATTGGATTTAATGGCTCAAAGTGATATTTATGTAATTGAGTACCAATCTAAGATGTTCAAGCAAACATTTGCCTCCTGATTGTTTGCTTGTTGCCTTCCTCACAGAGAAACAGCAGCTGTTGTCAGGTTGAATTTATGTCAGTTACACGACTCCGTGGTTTTGTGTTCTCCTGGCAGGGATTCCTCAAGTGGCCATTCTCACCAAAATTGATGAGGCCTGTCCTGAAATCGAAGAGGATTTAAAGAATGTCTACAAGATCGAGTACCTGAAGAAGAAGGTCTGTTTTTTAATTAGTAATATATGCAATTTCCACAGATATGGAATCACAGAAAGTTGTATGCTGGCTAACTGCAAATGGCATCGTCAACACTTACAGTTTGACAGTGAAGACTTACCACTGCCTTTCATTTTAAAATGCACGACAGATCGGTCATGTCTGGCCAATAGCTGATCCGCTCAGTAAGGCCAGTATCGGTCCAGCTGATCGTATCGGTGCAGCGAGCACAAAAGACTTGATTGTTCTGAGCTCTGAGCTGTAGTCTCTCAGCAGAGATGTTGTGGTTTTTTTAATCATAGATGGAGCAGTTCAGTGCAGATGTGGGGATTCCTATGAACTGCATCTTCCCTGTGAAGAACTACCATGAAGAAATCGACCTTGACAGTGACGTTGACCTTCTGATCCTGAGCGCCCTGAAACACATCATCAACTTCGGAGAAGACTTCGTTAACTTCAAAAAGTTTGAACCTGTTTCTGAAGGTTCAGACAATTATGCTTAAACGTTAAAAAAATTGAAGAAAGATGGCTGAATTTCACTATTCCTTATTCACCTTTTGCTCATTTGTTTGCTTGATTTTTAAATGAATTTGCTGTATAAACAACTTGACCCCACTGAACGGAAACTCCATCCATTTGGGGGAAATGTGTTTTAAATGACGCAGAAAACATGGCATTTAACTTTTCACTCAGTGTGAACATCATATACTTCCAATAAAAAGCTGCATTTTCTGCACAAATGTCATCACTATTATCATTCAAAACTATGTTTCTCTTTTTATGAGATTCATATTTACTCGACATGGCCAAGCTGTCATCTTGCAAGTTAGACAGCAAAGCACCTTAAACTTTTCATATTGATTTTCATGTTGATTTTCATTAACTTTATGAGCTAAAACAACTGAATTAGATCCTTGTCAGACCAAAGTGAAGCTTAAATGTCATTTATGCATCTTTGTCTGCTCTTATATTAATGATGAAGGGTTTTAATAACTTAACTTTGTTTAATCAATAAGCCTAAAGCCTAATCTTCAAACCATCAAACCATCAATTTTACATTTCAAAGTCAATTTCCCAGTCACACTGAGTACTACTGTAGCTTCAGTGGCTGAAAAAATGACTCAAGTGACATTATTAATGAAGGGCGATGTTGAATTGCATTTTTGGAAGTGTATTCTGCCTTTACTGCTTTGACTTTGATCATTTGTTAGAAATCTGTCACCAGCGAGTCATCCAACTTTATGGAAGTGTAACACTTAATGCCTTAAGGAAAGTTTGAGGCCTCAAATTCAACATTTCAGGGCATCTGAGTTTATATGAGGGTCTGCATAGAAATTACTTTTTAAGAGTTGTTTTAGCTGCTAATGGATGGGTCAAAATGTGTTTAATTATAAATAATACCTCTTACAATCTTCAGTAAGTTCACTATGATAATACACCATAGATCTCCTTTGTCTTCCAAGGATGCTCCCTAGTAAACATAAATCTAGGGCTCATGTAACGTACCTCATGTAGGGTGATGTGATCATGTGATGAAGAGTTTTATATCTGCCACAGAATGACTGACTAACTTCTCTCCTAAAGACTCTCTTCCCACAAACTGCTGATTAACACAGGCCGCTGTCATAAGACACTAATGGAAAGTTGTATGACAACTTCCTGATTTACATAGGCCTGCAAACAATCAGGAACATTGACCAACAAAGTTTGGGTGACCACCTAAACCAGAGTGTTAAATCACAATCTGTTTGCCCTGACCTTCCCAGTGCCACTTTAACGCCACGCTGGTCAGAGAACATCTCTGGTTTCCATCAGAGACCCACCCCAAAACAAAGCTAAAACCCCCACATTCTGCCAAGGACTGAGGACATCAAGGATGAGAGAAAACTGACTTAACAAATAAAAGTAACTTATGTGTAACTAACCACCTGAAGGTACTGGAGTCATGATTTGACATGTGATGTTTGATGCTAAGGTTGTCAGAGTCCTACTAACAAAAAGTGGGTTCAGCTCAAGATAAAGAGGAAAGATGTGTGTGTCTGTGTAAGGACACAACCCTGCAAATCTGTTCTCTCCTCCACATTCCCAACTAAAGTCAGAGTCATTTAGAGGTTAGTCTTTAGGGTTTAATATCGTTCTCGGGTTTATAGTACTACATAGTACTACTTAATAACTTAGTTAACTTAACAGTTTAACAGTACTCATTTTATACAGATCTCTTGTGGGTTATACACTGGAAATATATGTGTTTTATATAGGCATATTATAGATCCTTAAATATCAGACACAATTTGTATATAGATACACTAGTGTTCATACCTCCGTTTATATGTGATAATTGTCTTGTTTTAAATATCTCTTTTAAAGCTATTTAGTGGATTACACGTTCTCAGAACGATCCCAACAAATCTTTAGATCCAAATAATATGTTGCTTTGTTCATGATAATCAGATCTGTCTACAGTGCCTAGAATTCTTTTCTCTAGCATAAAGTTGGATCTGTGATTTTGAAAATGTCTCCAAACCTCCACTAACATGGTGTTGACAATTAAATTGATTTGATATGACGATTTTATGATATTTATTTTTATAAGGAGTTCTGCTTTATCCCTACTTGAAGTTGTTGATGCTTGGAAACCCCCTCGCTTCTGTGGTTTATAGTAAAGACAAACGTTTTATTTAAAGTTTCACCATGTCAGCCGAACCTCAGAGTGTCTTACGAGGCAGAATGTACAAACAGGCTTTGGTGGATAACATCTCTACTGGCTGTTTCACCAAAAAGGTATGAAGAACTTTTGATTGTGTTGATACAGAAAACATCCCAAAGAATTTGACTCCGGTTTTCCCGTTGCTCTCAACATACAAACACAGAAATGGACAAATACACAAAAAAACAAGGACAACAAAGGTAATCATAAACATTTAACTGCTATGTACAAATATAAAAATTAAATATATATACAAATATATATGAACATAAACACGATATGGAGAGATTGTCACAGGATACTTTATATACATGAGGTATGTGGAATATATATATATATGGTTTTATGATTAAGTGTTTATATGATGTGTTCATCAGAGTGACGACCTGTCGGAAGAAGCTGTTCTTGTCACAGTTCAGCCACACCCTCCAGGCACCTTCCACTCTACCTGTCAGCCACTCCCTCTTCATCAGCCTCACTCCTTTCACCTGCCCACTCACCTGCCGGCAATCACCAATCAAGCCCCTATTTATACTCCTGCGTTTCCCACACTCATTGTCAGATTGTTCTTTGCTCATGTCAGACTTTCCAGCGTTATTTCTTGGACTGAGTTCCCGTTGCCGACCCTGCCTGAATCCCGGTAAACACACCTGTCTTCTGTTCCCGTTTCGGAGTGACTCTGTCTGCTGTCGCTACAGTTCAGCTAGAGACTGGGCTGAGAGACTCTGTTGCAAGCCACCGCTTGCCTGACGTCCTTTCTGTGTGCTTCCAATTGTACCTGCTGAGCCTGAAATAAAAGTTCTCCACGTACCGATCCTTCGGTCCTGTGTGCTGCATTTGGGTCCTTACACCACCCGTTACAGTTCTGGTGTCTGGTAGTTTTGGCCTTCAGTGCTCTGTAGCCTCCCAGAGCGGAGGAGTAGGAACTGGTTGTGTCCAGGGTTGCTGGATGTGAAGTTCCCCAGCCTCACCTGCTGCCTCCTGTCTGTCAGGAAGTTAGTGATCCACTGGCAGGTGGAGGATGGCACAGCGAGCTGGGAGAGTTTTGAGTTTAGGATTTCCAGGATGATGGTGTTGAACGCCGAGCCGAAGTCCACAAACAGGACCCTTGCCTTTGTTCCTGGAGAGTCAAGGTGTTGCAGCATGTAGTGCAGTCCCATGTTGACTGCATCATCTCTACAGAGTGGGGGGATGGTCTCCTCTAGTTGGTGAGGTCCTGCAGGCCTCTCCACACTGACGCAGGATCGTTGGCTGAGAACCTGTTTTCCAACTTCTCAGTGTAGCTCCTTAACTCCCCTAGTCTCTGTCAGTGTTTCTGGCCTGTTTGTACAGGATCCTGTCCCCATTTCTGTAGACCTCCTCCTTAGCCTGACGAAGCTGCCTGAGTTTTTCAGTAAACCAGGGTTTATTGTTGTATGTGCAGGAGGTTTTAGTCGGCACACACTTGTCCTCGCAAAAACTGATGTAAAATGATAGTGTCATTGAGCTCATCCATGTCTGTAGCAGCAGCCTCAAAGACTCTCCAATCAGTGCAGTCAAAGCAGGCCTGTCACTTTAGCTTTGCATCGCTGGTCCATCTCTTCAGTCTTGACCACAGGCTTTGCAAATTTTAATTTCTGCCTGTAGGTCGGGAGAAGATGAACCAGACAATGGTCCCACCTGCACCAACCTTTTGTTACTGAGAAGCAGATTCCCCCTCCCTGTGTTTTTCCCGTTAGCCGTGTCGCAGTCCACTTGGAGTTGGAAGCCTGGCAGATGTAGCGCTGTCCAGGATGTGCTCACCAAGCCAGGTTTCTGTGAAGCACATAGTGGCGAATCTGCTTAAGTCCGCGTTTGCTTTGAGGCGCAGCAGTTCATCCATCTTATTGGCCAGAGAGCTGACATTTGCCAGATGGATTGACGGCAGCGGGGATTTCGAACTGCGCAGTTTAACAAGCTCCTGCTCGCTTCCCCGAAGGCATTTCCGGTAAATCCCGTAGAGAGCCGCTGCTCCACCAACTAAGAGCTCTGTAAAACTTTCCCATTAATTGAAAAATGGCAAAGTAGTTTGACCAGTGGTTTGTCAGATGTTTAAAAGTTCCTCTCTGACTGTGAGCCACGAGGGGGAAAGCAGGAAACAAGACAAACAAAAACAAAGTACTAGAAAGTGCAGTACAGAGGCTACCATCGGCGGCACCATTTTGTAATGAACTGATAGAAGGTTAAGTCAAGTTGGGTCCAGTTGAGTTGTAGCCTGGGAACCAGACGAATCTGCAGCTCATGTTGTATTTGCTCTGCCAGATCTGTCTGGCCCCTCTCTGATTTCCTCAGTACTGGTATCAACCGATCCAATCACAAGCATTTATCTAGTAAGGGGTGGGTTTAATACGATGACTGACAAAGAGGAGCGCTGTTGAGGCATCTTCGTAAATAACCAAGATGGCTGCCGCCGATGCGGAGCATTCAATGGCCGGCTACAGCAGCAGTATTAAACGGACTGGAAGGTAAATTTACTCTAAAAGAACAAACAACTGCACTTAAACTTTATGTTGATAATAAATGTGTTTGCCAAACTTCTGACAGGATGTACCATCCAACAGGATGGCATTTCACTGCTCTGATTGGTCGCGCCCGTTGATAATGCCCCTTGGAAATCAAAAATGAACTGAGGTTCCAGACTAATACGCATTTGCGAATCAGGTTAGGTCGACTCGAGTCCAGTGGAGTATACACGTTTGTAGTACGAGCACATACAGCCACAGTAAAACAAGAGGAAAACTTGCACCAGTCACCTCCCGCACTGCTGAAATAAAGCTAAACTTTGACTCCCTGTACTGAGTGAGTTTATAACACTGTTTAGGGTTGTAATGCTTCTATTTCGATCGCTGAAAGTTGGTTTGGAAACATAAAAGCCAAGTCTCTGACTGCTGTGGCTATTTCCTGAAAGCAGTAGATATCAGTACGGCTCTGGTGCATAACGAACCCAGAGAAGTCTCAGTACAAAATAAAACTCCCTCAGACTCCAACATTTTCTTTAGATGTCACTTCACATGTTCATATGTGTCAACATGAGTCTTTAAAGGAGCAATACATGTAGTAGTAGTAGTAGTAGTAATAATAATCACATTGTCCTGGAGGTTCAACAAACAGTTTATTGTGTTCCAGCTGTTCATTGAAGTTTCATGGTGGCTACATTGGGCACAGTCCTAAAGTCTTTGAGTGGTAAACTCAACTCAAACTTTTTTTAACTCTAATTAGTATTATTATTTAGTCCTGAATATTTAATGTGACTGAGATTCAGGGACTTTAAACTAAAACACCTACAAACAAATAAACAAATAGTAATGAAATAATGTACAAGATAGTTTAATAAATCTTGCTGGTTAATGTTGCAGTTTGTTATCTTGACATCAAGAAATAGTTACCTGAAGTTGATGCAGTCTTCTCCAGAGTTGATGATGTGTTTCAGGGCACTCAGGATCAGCAAGTCAACATCACTGTCGGAGATTTGTTGTAGAATTGATCATTGTTTGACAATTTATAGTCAGGATTGAACTGGAAAAGTCATTTAAATGACAGTTTAACTTAGTATCCGGCTCATCCCGGATAGTTAACAGTCACCTGTCAAACAGATGAGCTTCTTGATTCACTAACAAAACTTTAGTGGTGCAAACAATTAATATTAGTGCTGCTTTCTCTTACAATTGAAAGAAAAAACAAATGGACAAAGAAGTCTCACTGTGGAGCCGTTTGAAATTTCAAACAGACAAAATGAACTAAAAGAAACACAACATGATGTGTGGTTTGTGGTCTGAAGAGATAGATAGAGTCAGGTACTGGACCAAAGTGAAAGTTAACACAGGAAGGGGAGGATCATTTAATAGGTCTAAATATGTGAGGTGACTATGATTAGTCCACAGCCTCTCTGAGCCTTTCACTTTGCTCCGGTGCAACAACACAGGTATGACGTCTCTGACTTTAATCCTCAAATATATAACCACACTGTGCTGGTCCTGACGCTTTGTTCGCATTTGAAGTTGTGGATTTTATAAATAAACAGATTCTAGACTATGATCATCGTAAGAACTGACATCAACATGATGGAGTTTTCTGTAGTTTAGCTTGCTCTTTTTCTTCAGTTAACAGTTTATTTCCTGATAATATTTAGCAGGTTTCAATGTGTTTAAAGTTTGTTCTGATTCGGTAACTTAAAACATAAATAACTTTTTACTGTTGTAGTTAAGTTGAGTTTAATATGGATCTGTTTTCTTCTCCAGCCATGGGAGCAAAACAATCCAAATCTGGTGAAACCCAAACCACACGTGAGATTATTTGTACTTTCATAGAAAATACACATTGTTGCATGATGATGGTACAGTATTTCTTCTTAATCTTTGTCTGAACATGTGTCCTGTATTTGTCAGTCCTCAGCAACCCATGGAGGGAAATAGACTGGGGGTGAGTGCGTTTGCACCTTCAATATGAGCTTTTTCAGCATCTTTCACAGCACAAAATAACTTCTCATGTCCTTTTTTTTTTTCTCTCAGTTGTCTGACATCTGAGCATTAAACACCTAATAGAAACCGTAGGATTAGACTAAAGTCTGTAATGTTTCCTTTCTATCAGCAGAGACAAACAGATCGTTCTATAGGTCTGTGAAGGACTACAAACCTCATATTGAAGGCCTGCAGCTCAGGATTCTTCTTCATGGGCCGGTTGGAGCTGGAAAGTCCAGTTTCATCAACTCTGTTAACAGTGTCCTACAAGGCAGAATGTGCGCACAGGCTTTGGTAGATAACACCAATACTGATTATTTCACCAAAGAGGTACGAGTAACTTTTGTGTTAATTATGTAGTTGATGTAAAACTTTGCTGACCTTATGGAAACCTTTTGAAACGTAGCATCCCAGGATCATTAGTGCTGCTAATAATAATAATAATAATAATAATAATAATAATAATAATAATAACTGAGGGTGATATGAGGCCCCCAGCATAAAGACAGTAAAACAGATCAATCCTTCAATAAGAGACCATTGCCTGATGCACAAGACAACCGCAGAACAATTCAGCAATACAGTTATGTGTCTAAAAATGTTCCAGTACCAGTAGACAAAAGTGCTGACTGCTAAACATTAGATCTGTCGTCTAAAGCTGTTAGTCAATGATTTAATATCTGACTATCATATGGATATATTTGGTCTAACTGAAACTTGGCTGTGTCAGGAAGAATATGTTAGCCTGAATGAGTCGTCGACTCCTAGTCATATTAATACTCACATTCCTCGAGGCACTGGCTGAGCAGGTGGAGTTGCAGCCATCTTCGACTCTAGCTTATTAATCAACCCTAAACTTAGTTTTAACTCATTCGAAAGTCTTGTTCTTAGTCTTTCACACCCAATGTGGGAAAACTCTATAGCCAATTCTATTTGTCATAGTGTATCGCGCTCATGGTCCGTATTCTGAATTTCTAGCAGAATTCTCAGAGTTTTTAACAAGTTTAGTCCTCAAAACAGATAAAGTCATTATTGTAGGTGATTTCAATATTCACGTGGACGTAGATAATGATAGCCTTAGTTCTGCGTTTATCTCACTATTAGATTCGATTGGTTTCTGTCAGAGTGTAAACAAACCCACTCATTGTTTTAACCACGCCCTCGATCTTGTTCTGTCATATGGAATCGAAATTGAAGATTTAAAAGTCTTCCCACAAAATCATGTCTTATCAGACCATTATTTAATAACTTTTGAATTTATATTACTGGACTATAGGCCATTAGGCAAACATTCCTTCAGTAGATGCCTGTCTGATAGTGCTGTAGCTAAATTTAAAGAAGTGATTCCATTGGCATTTAATTCAATGCCATGTCTCAATATAACAGAGGACTCCTATGCTAACTTTAGTCCCTCCCAAATTGATCATCTGGTTGATAGTGCTGCAGGCTCGCTGCGAACGACTCTTAATTCCATTGCCCCCATCAAAAAGAAGATAATGAAACAAAAGAGGTTAGCTCCAAAACAATGTGTTTTGTTAAAGTTCCAACTAAAGTGCTTTAAACTAAATGAAGTGAAAGTGTTGTTTTACAGACTTGTGGGGACACAGACAGCTGAACATCAGCTCCTTCATGCTCCTCTGGATCTGGAGCTTTCTGTGTGACAGGAGACGGTGGGTTCAGGTGAACAAGCTTTCATCTTAGTGTGGGAGGGCAGGTAACAGGGAGTCTAGCATTAGGACCCAGGCAAGGGGCAGAGTCTATAAAAGCAGGTGGAAAGATTCACCTGAGAGAGCAGCTGAGGCCGGCCTTTGTTTGGTGTCTGATTTGGTCGGCTCTGTTTTTATAAATGTGTTTAAAAGCATGATTTTAATAGTGAAACTGTAGATCTGTGATATATCCTTTTTAGGTCATAGTGTTAAATTAAAGGTGTGTTAGATAATTGTTAAAAATTTGTTATATTTTAGATTCTTCATGTTTAGTGAGGGACTAAAACTTGGACTGATTGCTAAGGCACATCAGCCAAGAAACAAGGTGCTCAAGCAGAACGCAGATGTTTTAAATAGGTTTTTAGTCCTTTTAATACATTATTAACATGGTTCTTTATAAATATAGATTCCAGTCACCTGCATGTCTTCAGCTGGGGGAGGGGACTCGTTTCCAGTCTACCAAGGTAAATTTTTTACTTTTACGTTTTGTAAAATGTTTTTTGTAAAGTTTTCTTTTGTATATTCATGTGCTTTTGTTTACATAAAAACATTTTAAAAAATGTAGACATTACTTTTTAAAAGAAAAAGGGACTAAATTGGAGTTCAGTTGGACTTTAACAATTTTAACTGAGATGTTTTAGCGCATTTGATCTTAATCAAGGGGTTTAAAGTGCATCTTTAACTGGTTCTTTTCCCTTATAGGTAGAAATCTGAGTTGATACTTTCAGATGCTAATTCATGAAATCCTGACAGGCAGAAGATTGAACCAACAGCAGCAACTGGAAGCCAACAGAAAATAACAGCATGCTGCCCTCTGCTGGAGCTCCCTGATGATACAATCTGCTCTTGGTCCTCTACAGGAGCACAGAGCCAGTCAGTGAGCACAAGGACATCATGACTCACCATACTTTATGGTCAATAGCGTTTTTTAAAAGTCTTTATTAGTTGGTCAATGTAATTTATCAACATGGGGCATAAATTGTGTCCTTCAGCTGTAATGACGCCTTCCAGCCTGTGGAGGCGCTGTGACCATGTAATCAGCACAAAAGACCATTTCTGAGGCAGAAGAGGATGTTTAAGTGTCACAGATTGAATTGATCAGAATGAAAATTAAATTCTTTTAAGTTCACTAAGTTACTAAGTCTTATTATCATGAATTATTTTATAAGATAAAATAAGTGAACAAAACCTGCCACAGGTGCAGATTCTCACCTTTTAAAGGTCCATTGTAATTTTTTATCACAGAAATAAATTCTTTTTTATTATTCCACGTGTTATAATTAGAGCTAAAGACAAAAATGACACCATGTATCGGTGATAAAAACCCCAAAATAACAAACTTAAAGTTATGAAAGATGATATTTCAGGCTTCATTTTGTTCTGTTAAGGATACAATTAACCTGTTTTAACCTGTAAAGTGGATTATTTCTGCACATTTCACCTTCAAAGTGATTAAAAGTTATAAGTTATACATTTGAAAGTGTACAATTAAAGGGCTCCGATGCTTTTGTGAATGGGAAACCAAAGTGCAAAAATGACCTCAGACTGAAACAACAGAAGAGAAATACTGGAACATTTACAAGCAGAGTTACAAAATGTCTTAGATGGCAGAATTTACAACACAAACAGGAACAAAACATCCTCCTGATCAATGTCTCACATTTTTGTCCTTTACGCTGCAATCAAACAAAACGAATGAAAGTTAATAAAACTACAATAAGTACTGCAGGTTTTCTGTTACGCCGTCTCTTGACGTCATTGTTATGAGTTCAAACCTGTGACATGGACACAACTATAACACATCCACATAAATATCAAGTTCAACTACAAATTGAGCAGGGAGACGTGTCATTTCTGGCTCCAATCTTTCTTTGGGTGATGAAAAAGAGTTGCAGCTGGGGAAACAAGCCTAAAAGATTTAATTCTCTCTAGGACCCAGCCCCGGGGGCTCCTGTGCTGAGATGAAAGCTTGTCCACCTGAACCCACCGTCTCCTGTCAAACAGAAAGCTCCAGATCTTTAACAAAACACATTAGTTACATAATTTCAACATCATTTAAGGACCAAAACTAATTTTAATTCAACCTGTTCAAGCATAGAGATGCTCATAAACACATAATGTTAAACAGCTGACACAGACTCATGTGATTTCCTGTAAATGGAGGGTAGGGAACCATGAAAGGGAAAGTGTTCAGTCAGTCAGACTCCATTCTGAGTGAACAGAGCAGAAGGAGGAGAACTGAGAGTCCAGGCAGGTGAGTGTTAATGCAACATGTTATTTATTTTACTGTCAAAGTCTCTGAGTCAGTTTTCTCCCTGTGGACTGTAGAGTAAGAAATGTTAGAATGAAGTCAACACTTTTTATGGGGCTCCATTTGCGCCAAATTATGTTGCTTGGGTACCGTCTATGCGGACTGAAAACTTTTTTTCAGTCCGCATGTCTTTGTCTTTCTAAATCATCTGGAAATAACATCAGATATTACTCTGCTATACAATATAATATAACAGCTGTACACATAATTCACTTGGGAGAGTGAACATGTCTCTATAACACCTCTATTGCAGTGTGTATGAAATGTAAAGCTTATAACAACTAGCTCTTGGTTCAGCAAAGGTTACATTAAGGCACTTAAATGTGTGATTACAAGAACAGGTAGAATATGCACTTACTTTGGTTTTATTCACAAGTAGTCCAAAGGCAAAGAAACACTGGTCCTCTACAACTTCTAACTGCTTTATCTGCTACTTTGTTGCTCCCGTTTTCCTCCAGCACTTAGTTGGTCACTGATTGGCTGCAGCCACACAACCAGCTGATAGTGCATCAGCATATCATGCCCCTAACATGATCAGGTCCACTTACTACAGAGTCTCTTGAACACCTCACATGTTCAGTCGACATAGACCTGGTGCATGCAACATAAGTTTGGCACAGATGGAACCCCATATTACTGATCTATCTCTCAGACTGACTGAAGTCCAGAAGATGAGTGTTTGTGTGGAGGAAGAGGAGGACAGAGCAGAGTCTCCAGGATCCATCTGTCTGTCGATGAAGAGTGACTGGTCCAAAGATCATCCTCCAGTCTTCAGTAATGAACCTGGACCCTCAGACACAAAGTAAGAGACCTGCTGCTGACTCATTTATAGGACTCATGTTCACTTACCGCTGCCAATCCAATGCTTTCTGTTGACTTTGTGTTTGTATAATAAGAATTCATTTGGAAATTGGTCTGTAATTTACTGAGTCGTAGAGGATCAAGATTAGGTTTGTTCAGTAGCAGATGAATTATTACATGTTTGAAACAATTTGGAAAGATGGCAGAAGTCAGACAACTGTTAATAATCAATACAATGAGAGGACCAACAGTGGGGAAAACCTCTTTCAAAAACTTAGTTTGATCTAAGAGAACTGATATAAACTTTTAAACCTCCTGATGATGGACAGTAACAGCAGTTTGTGTATTTAGAGCTTCCTAAATGGCTTTCATCAGATCATTTATCAAGGATTCATGTAATATGAATAAAAGCATGTTGGTGTTTGCAGAGTTCAGTACAACAGACAGACAGCAGAGTCTCCAGGATCCATCTGTCTGTCTATGAAGAGTGACCGGTCCAAAGATGATCCTCCAGACTTCAGTAATGAACCTGGACCCTCAGACACAAAGTAAAAGACTGTTTCTCCTGTAACTGACCTGATGGAAGATGAAGCATTGAGGATGAAGACAAACTGCTAATAGATTTATGTTCATGATGCAGAACTATTAGTGCAGATACTGTTTCAAACTAAGATGGATCTTATTTTACTTCTGAGATACACTTCAATGAAATATCTGTATATTTCTGCCCTAAAGTTGAAGTCGCTGGAAAGATTTGCAACTATTTAAAATCAAATGTGTGATTCATTTTCTCATATTTATCCTCAAACTCAGCTGTTATGACCTAAAAAGGATTAATCCTTTTCATCACAGACTCAAGGCTGAATTCAAACAGTAAAGTAACAACACTTTTACTGTTCTCTGGGACCATCTGAGGCAAATTTTCATATTTGTTGATAAACCTCAATAATCTCCTTTGAGAGAAAATCAGAACCCAAAAGAAATAAATGAATATTTAAAATGTTTTGGTTTTATGACAGCGCCCCCTGCCTTTGCATTAACCAATCTGCACGCTGTTTTTTCTCTGTCTGCATAGATGCAGAGCTGTTAAGCTCAGTATAAAGCAGTAAGGTCACTGTTCTATCACATGCAGTCACACTGACTAACAGACAGACAGACAGCAGCCTGAGACACAACAACAGCCACAGACTTTGATCAGCAGCCCACATCAGCTCTCCTGCTCGTGTCTCCTTCTCCTCTAACTGACAAACACTCGTCTCATCCTGCAGATTGACTTGTTGAACAAGCGACCAAACAAACATCCACTGAGGAAAAGTGCACTGCAAACATCAGTTTCAGGCTACAGTAGATAGCACATTAACTAACGAGTCGCACCTTAAAAAACTCACCTGCTGATATGAACATCTGTTAGTCCAGATGCTTGACGGGGTCCTCTCACTTCACTCCCTCTGCTAACAAAACGCTGTCTGCCCTCAGCTTGGTAGCTGCAGTTTTCAGCATGTTTGATGACTTTTTTTGGTCCATGTTGGGCCAAACCGTGAATACACTCATCTCCACTGCAGCCTGACAGCAGGAGGAACTGAGCGGGGCTGTTGTGGCTCTGCTTGGTGGCATCGTGGTCAACAGGGGCCGACCTGAGATGGTCGCCTCCCTCAAACCAAAGCCACGTCTGGAGTTAAACCGACTGGATCAACACGTGTCTGTGCTGGTGACCAGAGAGAGAGCTCTGCTTTTAAAAGTCTCCCTGTGTTTGGTTCTCAGTACCTTTGTAGCTTCTGAATCTCTGGTTTGGAGTTTACTCTCACTCCTTTGTTCCTGTTTGTACTTTCACATATGAGCCTTATTTTACTGTTTACTGGTACTGTAGTCATATCAGAGCTAGTTACCTTACTGCTGACATAAACTCTACATTTCCTGCTGCTGCTTCACAGAAAAGTTTTCCACCGACAAAGAACCAGCGCAAGGCTTTATTGTGAAGCAGCTAAAGGAAATGCAAGTAATCTGATTGGACAAGAGGTATTCCATGGGTGCTGATTTAGATTATAACATCACTGGGAATTGTGATGTTTGTCTTGCATGTCTGAAAGCTCACTAAAAATTTACTGGAGACCAACGATATAGAGCAGAAAACAATGGAGCGACGTACTGTCTGATCAGCTCTTAACACATCCGAATCACACAGGCCACCAAAGCGACTGTCAGTAGAGTCTTATTTCACTAGTTGCACAATGGAAACATACAGATAAATGTATTTGATTCAGAGCTGGCCTCCGGTAACATCAAGACCTAACGTTACACAAAATAGGAAGCTAGCTAATGTGCAGGAAAATGTTTATGTGTTGCTTTGCAACAGTCCAGTCCAGTCGCAGAACTTTTTGTGTTGGCGGAGGCAAATAAAGGATTGCCAACGACTGAATCACAGACATGCTGATATGCGGTACAACTGCACTGCCTCTCAAGTGATATTGCTTAAATACTGATCGTTTTTTATTGGGAATGAACATAATCAGCAGATTGTCTCTGTTTTGACTCACCCAGTGAGTGGTGGTCTGCAGGAGGTTTTAGATGAATATAAGATCAGTCTGAGGAGGAGATGTGAACGTGTGACTGAAGGACCTGATGAAGCAGGAAGTGGAACCCTCCTCAACAGGATCTACACTGAGCTCTACATCACAGAGGGACAGAGTGAAGAGGTTAATACCCAACATGAGGTGAGGCAGCTGGAGACAGCTTCCAAGATGGAGACCCTCTATGACACTCCAATCAAGTGCAGCGACATCTTTAAAGCCTTACCTGGCCAACAGGGACACATCAGAGTCGTTCTGACAAACGGCGTCGCTGGCGTTGGAAAAACCTTCTCAGTGCAGAAGTTCACTCTGGACTGGGCAGAGGGCTTGGAAAACCAAGATGTCAGTCTGGTGGTTCTGCTTTCGTTCAGGAAGCTGAACCTGATCAAAGATGAGCAGTACAGTCTTCTCAGGCTGCTCCATGTTTTCCATCCAACATTACAGAAGGTCCCAGCAGAGAAGCTCGCTGTCTGTAAACTGTTGTTCATCTTTGACGGCCTGGATGAAAGCAGACTTTCACTGGATTTCCACAACAAAGAGGTCGTGTCTGATATCACACAGGAGTCATCAGTCAACGTGCTGCTGACAAACCTCATCGAGGGGAATCTGCTTCCCTCGGCTCTCGTCTGGATAACTTCCAGACCTGCAGCAGCCAATCACATCCCTCCTTCATGTGTTGACAGGGTAACAGAAGTACGAGGCTTCACTGACGCCCAGAAGGAGGAGTACTTCAGGAGGAGGTTCAGTGATGAAGATCTGTCCAGCAGAATCATCTCACACATCAAGACCTCCAGGAGCCTCCACATCATGTGTCTAATCCCAGTCTTCTGCTGGATCACTGCTACAGTTCTGGAGCACATGTTTACTACAGACCAGAGAGGAGAGCTGCCCAAGACCCTGACTGACATGTACTCACACTTCCTGCTGGTTCAGACAAAGAGGAAGAAGCAGAAGTATGATGAGGGACATGAGACGAGTCCACAGGAGCTGATGGAGGCTGACAGGAAGGTTCTTCTGAAGCTGGGGAGGCTGGCGTTTGAACAGCTGGAGAAAGGAAAGGAAGTTTGTAGGTAGCAGCCTAATACTTGCTTCCTCAACAGACCACTGAATGCCGTATGTCACTCTCCAACCCCAGTAACATCAGGCTATGATAGCTGCCAAGACATTTCATCCTTATTTCCCACTGTTAGGCTTTCTAAGAGGGTACTTTGCGACACATTACAACAGAACTGGCTTTTCTTTTTTTCACCATTAATCAATTATTGTCAGCTGTATTAACACCAAGGTAATCAATAAAGTAAAACTGGTCACCTGTTGAGAACATCAGTCTATATTAAATATAATTCAAAGAAACGTTGAAGCCTTGAACAATAGATGGTGCACAAACATTTATTCATTGTTTTCTTAACGTTTGCTCACCAGTCAAACACATGTGGACTGTATGAATGAATCAATGAAGTTCCAGTTGTGCCAAAATGATGTCGTTTGTTCACTGTCTGTGTCGACTGAACATCCTTAACAACATAGTTAGACATTGCTAGAACGCCCAAGAAAGGACGTCCTGCAGCTGATGGCCAGGTAACGTCCCGGATGTCGGCTTTCTTTTTGGGGGGAAATATTAAAACGACACAGTCAGACAACAGGGAGGGCAACAAGACGACAGAAGTATAGTTTACATTGTCAAAAGAGTTTTGTCACGACTGCAGTACAGTTAAAAGTTGAATAGACATAGACAAATGTTTTGTCACATGTTCAGGATTATATATCTATTCACTTTTTAAAAGTCTATTTCTCCAGCGTGTAGATAACCTGTGGACCCTGTTACTTCTATTTGGACTTCCTCCCTATGCATTCTATATCTTCACCCTTTCAATAAATCACTGATCTTTGCCTTCCTGTTTTGTCTGTACTTGGGTCCTTTCCCTGTTGTCTCGGACTGTCTGTCTATTTCAGTGCCCAGGTATCTGAGGGACCCCATCTGCTCCACCACCTACGTGGAGGTGGTGGTGGAGGAAAGGAAAGGCATCCCCAACCCAAAGTCTGGATAGGTGGTTTCACAGCACACAGTCAACACTACTGGCCAGTGGTCAGCTGAGACCTTAGCCTTTGAGTTTTTTGGTACAATGGTGGAAAAAAACTAGAGTTTCTGTCAGTTTATTTCTAGCTTTCTAGCTCCACCATGTGGTATGATGGAGAGCTGCGGCTGATTTCCACGTTATATTTCTAAATGTGTTGGAGAGTGGTGTCACAATACAGCAGCCAGGCTGCAGGTTCAGAATACATTGGTTCCATTTTGTTACTGTAAGTTTTTGATTTTATTTCATGTGTATTTACAATTTAATTCTGTAACAGACTGCTACAGAATGGGGGAATGAATGTTTCCTTAGTTGCTTGTTCAACAATCAAAGGTGCTAGACAAGTGTGTTCATGTTTGAATGCTGACATTACTGCTTTATGCGACAGTCTCCATCTACGTAGACAGATACCGGAACAGTGTGACGGGACATGAAACTTTCAGAAACCTGGATCAGGGGGTTTACATGCCACGGTATCCTGGTTTCTATCGGACTACTCCAGCTAAAATATTCAGGATTCTGAAACCAGGATAAGATGTTTACAGTGGATGAATCTGACCAGGAAACCAGCGATTTGGAGAGGGTGGACTGCAGATCTTTTGATATATGTTTTTGGGGGCTGACGACCCATCTCAAGAGCAGTTTGCTCCCCATACATCAGTGACCCTGATTTAAAGAGCCCTGAATGTCATCCAGCGTGTGGTGTTTGGTGTTTTCAGCAGCAGAGCAGAACACTGTGTTTCCATCTGAGTGTTTCTGAGAGATGCTGCTGCTTTCTGACCCAGTTTCCCTGCATGACTTGACTGGGTTGTTTCCAGTGCTGCTGTGGGAGGTCCCTGCAACAGAAACAGACTAAATGATGACGTACATGGACCATGTGACTTAAAGGGAAGTGCTGAAAACATCTGTGGAGCGATGAGGAGACCGTAACCTTCCTCACATTAACACATGAAAGTAACAGAAACACTGTTTGTCAGTTTGCAGCCTTAGACTCAGAAAAGATCATGATTATGTTCCTTTAATAATCCTATAGAGACTTATAGTGTCTCATGTGATCCAGTTTGCAGAGACTTTATATACTTTGTGTGGGAGGTTTATGTGCTGGACCAACGTGTGCGTAGATCTGACTTCAACTGGAATTTTATGACATTTAAACAGTAAAAGTTCCCATTTTATCAAGCTGTGAATTGAAAGGACTTTATGAGCCAGTGACTCAGATAAAACTGGAGAGGAAGAGTCTGAGCACGATATGGGTCAATATGGACATCACATTATGCACTGTTTTTTTGTTTTTCACACCAAAACATGTCTTCTCTGACTTTAAACAATAATATCTCTGTATTTGTTCTCTCATCCCTCTTACTCTGCCCAGTCTGGTTCCTCTCTCAGATCCTTTGGGAATCACCACTTTGATGGAGGATATAGTGTGTGTGTGTGTGTGTGTGTGTGTGTGTGTGTGTGTGTATGAACTAAAGCTGCAACAATTAGTCAATTAGCGAATGGACAGAAAATAAAGCTGAAATGTGAATATGTTGGTTTCCGTAGTCACTGTGGGAGTAAACTTGATATCTTTGGGTTGTGGACTGATGAGTTTTCATTACTTTCTTATAGAATAATAATGTTTAGTGGCAGATATGAACTACTGTCTAAGTGCATTATATGGAGGTATGTTGGCCACATGGAACTGTATGAACTGTATGGGGATAAATTACAATATAACTATGAACTAAAGGGAAAACTTTGCATTAAACTGGACTTTTTATGTCACATCCATCTCCAGTTGTCCTTCTGTGAGCTCCGCGGTGCCTGTCTGCTCCCAGTCCACCGGGGGGACCGGGAGCAGCGGCCCGGGCCATGCGCACCTCAACACGGACGCGCAAGTGGCCTCAGCCCCGGTATCACACGGTGAGAGAGTCCAGGCATGAATAATGTAGACGGACGTCCTGGAGCGGATCCAAGCCGGACTCCGGGGAGCAGAGACACCGCCGCCGGAGGAGGTGAAACAAGAGGAGGGAGCGGGGATACAAGGCCGGGGTGCGTCTCTAATGTGACCGACATGGAGCCCGGGATGCTCGGCCGGCATAAAGTGATAAACCTCGGCAACAGTGGCGGAGCTGCTGCTGGTAGCACTGGACTTCCTCCTCCTCCTCCTCCTCCTCTTCCTCCTCTTCCTCCTCCATCATCATCAGCAGCATCAGCACCATCATCATCATCATCATCATCATCCCACCACACACCTCCGCTGTTCAGCCAGTTCCTCCAGCAGCTCCACCACCAGCCGCGGACCCACAACCCCATCAGCGACACCCCGCCGGGCCGGGGGGAGAGCAGCGGGACCCGAGATCAGCATGGAGGGAGAGGAAGCGTCCTCCTGCAGGGGAACAGCCGAGCGGAGCAGCGCCATCACCAACACCAGCTGAATAACCGCGAGGAGGAGGAGGGGGAGGAGGAAGAAGAGGAGGAGGAGGAGCAGGAGCAGGAGCGGATGGATGCCAGCCTCGGATCAGCCAGCAACACCACCAACAACAACCCTCCTCCGAGTGGGACCCGCTCCGAGTTTAATCATTATTATGGGAATGGAAGAGGAGGGCCTTGCTTTGATCAACATGGCGGACAACAAAGCCCAGGGACTGGGGTAACGGCGGCGCGCTCGGTACACAGCACCATGGATCAGGTCCACAACGCCCACGAAGGGTACAGCAACAACAGCCCGTACACCCACTACCCGAACTACCGACCCGGCTACGGGAGTGGAGGGTACGGGGGCATGCTGAGCCCCTCACGCCCGGGGAACAACCTGCTGGGCCCGGCCGCTGCTAACCACAGCAAGGCGGCCATGACCGCCGCCAGCTCCCCGGCTGCAGGCGGCGGCGGCTCCGGAGGCTTCCCGCGGTTCCCCGGACAGAGTCCGCAGCAGCTGCACCCGTCCGGGGCCACGCCGACCCTGAACCAGCTCCTGACCTCTCCCAGCACCATGATGCGGGCTTACGGAGGCGGATACTCGGATTACAACCAGCCGCCCGCCCAGCAGCAGCAGCCGGGCGGGGGGCCGGCTAAAGACCCGGGCTCCCAGTACGGCTGGGGGGGGCACCAGAGGGGCCACCCGGCCCTGAGCCCGGGGAGCAGCAGGCAGGCCGCCCGCTCACAGGTGAATACCGCATTATTAAAGCACGTTAGAGTCCGGGTCCGGGTCCGGGACCGGGTCCGGGTCTGGCTGCTGCTAACAGGCTAACGTTACTCAGCTGGACTCGGTCTCTCGGGATTTTCCGGCCGGTTTGTGAATAAATTCTCGCCGTCGGTTAATCAGCCGCACATAGGACAACAGACAGCGCGGGGAGGGGGGGCGGTGGATCCGGGTCCCGGACTCCGGGTCCAAGGTGACTCCCTGCCGGGCCCGGCTAACGTTAGCATGGTAGCTGCTGCACAGGCCTGAAGGGGCTGCGCGTGCGCGTGACAAAGAGAGTGTGTGTGTGTTTGTGCGCGCGCGCGTTTGTGTGTGTATGGACTTGTACGTCTATCTTTGTGAGAACCAGTGTGAGTTTTGTACCATGGGAGTGAGGACATGTTTGTAAAGTGAGGACATGTCTGTAAAGTGAGGACATGTCTGTAAAGTGAGGACATGTTTGCTGGTCCTCACTTTCTGAAACTCCTTCAACGGCTGTTTGAGGTTCAGACTCGGTTTGAAGGTTCAGGTCAGGGGCTGGGAATGCATTATGTCAATGAATGTCCTCACAGGTATAGCTGTACAAACGTGTGTGCGTGTTGGGGGTGTGTGTGTGTGTGTTGGGGGTGTGTAGTGTGTGTGTGTGTGTGTGTGTGTGTGTGTGTGTGTGCTGGGGGTGTGTAGTGTGTGTGTGTAGTGTGTGTGTGTGTGTTGGGGGTGTGTAGTGTGTGTGTGTTGGGGGTGTGTAGTGTGTGTGTGTGTGTGTGTGTGTGTGTGTGTGTGCTGGGGGTGTGTAGTGTGTGTGTGTAGTGTGTGTGTGTGTGTTGGGGTGTGTGTTAGTGATCACAGTTCAGGGATGTGATGTGAAGTAAATGTTGGGAACTTGGACTCAGACCTTGTGTTGGCGGCTCCATTCACCTCTGACATCCACTAATTGCCCCTCATATGTAAATTATCACACCAGAGTCCCGACCTTCACTTATGCAGATTAGCCATGAGCCCATTAACCCCCCCCCCCGCAGCAGCCCGGGCCTCCTGTCACCGGGACGTCCCATCCATGTTCACCAGAAGCAGCGCTCCTTCATTAGGACGCTTCCTGCTCCACTTGTATTGGGCCGCAGCTCACGCTTCCTATCTCACTTTACTGCTTGGTCCATAAAATATCATAAAACGGTGAGAAATGCCTGAGTTGACGTCATTAAATGTCTTGTTTTGTCCAATCAACAGCCAGAAACCCCAAAATATTAATTTAAAAGCATTTTTTTTGCTTGATAAATGACTTAACATCAATTGTCATTCGGTAGACTGATTTGCTGACTGTTCGTGGACGGCCACTTTGAGGCCAGGGGTTTTGCGTTTTGGTCATCGCCATCTTGTTTTTTTTGGAGCCAGAAGTGACGTTATTTGGACGAGAGGGTAGATCTGCTTCTGTCCTGATTGGCGATCACCGTGGTAGTGACTTGTCAATCATGCGGTAGCCCCGCCCTAAAGCATACGCTGCTTTATCGTCTATTTTCCTCTAAACGGGACCATAATTTACTAAACGAACATCCTGCTGGACTGAAGAAGACTTCAGCGTCTAAGACCATAAACTCATTAGGAAAATGTTTCCTGAGGTAATAAATCAGGTGAGAAGTCGGCTCATTTTCTCATTAACTTCTATACAATCTGACTTCTGTTAGCAGCCGGTGGAGTCGCCCCCTGCTGGCCATCAGAGAGAGTCCAGGTTTAAGGCCCAGCCGACGTTGGTCTGAAATATTTTAATTGTGCGAAAGCAGTGATGTAATGAACGCCGACCCGAGTAGCGTCCAAAAGTCCATTAAGATTTGGTTGAGAAGGCTGGAAAAAGCTCGTAAGTGGAGCCTTGAGTTAAGACTTTTCCTCCTCATCCAATTAGAGATGGTAAAAATAAATGACGTGTGTCCTCGTTCGTGTTGCTGGATGTGACAAAGAAGGTTTTTAGATTTCTGTAGGTGATATTTGTGTTTATTAATTTTACTTTCCATTGCTTATTAGAGCAGAAGTGATCGGTCGATGAATGGATTGGTTGATCTGTAGAAAATCACCACAACCTTTTTAATCGTTGATTAATCGTCAAGCTTCTCAAATGAGAGGATTTTCTGCTTTTTCGATATTATACAACAAACTGAATATTTTGGGTTTTGGACTGTTGGTCACACAAAAGAACAATTAAAAGACGGGACGAGACTGAACAGGAACTTACCGGTCAATTAAATACCTGATTAATCAATCATTGATTAATCAATCATTTCTCAAAAAATCATGTAAAATATTAACGCGAATGGCCTGATGCAACCTCGGTGTAGCAGTAAAGCAAAATCTGTGATGGCTGAAGTCTCATGAAATCATCATCATCATCATCATCTATCAACTAAATATTAAATTGTGTTTTTAGCCTCCATTTTCCTCGCAGTTTGGTTCATTGATGCAGTTTGATTTCTTGAAGGTAATCGAGCTTCTATCAGCTACGTCCTTCTGTTTACATCTGGATTATTGATCAGCTGTTTCCTCTCCTCAGCTGACTGACGGAAACGTGTCGTCCAAAGGAAACACTAATGAACGGGATTTAATGTCTGGATCATGTGTAAAAACCCATTAACGGCTTCTATTTTTAGCAGTGAAACATCTGTTGTCACTGAGTCACCTACTATCATGTCAGTGTGTCAGATCAGTGTGTGAGTGTTGAAGCGTGACGGCTGACTCCACTTTAAAGTGGCGTTTGGACGACTCACAGTTTGTCTGAGTGCTTCGGTTGAGTCTGCTCTGACCCGAGATGGTACTTTAGCCCGTGATGTGTTTACTTTCCTCCACCTGCTCTGGGAGAAACTGCTCATATCTGTGTCTTTATTGGAATACATAGAGTCTGAATCCAGATGTCAGTCCCCTCTATCATTAGTGCCTTCCTTATCAAACATGGTCTTTTTAACTCTCCTGAAGCTTTCGACTGTGTCACATGATCTTCATCAGCAGGTGGAGTGAATGTTCAATTTTCTGTTTTTCTTCGCTTTGAGGACTTTGTGTCATGTTGGTTTAAACGTTGGTTTAAACGTTTTTTATTTCTTTAAAACTCAAAGATCACAGTAAACCTCCCAGTGACAGAGCTAAAATGACAAAAGTTGAAAATGTCTCGCCAACCAATCACCTGTCTCCTTTTTAGGTGGCGCCCATGGACCCGATGGCGATGAAACGCTCTCAGCTCTACGGTATGAGCAACAACCTGTACTCCCAGCAGCAGGGGGCGCCGTACTCCGGCCAGCCCTACGGCTCCCCCTCCCCCCACAGATACCCGATGGGGATGCCCAGCAGAGGGCAGATGGGGATGGGAGGGATGCAGTACCCTCAGCAGCAGGTAGGAGGCGCTCTGTCCGCCACAGCCTGTGTGTTTCTCAACTTGTCCTCCGTCCCTTCCCTTCTTAGTCCGTCTTTGTGTCTCACGGTGCTCCCGGAGGCTCTGCGTCTTGTTGTGAGGCCATTTGTTTGTTCCTGGTGATTCATCTGCAGCGTCACCGCCTGTGGTCGAGCCGCTCGGAGGACAACAGAGCCATTCATGTCGTCAGACCACATGGCTGCTGCAGAGCGGGCCGGGCCGGGCCGGGCCGGGCTATTCCTGGTCTAGACTGGGCTGAGGCTATTTTTAGTCCAGACTGCTGGTTTGGGTCTGAAGCTGCCTCTGATACGTCACATACAAGAACATTACATGGCTTTTCTTTAGCATTTGGCTGCTGTAGCTGGAATAATTAAAGTAAAAGTATAAAAAACGTCCACAGACGCTTTGGGCACAATCCATTTCTGCTGTTCATCTGTGTGTTACAAGCAGCACTTTGACAAGTGTGAATGTCTGCAGACTTTATTCTCAAAGATGCAACAAGTGTTATAAACTTACAATCTACAACCTCACATCAAATAAACATACATGTAATGCTCATGCACACTTTAATATTGATATCTGTGATGAGGTAATATCGAACGGTAATATCAGCGAGAGCTGCAACAAGTAGTCGATTATATTGATTTGTGGAAATCGGCGAAAAAGTATCTGCAACTATCCTGATAATCAAATGTTTCAGTCGGTGTGATTTCCCATTTAAACACGGCTGTTGTAGCTGGGACAAATTAACAAAATCATCATGGCTTCTGGCTCCGAGGCCTGCGATGTGTTACACCGACACGCTGCCTTTTCAATCCTGTGTTTTAACTCATCTGCCAGTATTTTCAACCTTCTCGTAAAAGTTAAAATACCGAAGCACGTTTGGAGGTAAGCCGGACGTGCAGGTTTCTGCTTCTGTTGAGGTTTCTGGTGTTTTGTCTCTCAGGTGGTAGATTCGGTCCTCTGATGTCTTCTCTCGCAGAGACGTAACGCCGATGTTATTACATCATTTCAGGCTGACAGACGTGTTTTTTTTGTTCAGCCTGAGGGAACTTGTGTCATCTCTGCTTGCTGAGACTCGGAGGATGACGGCAGAGGGAGGAAACATAATGACTTTCATGTGAACGAGGCCTCAAGGTGGCCCCAGGACTCCTCCTTTATTAACGCTCTGGTTCCAGATGAAATCGGATGTCGACCCGTCAGCTTCCCCGTCTGAGATCTCAGATTGATTCTGGTTCCAGGAGGTTTCTTCTTGTCCACACTTGATAACATTTAGAGCATGTTTTGTGCTGTATTCACCCTTTACTTTAAAGGGACAGTCTGAAGTGTTTGGGAAATCCTCTAGTTCTCCCGTTGTACCTCTTTATTGGTCCCACCTAATAAAAAAGGTGTTGATAGAATATAATGTGTACTTACAAAACTAACGTAAAATAAAAAAATATAATTATATATAAATATACAGGAAATATCTAGAATTTTTTAGGCTTTGGTGCGTGTTTACTGAGACTGAGACTTTCACAAAGACTTTATTCAGACTGCAGACAAAAGTGTCCCAAAACAGTGTGAACATCACAAATCACAAAGAATCTGATCCTGGTCCTAAATCTGATTCAGGGCTGATGTTTTGCAAAGTGAACTCAGTCTGAACCTCGAGAGTCTTGTGGAGGCGCCGACAGGTGGAGTTAAAAGTCGTCCTTTGTTGCTTTGACATCCTGAAATTGTGGATGACATCTGTTTGTGTGAAGCCGTTCAGATCCCGATCCCACCACTCCTGGTTCCAACTCTGCATCAACACACCTCCGTACACAAGTATCCCAAATAGCCCAAAAAAGTAGCCCAAAAAAAGCCCAAATTAAAAATGTGGATGTCGCTTCTACGGCACATCAACGTATAAATCAACAGCAATGCAGTGTGAGCGTAGCCAAAGTGTCTTATTTGTAATACCTATTCTGAACTTTTTAAACCTGTCCCCTGACAAATACCCCCCACATTATAATAATAATAATTAAAAATAACTAACATTGAATAAATGTATAAATATTATAAAAATAAGTAAAACATTTTAAACAGTAAAAACTAAAGTGAAGCAGAAAATAAATAAGAAACCATAAGAACTCTGGGGAGGACTCCTAATTTATGGATCAGGACTCATTTTACTGGTGTTTCTCGTGTCTCCTCAGATGGGTTCTCAGTACAGTCAGCAGCAGCAGAACGTGGGCGGTTACTGTCAGCCGGGTCAGCCGCCGTACTTCAGCCCCCCCCAGCAGCAGCCCGCCGCCCCGAGCCAGCCGCCGTACATGCAGCCACGCCCGCTGCCTCAGCAGGTACGACTGGAGCTACAAAACAGACGTTTTTCACATAAAGCCTTATAATGTGAAGTGAGGTTGTGAAAGAGATTTGAGCAGCAGCGGGTTGGTTTTCTTTTCAAAAGGCCACTTTTAGAGAGATTTCAGTGCAACCATTCAAACTAGACGAGTAAAACACAATCTGATGTTTCCGGTCACCGAGTCTCCGATCTTTGTCCTCTCTCGCCCTGTCGACAAGTTTCCGTGTGTTTTTGGACCAGCCTGAAGTAAAAGCGGGTGTATCACAGAGGAAACGGCTCGGTTGAAGTTTCCTCCCTCGTCATCGCCACGAAAAGCCGCCAAGGCTTCAAAAAGGCAATAATAATAATAGTGCCTTTACAAAGTGTCTTCTTAAAACAGGTTAAGCATTCTGCCTCAGATGTGCTGCTTTTATGTAGAAAGATCCAGTTGAATTAAATGATTTGAGGGCACAAACTGCAGATATTAATAGATTCTGGTTTAAAACCCACCAGGCTGAGGATTTCCCTTCAGCATTAAATGGATTTTTAACGTGACGCGATCAGGAAGCATCTGAAACTGAACTTTATTAATGCACTTTGACTCATGAACAGATAACCTGCAGAACTAATGACGTCATTTACTGCTAATGAGCTAATGTAAGCAGGCTCACACGCTAAAAACAAAGATGGTGAAAGCTGCTGTGGCTGTGGACTCTGTCTGCTTAAACCAGAAAGCTGTGGATTCTCACACGCTCTCTAATATTTTTGTGTGGTCAGTGACCTTCATCAGTTATGTTTCATATTGCAGTTCCTCCCCAAAGCTTTCCACCTCGAGGAAAAAGTCCCACATTTAGACAGAAAAAGGAATCGGATTAATTCAACAGTGTCAGAGTTTGTGTATCGATGGAGTCGGTTATTTTTCCACCTGCAGTGAAGTGTTGCGACGAAGGGGAAGTCCCGACCTTCAGCTACTGTTTTATCTTCATCAGCCACGAGGCGACATCAATGAAAAACTGAATAAAAACTCAACGAGCCTGATTTTATAACTTGTCCAGGAACTGAAAAACAAAAGCTGATGACTAGACGCAGTTTCGCCTCCAGGAATCAGCAGGACAAACCACCTCAGCTTCAGTATGTTGCTGTGTTTCCGAAGAGAAACCGACTTTAGTTGACCCGTCTGATGTTTCCCCGCCAAGCTTTAAACTTCAGCGTCGCCTCGGTCAGACTCTGAGGATTTATTTACAAAAAACTGTCACTTTGGCTGCTGTATACACGTCTCAGCATCTCTGAGCCGAATGTCGACAATACAGGTGAACAGCAGAACATGATGGAAGCCCAATCACAGTGACGTAAAGCAGGATTTCCCCGGAGACACTCGGACAGCCTGAATTACCTCACCAGTCATAGGGATGGCTTTTCCAATTGGCGTCCTCAATTAGATTTCAATAAATGAGCAATCGATCGCTAAAGAAACAATTTAAATTGGCTTATAGATGTGACGAAATCTCGGCACAGATTTTGTTGAAACAAAACAGTCTAACTACAAGGTCCATTTATTAGCTGCTCTGGAGCTTTCAAATGTGTCACATTGTCTTCATCAGCACTTTTAATTTTGCTGTAGATTTTCCCACGTTCACTCTGAGCACCTCTAGGACTGATGAGGACCTTGTTAGATGGTTGAAAGCTCCAGAACAGCTACTAAATGGTTCCCGTGAGTCGGCTCTCTGAGCGTTTTGCAGTCTGAACTTTGTGTGTTCGTCTGTCTCGATGCAGGAGGTGCCCCAGGAGGCGTACGGGGGGCGGGGCCAGTCTGCTGCTATGACTCCTGGGAAGCCGAACCACGAGGAGATGAGTTTGAGCCAACAGGAGAGGCCGTCCAGCCTGCCGGTAAGTCCGAACACGGCAGGACACCGGTCGGTTCAGAGGAGAGACGAGTCAGGATGTTGGGGGGGTTTTAGCTGAGGATACACCTGATTGGATTGGAGGGGGGAACGATATCTGGGTCACGGGAGGAGTGAGGACGCAAGGAAGCGTAACGAAAACCACTGTGAAACAGCAGATGTGTCGATACAAATCAACAAAAGTCTAAAAAAGAAAAATACATGAAAAGGTACAAAACATAAACGTACCTTTTATATCCACTGTTGCACTTTATGTCACTCATCCCCACCGAAGCCTGTGATTGGCTGGTGGTGCACGGGGGGGAAGTTAAGATGTCGGTGTTGAGTTGTTGCTCGGCCAGTAGTAGCGTGAGGACAGTGACAGGGAAGAGCATTTTGTTAATTGGACTCTTATTGTGAAAAAGGAACAGAGCAGCTCGAACAAACAACACCAAAAGTGACTGTTATGTTTGGTGTTGTCGTGTTATGAAATCAGCTGCTGCGTTGATACAGGGATGACCTCGACCCATAATTTGGCTGATTCACTTTATTGAAATCGGTGCCTGTCGTCTTTACAACTTTATTTCCTGTTTGATTTGGGTGACTTCCTGTCCTGATTACGGCCATAAAGCCAACGGCTGGAGCTCCGTTATATAAAGAGAGGAGTAGTTTGTCGTGTCAGGCTCGCTGGGCGTGATTCAGACCTTCCTGCTGTCTGCAGGCTCCGATTGTTCTGCAGCTTGTTGTCGATAATGACGGCGTCCTCTTTTCCCCTTAGCTGTACCTGGCAGTATCACGCTGTCAGCGCCTGATACTTCCTGCTGGGTCGACCTCACAGAGAGAGAGATGCACCTGAAATAATGACCTGTCTTTGTGAACGCCGACTTGCATGTAAATTACAGCTCAAAGGGTTTTCAGCTCTGCCTGCACTCGTGGTCTCACTGAACCCTGAGAAAAGGCTGTCAGGCTGCACACAAATCCTTCCTAAATGAAGTCCTAATTATGGATTTGTATTTATTCCTTCTATATAGATGTCAGTGAGAAAATGACCCAACTTCTCAACTGATTTATTACCTCAGGAAACATTTTCCTAATGAGTTTATGGTCTCGGTCACTAGTTTCAAGTCTTCTTCAGTACAACAGGATGTTCATGTAGTAAATTATGGTCCCATTTAGAGGAAAATAGACGATAAAGCAGCGTATGCTTTAGGACGTGGCTACCTTGTGAGTGACAATTCGCTACCACGATGACTGTTAATCAGGACAGAAGCAGCTCTACCCTCTCGTCCAAATAACGTCACTACTGGCTCCAAAAAACAAGACATGAACTTTTAACAGCTCACAAATACATAGTTTCATCTTTAAAAAGGCCCAGTAACTTCGTAAAACAGCTGCTCGCTGTAGTTTTTATTAAAACAAACAAGGAAATTAATTGTGCATTTGCTGATGTTTTAGTATGAAACTTCCTTTTTTCTGACCTGCTCCAGTTTTCTTAACAGGGGTTTTATTGTGAAACATTTGCAGGACTTTGACGGTACTTCAGATGCAGCTGTCGCCATCTTGTGGCACGTTTATGTTACTGCAAAGACATTAAGGCTGCATTCACACCAATGATGCGATGAGTGCGGGGTTGGACAGCGGTGTGGGAGTGGCACCTCAGGGCTCATTTGTGTGGCCTAAAAGCAGTTTGACAAACAAAAGTAAAAGAAGAAGAGCTTTAACCCCCGACCCGGGCCTTTTCCTCCATTCGTCCACAAACTCAAACAAATGGACACAAACCAAAGGAAGCTTCTTGGTATCGATATTTTGCAGCATAGACTCCAAGCCAGAAGCTGGGTACACAAAATGAACCGGTCTGATCGATCGGCTAAAAATGTTTTTATTAGAGGAAATACGGAAAGAAACAATAGAGGCCCAATAAAGGAGCTCTGGGGAACGCCTGAGTCTGTCTCTGGAAGTCTGATTATTAGATAAACTCTCAGTGAGTCGGGAAACATCAGTAGAATATTTTCTCCATCACATTCGACTGCAGCAATTTCACTCAGAAAACCATTTTAAAGCTGCTTGAATGAAATCACCTTCAGCTTCTCTCTCTACACTGGTTTACTGTTGCCACCTCTTCCTCCTGTTTCTTCTCTCCCTCTCTCTTCTTCTTCCTCTCTCTTCCTCTCCGTGTTTGCTTGCCTCTGCCCCTCCTTCCTCCCTTCCTCTTCGGAGACTCCTTTTGAAGTCAGGGGTGCTGATGCAGTTGCCATGGCGACAGGCGGAGAGGAGACGGCTCCGTTGCAGGAAAAGAATATGAAATGTTAGTTTTTTCTCAAACCAGCAGAAATCAGCTGCACCTGAAGGCCTCACAGGCTCTGTGATAAGTTGACTTCATCATGCTCAGTTTATTTAGTTTAAATAGGCGTCTGAAGCTAAAATCTAATTGGCTGTTGGTTTATTTTTGCTTTGTTTTGTTTTTAATAAGTTGAGTCTTTTTGTCAAAGGTTGAACCAGCAGCGACGCTTCAGTCTTCAGTTTCATGGTGCTGAAATAAAAATAAAGTAAAATCTAAATTTAAACTTTGTTCAGCAGGTTTCATCCAGTCGAGTGTACCACTTTTAGAGGCAGGAGGAGAAAGAAGGGCGGAGGTGAGGGAGGAGTAGGAAAGGAGGAGAGGAGATGAAGGCAGAAATAGGAGGAGAAGTCAAGGAAAGGAGGAACACCCTCAGTGATTCAGAGCTGCTGTGAGTCGAGAGAAATATTTAAATTAGAAAACAACAGCGGCTGACAAACAGAGAGGAGGGGGGAGGAGAGGAGTGTGTGATGGAAGGAAGGGAGGAGAGGAGGAGGTGTAGAGGCTCATTAAGGAGGAGGAAAGCTGTTGGAGCTACAACAACCTGGAAAAAATGAAAATGTCAGAAGGAGAAGGAAAGGGAAATGAAAGGAAAAGGGAAAGAGCAATAGGAGGAGAAAGAGGGGGGAAAGGAAATTAAGGCAAAGAAGGAAGGATAGGATGGAGGAGAAGAAAAGGAGGAAAGGGACAGAGGGAAGAAGGGATATAGAGGAAAAGTTATGAAAATGAGGAGAAGGGAGGGAGGAGAGGAAGTATGAGGTAATAAAAAGAAACTGATGCCAGAAGGAGGCAAGGAACTGAGAGAGAAAAGGGGAGGTGAAGAAGAGAAGGACGGAGAGGAAGTTGAGTAGGGAGGAGAACAGGAGACGAGGAGGTGAAGGAGGAGAAGTAGAGGAAGGTCGAGGGAGGCTGCAGACAAACACTCTTTATAATTAGAACGTGTGTGTGTGTGTGTGTGTGTGTGTGTGTGAGATGCAGCGCAGCAGCTGATTGGCTGAGCTGTTGGCAAGGGGCGGAGGGAGGGAGGGAGGATGGGTTGCTGTGCTGTGATTGGCTGGCCCAAAGCCCCAGGGGCAGATGGGAGATTTCAGCGCAGTGCTCGTCTCCTCCTCTTTCCTTTCCTCACCTCCTCCTTCCTTCTTTCCTTCTCTCATCCTCATCGTTCTTTTCTCTCCATCTCTGTTTTTCCTCTTCTTCCTTTTCTTACTTCATCATCAGTTTCTCTTCTTCTACATTGTCTTTCCTTCATTTCCTCCCTTCCCTCTTTTCCCTTCATCCTCTTTTCTCTCCATCCTCATCCTGTCTACTTTCCTTGTCTTCAACTCCTTTTTGTTCCCTCTCCTTCCTTCCTTCCTTCCTTCTGTCCTTCCTCATCTCCTCTTCACCTTTTATATGATATCATATAAAAAAGATATCTATATAATTCAAATCAAGTTTCTTTACAGAACTTATTTAAAAATAACTACAGTGCTTCACAGACATGAGGAGGAGGAGGAGGACAGAATAGGAGTTAATAAGAGGAAACTGAGTAGGCTAGAAGGAGGCAAGGAAGCGAAGGGAGGAGAAGTGAGGAGGGAAGAGGAGAAGGATGGAGGTCATAAAAACACAAGATGGCTGCTCACCTGCTGGATTTACCTGTTGGTCACACCATGAGCTTGTGTCTGATTGGTTGAACATGTGCTTTACATGCTCGGCTCTAATTGGTCGGTTAATTTCTCGTGTTGCCGCCTCACCGGAGGTTCTGCCCTGCGTACAGAAAGTTTGATTGGTCGACTTCAGCCGCGAGACTAACGGCATCCTGTCATGAGTTTATTGACCTTTCAGCGTTCAGTTGTTTTCCTGTGACAGTTAAACATCAACATTTTTCGAGTTTAAAATCTGCAATTGTCTAAAAATCTAATATCTATAATAATATATCTGTAGTCCAGACTGCAGATTGATGCTGGACAGTTAGTCTGTTTTTTGTTAACACACATTTATATCGAGCTCACCCCGACAGGATCCCTGATCTAAACATCGCCAGGGCTCTACAGAGCGAGTGATTCATGTGTGCGAACCGGAAAACAGTTGCAATGCACCAATCACAGTAGAGTTTTCTGTGACGACGCAGATGAACAACATTGATAAATCGATTGGTACGATAACGTTACGCATGCAGACATCGCTACAAGTGAAGCCCATTGATTTGTGTTTGTCTGCTGGAAAGAGCAGCCTCATGTATCAGAGTGGCGTGTTCATCACGGACATATCTGTCTCCCCGCGGTCACCAGCTCACCGTATCCCGCCATTTATACTCAACGAGTTGTTTGAGAATGAGATCCGTAGGTTCGGTAGATTCTGATAATAATGAGTTGGACTGGGAGGATCAGAGCCAGCATGACAAGCAACCCGAGCAGGTCTCAGTCTGCAGGTGATGATGATGATGATGTTGTTATTGTTGTTGTTGAGGAAGCAGCCTCCAGAAGTGTGGCAGGTGGAGATGAAGGACAGGGTGTGTTCAGGTGTCATGTGAAGGAGTCCTCCGCTGGTCAGATTCAGACTCGAGTTTCGCTCAGACTGTTAATGGAAAGATGAGACGTTTCCACCTCGTCGGTTCGTTGAGGAGCCGTCGAAGAAAAGTCGGTGATCCTGTGGTGACATCGTGTGATGTTTCAGAAACCCCACAGCAGATAAAAAACACTTAAACTAAACCAACAGGAGAATCAAAGTAGTTTCAGTCCAGAGCAGAAATCTGGATCCCCAGGAATGGATAAATGAATAGAACCAAATGAAAGCAGCAGGTGTTGTCTGTGTTTCAGGATTTGTCCGGCTCCATCGATGATTTGCCCACCGGCACCGAGGCGGCGGTAAGTTCAGGGGCGTCGGGCTCCGGCAGCGCTCAGGGCGACCAGGGGACCCCGGCCCGCTCTCCTTTCTCCCCCCACGTCTCACCACGACTCCCCCCGCCGGCTCGCACCGGGCCCTCCCCCTCCCCGTCGCTGTCTCCCGCTGGGTCCAGCGGCCAATCGCGATCCGGACCGATGTCCCCCGCCACCAGCGGACCAGGTGGGGTGACGATGTCACTTCCTTTCCTCCTGCAGCTCGTTAGCAGCCATTTAAACAGCTGATGTACGTCCCCAGTTAGACCCGGTGGGGTGGCATTAACACTCTCCGTCTCCTTCTCAGGCTCTCAGATGACCCCTCAGGTCTCCGGTCCTGGATCAGATGTTGGTCCTCATCCCTCCCAGTCTGCCATGACTCAGGACAGAGGTACGACTGGGCCTCCTCCACTTAATGTCTCCTCCTGGTGCCTCCTTCTCTCACCTCCTCCTCCTTTGTCTTTGTCTTTTCTTCAGGTTTCCCTCCCTCCATGCAGCGTAGCAACCTGGGGCCTCAGTTTGGCCCCCAGCAGTCAGCACCACCCATGTCCCCTCACTCAGCACCGGGGGGACCCATGCACCATGGCTCCTACCAGCAGGGGGGCTCATATGGCCCCTACGGACCCCCAGGTAAACACTGCGACCAAAGGAACAAAACACCTTTAGGAAAGTAACAAAAGCGAACGTTGTTTTTTGCTAATTTTCCCTCTTTAGGTAACTACCCTCGGCCCCCCAACTACGGTGGGGCCCCCAGTGCCAACTACAGCGGTCCTGGCCCAGGTTCTGGCTTAGCCAACAGCCTGGGGTTGAATGCCAGCAGCCCCATGCACGGTCAGGGTCCATCCACCCCGGCAGGTCGCGGCCCGGGGCCCGGTCCCGGTCCCGGGGGCCGTCCGTACCCTGCCGGAGGGAGCCTCATGGCCCCCACCTCTCCTGGCATGCCACAGCCTGCGGGGCAGGGCATGGGGCCTCCAGGGCCCAACGGAAGCCGCAAACCGCCTGAGGTCGGCCCCAACGCCGGGCCGAGTGCCAACTCCTCGTCATCCTCGACCTCGGCCACAGCCGGCCAGGGCAGGTGAGTCTGCAGAGAGGAAACATGCTGAATAACATCCAGTTCACTGTCGTACTGTGAAGCTACAGGAAGTAATGAAAAGGACCATACAGAGTGATGCCTCATCGCTGTTTGTGTAGTCTTTTTTTAAGTTATTAAAGTGTTGGTGGTGTAGTCGAGGGCAGAGACAGTTCAAGGATGCTCCAACATCTGAAGTGTGAACAGAAACTTTTTTAATACAAATAGCTCCCATTATAGCTTTGAAAACTATAGTTTTGTTTTAAGGTTTAATTTAATCCTGTCAGTTCTCAGATTTTCTCTGGTTTCTCATGGTTGCAGTTTTCAGGTTCATTCCAAGGCATCAGAAGACATCAAAGTGCTTCTTGTTGTTTGAATTTGAACATTTTTATGGCAGGTGTAAGTTTTTGAACATCAGTACTGATGTTTTGTTTCTGTTTGAAGCTGCAGAAAGTTGTCAGTTTGAACCAATTCAAAGTTTTTGTTGCTTCTCCCCCGTCCCTCCATCCCTCCAGGCTTCTCACTCGTTCCCCAGCCTTCCACAACCAGTCCTGGCCCGGGGGTCGACCTGCCCTCTCTCCTACCCTTCACGCCTCTCATCCTCCTCCTCACCCTCCTCACCCTCACCACCATCCTCCTCCTCCTCCTCACCACTCCCAGCAGGGAACCTATGCTCAGCCTCAACCCAGCGTGCAGACCCCCCCTGAGCATTATGGGTATGTTTGGTACCAGAGCCTGACACATGCAGAAACATTTCAATGAAGCCGTTTCTCTATTTTGTGTGTCGTCCAAAATCCCTTTGCAGAATCTGACTGGACAGAGAAATGCATTATTTCATCAGTAGGTGTGTAACATCATGCAGGTTCGTTCCTGGGTTTTGAGGTCATGGTTCAGTACGTTTTCAGTACAGGTTTCAGTGCGGCTGATTATTAACAACTATTAGACATGTTTGGTTTATTGTCAGCTGATGAAGCTGTGTGGTGAGTATGTGTCAGGCTCTGCTGCACACAGAGAGGCTACAGGAGGTTTTACTGACCGGACCACTTCCTGTCCTGTGAAAGGTCCTGCATTGCTTCAGAGGGACAGATTTCTTATATCCACAGTTGTCTCGTGGCAAAACACAAAAGCTTAACTGAGCAATATGATGCAATAAAATCGCCAGCTCAATTGTAAAACGCGAGCAAACTAAAGGGTTCAGAGGACTAAAGACGGCATGATGGGAGGTTCAACCAGCTGAACTAACCTGCCACTCAGCTCTTCCCACCAGCCTCCGAGACAAGAACATCCGCCTTCGTCTCCACTAACTGAACGAGTCCTGGACGCTTTGTTCCTCGTCTTCTTCCTCAACGTGTAACCTCCTGCATGCAAGCTGCCAGCTCACCAGTTTGATCTCATAATAATGGTTAAACCCTGTTTTCTTCTGGGCCGTTCAGGCAGGGCAACTACCTGGGCATGGCACCAATGGGAGGAATGGGCCCTGGAGGTCCTGGAGGTCACTATAGCCAGCAAACAGGCAGCAACTCTGGGAGGATGACACCGCAGGGACCCCCCTACAACGCCCCATCCTCAGGTGGGACCATAGATGTTAGCCCGTTAGGATTAGGAGTTTTGTTTGTAATACTTGGCCTCTTGTAAATTTCCCCACAATCTATCTTTCAGGCCCCATGATGATGCCAGTAGAGGGTCTGGGGGCTCTTCCAGATACCAAGCAGAGGGTTGAGCTCAGCAAAGAGGTCGTCTGCCCCGCCACCGAACCACCCAAACCCAAGGTGAGTCCATTGGCTTTGTTAGCGAATCACAGTGACTGTTCACTCTGCCATTCACACCAACTCCCACTACGCCATTCTTGCTCCCCCAGCATGCTCTAACAGATGCATGTGTGCTGAGCCTGAATGCGTCTTAACAGCACGGAAGCAGTTTTTTGAGTGGCAGCACTCGTGGAGTTTTCATTGTTAATAAATGTAGGTCTGTCTGTCTTCAGTGTTTCAGCTGCATTAAACACGTGCGTCGTTAAGGTCTAACAAATATGTCCGCATTTCCCCCCTCATGAAACGTACAAAAACACTCTGGCAAAACAGGGATCTGCCTGGGCCCAGATCTTCAGTGTCCCAAAGGTTGCAGCTTCATTATTAGTTTGTGGTAATTTGATAAACTAATTAATATAAACTGAAAAGAAAAGAGCCTTATGGCATTTGGACCTAATCTTGATGTGTCAAACTATAATACAAGCTTTAATACAGTTGATGTGCTTACATGGTGCAATGTTATCCACTAAATAAACGTAAACCTAAACTAAGCCGAGCACACAGTAGCGGCCCATACGTTTTATTCCGGGGTCCATTAGCAGGTAAATCAGGCCCTGACAGACGGAGGTATTGACGAGTCCCTAAACAACAGGAAGTTTTTTAATATCAGAAAACAGCATCTTTTAGACTTTGTAGGCAACTTGTAGAAGAAAACTAATTCAGACTGACATGTCAACTTTTTAGTCTGTTTATTCCGACCAGGAGAGGTTTCTCACAGGAAATGATTCCCTAGTGCTGTTTTTCTGTATCTTATTGTCGACAGTATTGATCAGTTTGTCTCCGGCAGCAGGGTGTTCGTTACGCCTGTCATTATCTCATCTGGGTTTGGCTGGTTTGGAAGTGTTACAGAAAACCCAAAATAACCAGCTCCTGCCAACACGAGCCAGAGTTCCCTCCGACGCAGCTTCTGTTGAGATTCTTCTTCTCTTGCTTGTTTTATCTTGTTTTGTTCCCACTTGTTTAGTTCACTCTCAGCTCAGCAGCTGGAGAGTTTTGAACTCCTCCTCCTCGCTGCTCCCTCTCGACTCGCCTCTCCTCATTATCCAAAAGTGAAGAGTCGGCCTTGATCACAGATCTGTGTAGGATGTAGATCTGGCGGTCGGGGTTACGTGAGACGACTCGTCTTCGTCTCTGCTTTGACTCGGCTTCACTTGATGAGAACCGGCTGCAGTTTGTCGAGGAGTTACAACAGTTTCTCAGAGCTCCAGAGACTCCGCTGCTGCTAATTTGTGCTCCTTGTTGTTTTGTGCTGAAGCAGTTTGACGCTCTGCAGGTTCGATGTTTTTTTTTTCATGTCAGCTATCAGACAGACTTCAGGATGGATGTGAGACAACAGGAAAGTGTGAACTTCAAAGTCTAGAAGCTCAGTTGGCTGTTAAAAATCACAACAATTCCACTATTTTGAGCAACTTGGCAGGTAGACTGAGGCAGGAATTTGTGTTATTTGACTGTGTTGTATTTTTTATTTTTGGTTTTATTTGGTTTCGATCAGGACTCAGTTCTCTCCTCAAAAGTCTCCTCTGAACTCGTTGGCATTTGGTGAGTCTCACCTGGTCAAATAACCCAAATTAAAGAAGAAAACTCCTCATACTTAATTGTCAGCCTTTTCCTTGTAAACTTGTAATATTCAGATCAAGATGGAATCAAGTCATTTTCAGGGGTTAAAACAACTGAATTTAATCCCTAATAGGCCAAAGTGAAGCAGTAATTATCAAATTAATTTAAATCTTATACACAATACAGGATTGCACAATGAAATGCAGTTGTAGAATTTTATGTACAAGGAAGATATACAGTTACATATATACCTGTATATACTTATACTTAAAAATGATGTACAACATCAGTGTAATATGCAGGTTATAGTGGAATAAAGACTTGTGGTGGTAGTGGGACCTGTTCTCTAAGCTTCTCATTGAGGATCATTTGAGGCATTAGCTTCAGGGATTTAAGGGCCTGAAAATATTCAATTAGTTTGTGTTAAATCAATAACATTATAAAAGGCATCTTTTTCTCTCTGTTTCGGCTCCTCTTGCATACTAACCTGGCATTTTACTCACTCAGACTGCTTTTGAAAACCGTCTCCAGCGTGGATAATTATCCTCTTAACTACATGGAGTTTGGTGAAGTCGGTCCAGGTTATCTGTGGCGTTTTCTCATGATTGAACCTGACTGTCCAGCAGCTGCTACATGCTGACACTAACATCTGAATGGAGGTTTTGGCTCCTGAGCTTCTGCCTGTCGGCTCTGTGAATGTCGAGCTGTGTTTGCTCTCCGAAACATTCAAAACAAAACTCTCTCATTTTTATTTTTTAATTTGTATCTGGCCGCCCGGATGTCCCCTGACCACATGTCTCTGGTGTGTGTGTGTGTGTGTGTGTGTGTGTGTGTGAATGGTTTGTGTGTTTTGCATCACAGGACAGCTACAGCTCTCAGTGTGTGTCCAAGCCCCCCACCCCCTCCCCCATGTCCCCCAGCTCAGCTAGTCTGTCCTCCTGTCACGGGGAGGACAGTGATAGCATTAGCAGCCCCGCCTGGCCCAAGACGTCCACCAGCCCTGTAAGTGCAAAGCCAAGCACATATTTCTGTGTTTATTTTTTAGGGTTCTACGGTGTGTAAATGTCCAAATCCTGATACCTTTTTGATGGTTTTGACTCTTAACATGCTCTGTCATCACCGTAGAGCCCTACTTCCTGCTGCTGGTGTGTGAAAACCTCGTAACTCCACATTTTGTTGCTTTTCTTCTCACTCTTAGCTTTAACACGATCAGTTGATTTCACTCTCCTAAACCCAGCGAGCTCTGTTATAACCCTTTAGGTAATGTTGAAATCACACAGGTCTTCTGATTAATGTTTCCTGTATTTTACAACTTCTACAAATTGTGATTTTTATGGAGATGCAAGGTTTTCATTGGACAGAGCAGCATTGTGCTTGCATCTGATCTATATTTTTTTTTTTGTGTGTGTGTGTATCAAAGTCCAAAAGCTGCTTTTTTTATTGTAAGTTTTTGTACTGTAATATGATTTTCTACATGTTCACTGTGAGACTTTCTCAATTTAAAAGGCAGTGAGTTAAATTTCAGCTCATGAAAGGTTCACAAAACGTGAGCTCCCGATTTCGACTTCAGCTCAAAGTAAATTCACAAAATGCTTCGGCGTAAGTTCACCTGTGGCGAACTTCACAAACTGAAGCAGCTGACGTCATCCGAGTCAGAACAAGAGGACTTCCGTTCATTACATTGTACAGATGGTGGAAGAGCCTTCTGCACCCGCAAACCTCCACAATCACAAAATGGCGGCCGGCGTGCAACCAACTGCTGTAATCAGCTGGTGGTCGCACAGAATGATGTTCCCTCGTCCGGGGAACTCCTTACCTGCTCCTTACTGGAGGTTCGCTATTTAAAATGATATCAAGACGTCAGCTGTTTTAAACTGTTGTTTTCATGCCACACTGTCTCGATATGTGGTTTAACGGTAATGGTTTTGCGTCGGCCTCCCTGTTGGATTTCTGGTCTACTTGCCTCAGAGGCAGCTCCTCCATGGGGGAGACTGCGACTACATTACGTTGAATTTGCGGATTTCCCCTTTTTAAACAAATAATAAAAGCATGTTCAGTGCTGCAGAACAAAAGCTCAAAGATGGATTTATTCTAAAGAAATGAGACGCAAGTAAGTGCTAGCAAGCGTTGTTGAGATGTCTGAAAAGGTAAAAGTACATCAGTGTGAGCATATTGTGGATGGAGGCCGTGCTGAGCCCTAACCCTTGATGGGGGATTCTTAAATGCGTCTTCGCTTGCAGATGATTACCAGTTGATCGCCACATCTCATTCGGACACTTCTGCTGCCTCACGGAGGATCCTGCGGTGTGAAATTACATTATTGTAATTAAAGTGCTCCAATTTTATTCACATCGTGTCTGGTTGAGGTTTGACTAAGAGACTTCTATCTCTGCCAGTTGACTTCAGTGGGATCCATAAGAAATATAATTGGTTTAAATTTGCAGGCTTGAAAAAAAATGACAAATTTAACTAACTAACCTAATCTTTGAAAATACAGAGAAACACATAATGGACTCTGAATAGTAACAAAATGACTGTCTTAATGAGAAAGTCTCCTTCTGTGAGTGTGATGGTGTCGTCGGCCATGTTTGTCTGACTTCATTCAGCCCGGATGAACACAGCTGTCAATCTTCTGGTTGTGTTTTCAGCGCTACCCAACCTCCTCACTCAGCCATAGGCACATTTAAGCCTTGTCTGTATTTTCAAACTCAATTGGTACTTTGCTTTTAATTCTTCTCGTCCTGAAGGAACTGAACCCAGAACCATCGGGTGCCACTAGCTCGAGCTTTTAAACAAATTGAAGCTTCGTTCTGAGTTTTCATTAGTTCAAAGTAAAAGAAAACGTCATGTGAAGTGGAGAAACTGTTTGTGGTACCGGTGCAGCGGAGTGGGGGTGTAGTTCATTTAAAAGGTTGGGTAGTGCAGTTTTGTGTGTGTGTGTAGTTGTGACGTGACAGTGTGTAACGGTTGTGTAGGACTGCACAATATGTAAAACCCTGCAGTTTGACTTGTTTTCCAGCAACATGGAACCGGATTTACCAGCAGATTTATGACACATTTAAAGATTTAAAAAGTTCCTATGAAACTGTTCAGATACTGTTCAGCTTAATTATAAATTACTGATTAATATGGGGAATTAAACCATGATATCAACATGAAACAACTTGTCTTGCATCTTGAAAATGCTCCATTATGTAAAATAAACTAAAAAACATTTTTGAATCAAGAATCCATTCATGTAGATGAGAGAGGTTCCAGTTCAGCATTTATCATTAATATTTTATTTTATAGTGACAAAGTAAACCTGAACTCTTCCATGCTAAATGTTTCACCACAAACGAAAATATGTGTTAGGTATTTATTTTTTAAGGGTCAGTTCACCAAAATTGCAAAAGAAAAGCACGTTCTGTCCCAGAGGTGAAACATTGCTTCATGTACTTGGTTTGATAAATACTGTGACTAATATGGTGTCAGCCACTGGTGACCAACCTTTAGCGGCAGATAAACTTTAGTTTAATCCATGCTGGCTGTGACGCAATGAAGCATTTCCTTCCCTTTGAGTGACCGTTTGGTCGTGTTATGCAGTCCTTCTCCGCTCTGTAAGCTCCCAGCTGAGCGCCGTCTCCATGTCTCGGTCTCTCCAGAAGCCCAGCGTGGCTACCATGACCAACGAGAAGGTCACCCGGCTGTACGAGATGGGCTCCGAGCCGGAGAGGAAGCAGTGGGTGGACCGATACCTGTCCTTCATGGAGGAGAGGGGGACGCCCGTCCCAAACCTGCCCGCCGTCGGGAAGAAACCTCTGGACCTCTGCAGACTCTACCTGGCTGTGAGAGAGATCGGAGGCCTGGCCATGGTGAGGCTTCAATCACTCTTCTTCTTTGAATGTAAACTGAATATCTTCAAGGGCTGTTGGTCGAACAAACCAGAGCCCGTTCTCTCCACTACAGAGCAGCTGATCGTTATTCGTGTTGACTTTCTGGGTTTAGTTTGAGACGAGCAGCTGAAGCACCTGATTACAGGGCGATAACCTGTAGAGACACCTTAGATGCTGCCTGCATGCTTTTGTGGTTTGTCTCAACTGTTTTCTTGCTGCTTCTTGTCTAATTTCCAGCAGGATTGTGGATGAATTTAGTGCATAAATCTCTCCTCCTCCTCCCCAGGTGAATAAGAATAAGAAGTGGAGGGCGTTGTCGTCCCAGTTGAACGTGGGGACGTCCAGCAGCGCCGCCAGCTCTCTGAAGAAGCAGTACATCCAGTACCTGTTCGCCTACGAGTGTAAGGTGGAGCGAGGGGAGGAGCCTCCACCTGAGCCCCCGGGGCCCAACGGAGAGACCAAGAAACCTCTGTCGCTCCAGGCCAAGATCCAGCCACCATCCCCAGGTGAGGAATCACCTGTTCTCCTATAGACCTTTACCACCACGAGTACTGAACGACCTGTAACCTGGGCAGATTTTGGTTCGGGCTTCTTCTTTGTGTTACCAGGTGATGTATTAAGGTGGAACCCACAAGCGGCGGACGAGTTTCAGTTGTTGATTTTGAAATTATGTTTCTGTTCAACATATAAAAGTTTTTGATGAAAAACTTGATTTCTTTTCAGGCATTTCTGACGACTGTAAAGTTTGGTCCTCACAAGTCACCAAAACACAGGTGGTCCCCATAAAGCACCAGTGTGTGACGTGAGGATCACATTCACCTCCCAACATAAAAGTTTCTCATGTCTGAATTAACACTTAACACACAGATTAACGTAACGAGTGGAGTCAGTAGAAGAAGTCAACGTACCGACGGTCATTTAGCCATCAAGTCTTCAACTGGAAACACGTTTTTAAATCCATCAGTCTGTCAGAGAACTGAGAAAACACTCTTCTTCGTTGGTATCATTACTTTACAACTGTCCGCTGTTTTCCAGCAGTGACATCACTTCCTCTGTGGACCAGGTGACTCGCATCAGAAAGCTTTGACGCTGTAAATGTCGTCACTTTAACAGGAAGATGAAGGCAGCATGATTCAGATTCGCTATGTGAGAAGGGATTAAATGATACTCACACACACACACACACACACACACACACACACACATACTCCTCTGATTATGTAACAGGGAAGCAGAGTGAGTTGTCAGGCGACGGAGGAGAGTGTGAATGTAATCAGTGACCTCAATCTGACCTAATTTCCCACGATGCCTCTCTCTCTCTCTCTCTCTCTCTATATATATATATATCTTCTTTTTAGAATCAGATATTAAATATAATCAACTTTACAACTATGTGAAATCATACAACAAATTAAAATGTTACATAGAAACAAACAGCTTACCAAGTAACCCTCAAGTACTAAACTACCCAGCTGACCAGCCTGGTCCAGAGGACTCTCTGGTTTTTTCCGCGGTGGTACCTGTGCTCCGAAGCTGCTCGTGGTCGTCCTCTTGTCTGATTAACTACATGATGACACGTAACCCTTGTTATCAGCAGGTTTTCTGTCTGGTCTGTATCTCTGCAGCCAACTCGGGCTCCCTGCAGGGCCCCAACACCCCTCAGTCCAGCAGCAGCTCCCTGACCGAGGCCCCCGGAGACCTGAAGCCCCCGACCCCCGCCTCCACCCCGCACAGCCAGATGGGCCCCCAGCCCGGAAACAGGTAGGCGAGGGGCTCAATCACACATCTGTGGGACTGATCCGACTGTTTTATATTGTGCAGTTCAAAGTTTTAAATGCGATCTTTACAGAGAGTTTGAGGAAGATGCAAAATCCACGGATTGATGTCAGGTTTGGTTCATAAGAGAGTCAAAGAGATGCCACTTAATCTGGTGTGAGATATAAAGCTAATATCATCTGCATAACATAAACTCATGGTCTATAGTCAGTGTATAACCTACAGTAGATGGCAGTCAGCGTGCCCAGTTCTGCCATTAGTGACTTGAATTCAATGTGTCATGTTGTGAACTGACAGATGTCTGTCAGCTTGTGTAGAAACATGAGGCTGAGGGCCACAAAGTTTCCTCTGAACAGCGATTCTCTGGTCTCTCCAGCAAGTTGCTTTATTTAGAAATACTGAAGATGTTCATATATACGCTTTCAGGACTGCTGAAGAAATATTGATCAGGAAATCTGTGCTCATGTGTTGTTGTTATGTCTCAAACATCTGTCCTCACCTCCTGCTGTGGCTCATCTCTCAGGACCATGGGAGGAGTGAGCGTCCAGGACCCGTTCTCTGAAGGCAGCGACCCAGCTTTCCACATCAAGCGAGGCCTGGGACCCGGCGGCGCCCCCTTCCAGCAGGGAGGAGGACCGGCAGACCCCTCAATGAGGATTCAGTACGACGCCAGCAAAGACCCGTACGGAGGACCGAGAAAAGGTGAGGAAGGAAATTACCCTGTTGAAAGATCCTTGCAGGACCAGTTTCCACCTGCGACACGAGGTGAAACCAGTAGAAAACCAGCAGCTTTCTGCTCCTGACCAGCACAGGAAAGGACCAGTGCTGTGGATTGAAACGCGTGGCGGGTTCCAGCTTTGTTCAGGCCTCTAGTCACTGGAAACGATGCTCTGCTGCCTCTTGGTGGTCAAAACCTCAACTGTCTCTTTAAAGGGCTGCTGGCTCACATTGCACCCACATTACATCACCACTCAGCATTTCCCCAAATCCTCAGTTTTTAGATTTCCTTCCTTCTTGTCAATTAAAAGCAGTATGTAATTTAAAAAAGCAAGATAATAAAATAAATCACTGAATAAAACAATGAAGTCAAAGTGCCTCATTGGAGGTTTTTTACCAAATGAAGTGATGTGTCCTCACCTGTTCCTGTTCAGGTCCGGGGCCCGGTGAGGCCTTCGGTCCCGGTCAGATGCCCAGCGGTGCCATGCAGGACATGTACCCCCGCGGGCCGCCCTCTGGGCCCTTGACAGGGATGGGCCCCAGACCCCAGTACCCCTACGGCCCCGGCTACGAGCGGAGGTAAGAAAATGGTCGGATGGCCTGAGGGCTCGCTGTGTTTCAGGAGTCCTGTTACAGGTTTGTTATGTGCCTGCGTTCCTACCTTGGTGTGCATTTGTACGTCAGCGTTGCGTGAGGGCATCATGCAAACAATGAGAAGAGTCTTGAAGTGTTGTTACTGAACAGAAATTGATAGACAAGGAGATCCAGCTGGTGGAGGTGATGTACGTAGGACCCTGTAGACAATATATGTAAAATTCCACAAAATTTGTATAGACCCTGGTGTGAAAAAGTGTAAATATTTAAATTTTGCAATGCAACAGAGATATTATTTAGTAAGTGATTCGCAGTGTCTGAAGTTCCTGTGTCGTCTTTTTCTGAGCTGCAGGCCGGACCATGTGATGGGTCCGGAAGCAGGCATGGCGCCCCCTGGAGGTCAGAACAGCATGGGTCCATCTGGAAACGAGGCCGGCTTGTACTCCGCCAACAGATACCCCCAACAGAGGTGAGGGGGGGTCAGAACACGTGTTTTAGTTTTTTATCTGAGTCTATTTTAGGTGGAGTTACATCTTGTCTGTATGTAGTGTTTGAATAAAGTTTTACTGCCTCTTTTCAGACATGACGGCTACGGGCAGCAGTATCCTCACAACATGGCCTACACTTCCCATCAGCCCCTGTACCCTCAGCAGCAGGTCAGCACTCTGACGCACAGCAACGCCAACATAAAACAAATACTGCTCTGTTTATTCATATGATTCAAAAAATGTAGCAAAAAAAGTTGAAATTATTATTGTGAATCAAAATATAAGTTTTGACACAAACTGTGGAACAAATATTCACTAGTTCACCTGTGAGTGAACCTGCAGAAGTTCTATAAGGTTTTTAACACTTTTAAAAAAGAGTCAGTTATTAAAAGGTCCCGAAGAGGTTTTAAACAGTTCTGCCCCTGAGCTGCTGGTCACATGATGAGGCCCTCTGGACTGACGCTTGATGATGAAGAAGCTGAAGCTCATCTTCCTCCCTTTTGTCTGCAGGGTTACAAGCGTCCGATGGAGACTCTGTATCCTCCGGCGAAGCGGCACGAAGGCGAAGCGTTCTCCGTGCAGCAGTTCGGCTCTCAGCAGCCCGACGTGTTCGGCCCCTACGGCGGGGGAGGGGGGGGCTACATGGGCCCTGAGCGGCGGCCGGTCCAGGGCCAGTACCAGTATCCTTACGCGCGGGACCGGCAGGGGCCCCCGCAGCACGGCATGATAGGCTCGGGACTGCCGGTGGCATCTGGGGGCCCCGGGGAGGGGCCGCAGACCAACATGTGGCACCCCAGGACAGATGTGGGCTACGCGTACGGCCGGCAGGGCCAGGGGCCCCCCTACCCCGGCATGAACCGAGGGGAGGACTCAGAGGGCAGGGCCCCCCAGGACGGCCAGTGGCCCCCTGGTCATCTAGGCCAACGCCAGCCGCCGTACCCCCCCCACTCCTCCCCCTCCCCCTCCATGCCCCCCCACCCTGTCAGACAGCCGCCCTCCTCCTTCCAGGCCACACCCACCGTGCCTAACCATGTGACCCGCTCCCACAGTCCCTCCTCCTTCCCCCGGCCCCTGGGAGGCTCCCTGTCCCCCAACAGCTCCCCCTACCTGCCCTCCATGAAGAAGCCAGGCGCGCCCCCCGGCCTCCCGCCAGCTCAAGGCCTCCACCTCGTCCACAGAGAGGTCAGCTTCCCTCCCGGCTCTGTGGAGGCCACGCCCCCCAAACTGAAGCCACGACGCCGGCTCACCGCCAAGGACACGGGTGGGGCCACACACACACACACACAGACACACACACACAGACACACACACACCAGATTAAAGTCGCCGCTCTGTGACTCACACTCTTTCCAACCTATCAGGAACTCCGGAGGCGTGGAGGGTGATGATGTCATTGAAGTCCGGCCTATTAGCAGAGAGCAGCTGGGCTCTGGACACCATCAACATCCTGTTGTATGACGACAGCACTGTGGGGGGGTTCAGCCTGTCACAGGTCTGACACACACACACACATACGCACACACACACTCGTTTGTTCCTCTATCCCTGTGGGACCATTTCTGTCCCCACGGTGACATGAGTCCTGTGTTAGTGTGTCAGGTTAGAGTCCCCACAGGGATATAAAAACAAGATACACTCACACACAGACACATGCACCCACCTCTTCTTCCCTCCTCCTGACCTCCTGATCTTCTACCTCCTCCTGTCCTCCTCCTTCCCTGCTCCCTCCTCCTCCTGACCTCCTCCTGACCTCCTCCTGTCCTCCTGCAGCTTCCTGGTTTCTTGGAGCTCATCGTGGAGTTTTACCGCCGCTGCCTCATCCAGATCTTCGGCATCCTGGAGGAGTACGAGGTGGGAACTGAGGGCCAGAGGACCCTGCTGGGACCTCCTCCCAACCCCCCCGAGGAGGAGGAGGTGCTGAAGGAGCCACCAGCTGCCACCTCCGAATCTAATGAGGAGCAGAGGATACCGAGGAGGTCAGCAGAGGACATGGAGGGAGCCTCACCACTACTCACAGCCGCACCCACCATCGACGCCAAGGAGGAGATGAAAGACGGTGAACCAGTTGTCAAAGAGGAGATGGAGGTGATGGAGGAGCAGCAGGAGCAGGCAGAGCCCCGCCCCCAACAGGCCAGCAAGTACGACAAGCTGCCAATCAAGGTGGAGGAGAAGGGGGAGGAGTGGGAGGAGGTAGAGGAGCGCTGGGCCGAGCTCGGCCGACCTAACGGCTTCACCAGCGGCCTCCTGCACTGGAAGGCTGGAGGAGGAGACTCCACCGCCCACATCCTGACAGGAGACTCCACCCCCACAAGCCTCCCAGCTGAGAGGAGGAGTCAGGAGAGAGGGGGAGGAGGTGACAGGCAGGAGGAGGGAAGCGTGGTGAAGAACCTGCCAGCTGGTGAGGGGACGCCATCTGGACCACCTGAAGGTAAAACCAGGAGGAAGGAGGTGGAGTTCTGTGTTCTGTGCTGTAGTTCTGTGTGACACCACCAGGTGGTGCTCCGTTCTGACCATGACTCTGTCTCTCCAGGCTCTCGGTTGGAGGTCGGAGGCCGGAGGTCGCCGGCAGCTCAGAGTCCCATCAGCGTGCTAGAGGATGAGCCTCGCTGCTGGGACGAAGCGCCGCTGTCCACTGCCGAGTCCTGGCAGGACGATCTGGCCAAACGCTGCGTCTGTGTCTCCAACGTGGTGCGCGGCCTCTCCTTCGTCCCCGGCAACGACGCCGAAATGTCGCGGCACCCCGGCCTGGTGCTGATCCTGGGCCGGCTGGTGCTGCTGCACCACCGCCACCCCCGCAGGAAACGGACGCCGCCCAGCTACCAGCGGGAGGAAGAGCGGGGGCTGGCCTGCAGCCGGGACGAGTGGTGGTGGGACTGCCTGGCGGCGCTCCGGGAGAACACACTGGTGACGCTGTCCAACATGGCGGGCCAACTGGACCTGTCGCCGTACCCAGAGAACGTTTGCCTGCCCGTCCTGGATGGGCTGCTGCATTGGATGGTGTGCCCGTCCGCCGAGGCCCAGGACCCCTTCTCCTCGGCGGGCGGCACCTCCCCGCTGTCCCCTCAGCGGCTGGCACTGGAGTGTCTGTGCAAGCTGAGCATTCAGGACTCCAATGTGGACCTGCTGCTCGCCACGCCGCCCTTCGCCCGCCAGCAGCAGCTCTACGCCACGCTGGTACGCCTCGTGGGCGAGAGGAAGAGCCAGGTGTGTCGGGAGATGGCGGTGGCTGTCCTGTCCAACCTGGCGCAGGGTGACCCTGCGGCGGCACGCGCCGTCGCCTTGCAGAAGGGCAGCGTTGGAACTCTGATCGGCTTCCTGGAGGACAGCGTGGCCGTGGCCCAGTACCAGCAGAGCTCGCACGGTGTACTGCACGCCGCCGCACCACCGGAGCCACCCAGCGTTAACATGATGTGCCGCGCCGCCAAGGCGCTGCTGGCCATGGCGAGGGTGGAGGAGAACCGGACGGAGTTCGTCCTGTATGAGAGCCGGCTGCTGGACATTTCGCTTTCGACCGCCCTCAAATCTTCGGTGGCGGCCATCATGTGTGAAGTACTGTTTAAAATCGGCCGCTCGTGACACGCACACCGCTGCGGAGCGTCCTCGGTGGCGCCGGGAGCAGCTCCGCCCATGTGAGGAACTGACTCGTATTCTATTTTTATTTAAAGAAGGTTTTTACAGACAGAAGAATATATGAGAATATATAAAGATCCACGGCTTCATCCGCTAAATCTTTATTTGGGATTTTTAAGTAATTTTAATACAAAAATATTTAATACTTGTATTTTTTATTTTTTATTCTTTTGTCAGTTTTAGTTTGAACCAAAGCGTGGCGTGGAGACAGCGTGCGTTCTGGCTCTCTGATGATGTCACTCGTGTTCTTTGTTTTGGTGCAATAGGTTTGTTTTGGGCGTTTTTTACTTTAAATGTGAATTATTCGACCATCTGCAGTTCGACCATCAGTATTTTGCCGAACCACGACAGTATCGAACGTTGCTTTCTGTTTTATAAGAACTTTGTATGTCGTCCACCAATCAAATCCACGTTTCCTTCATCAACATCATCATCATCGTCGTCCTCCTCCTGTAAATAGACTCACCGGACGTTCAGTTTGTCTCGTCTCTGCAGGCGAAGACTCGTTTCTGTATTTAAAGAAAAATCCTCAGTTTTTGGGGTCTGGTGGGGGTGGGATGGGTGGGTTAGACTTTATGTACAGGAGGTTGGGGGGGGGGGGGGGCTGTACTCATCATGTCGCTAACTGACACAAAAACAGTTCTAACAAATGTAAAGAAGAAGAAAATCTCTACATCCAGAACGTGTCGTGTTTGATTTCTTCTTTATTTGTTCCACAATGAGAATAAACGTACATGAACTCTGGCTGAGCTGCGAACGCAACTCTGGGCTCGTTCTGTGTTTTCAGTTGAATACTTTGAGTTTCTCCTCTGTACGGTGGCCTCTGCAGGACATTTTGGATTGCGGGCTAACGGGCTGATGTCCCGCCTCCACTGATCTGCAGTTTCATCACAACATTAACACTTCCTCAACCTGTCGCCTCTACTTCAACAAACCGCAATTCATACATTTCCCAGAATGCCTTTTTTCTCCTTGTTCTGAAAGCACCGCGAAGATGAAACCAGCCACCAAAATGTGGAACAGTAAAGTTTATATTCAGAAGACGACATCACAGATCAAATCCTCTCAGTTCAGACATGACTCGTGTTTTTATTTAGTTACAGTCTGACATGTTAATCTTTGCTCCTCAGCTGCTCACATCAGAATCTTTTGTAAAATATAAAAACTGAAGCTGAAGCTTATTTTAGCTGCTAACTTCCCGCCGCCATCAGGAGGCATTTGTTACAACCAGGCTGGACTTCGACACCATGTCAGTCCATCGTGTGGTCGTCTCCGTTTGAGTTCTGCTGCTTTTACATTCATGTCACATCTTTAAACAAATAGCAGACAATATGAGACTGAAGCTCCTCCGATCATATTCAGAGAAACAGATCAATGCTTGTCGTTAAAAGACACGCACATCTTTACAAATATACACAACCCTGTCCGGACTCTGCTGCGTCTCCGTGAACAGCAAGGATCTCGCCGAGCATCTCCCTCAGTGAGTCTGTCGAGGCGTTTGATTGGTCGTCCAGCAGCAGGTCACTTTGACTTGAAGAGTGAGTCCCAGTCCGGAGGTTCAGATCCAGCTGCGGCCTTCGGGATGGACGGGAAGAAGGACTGCATCTTCTGTCTGAACTCTGATAGCTGAGACACACAAAGAAGAACTTCAGAGAGGAAACTACAGTTTGATTCTTGCTCTAACCGCCATTTTATCTAATTTCAGTCTAATTAATTGACATTTAAACTTTACATTGTGACTCTTCAATTCTATTTTTACGACTTTATTTTACAACATTTCTCTAAATATTTTCAGCTCACTTCCTCGACAGGTTAAACTCTAAATGCATGAAACCTTTCATCTGTAGATTCTTGTTGTATCAAACCGAAGAAGGTTGTGTTGTTCTGATCTTTACGTACACTGTGGACATCGAGGACTTTCCACACCGTGAAACTGAGCAGACCGACTCCACAGCAGGCGTACAGGGACCCCCAACCCAGAGCTCTGAGGGCCAGGGAGGCGCCGCTCTCCGGGGCCGCCGCTGTCGCAGCCACCCCCTGCAGAGGAACCAGAGGACCAGAGTCAGCACAACCTGGACCAGCTTTCAGTCAACACCGAGCTGATCGATAACCAAACACGAGCCGCCACACGAAGCTCCACGTTTAATCTAAGTCCACATGTTTGTAATTTTATCTCTTCTGAGGTTCGACGTAGACGACAAAGACGAGTCTGTGACAGAAATAGAGTGCAGGAACAAGCACTCGATTGTGCCTCAGCGCCAAGTTTAGCGTCCGTGTGCGTCACGTTTAATCAGATCCTGTGAGCGGCCAATTATCACACAGTTCCAGTTAACTGCACGAGTTCAAAGGTCGACCTCTGGATGAATGTGGCGAGATGTTTTCAAGGCAAGCAGGATGATTCTCAGGCAGGTTCTGCAGTTACAAGGAGCGTCTTTTTTTCTTAGATTTCTAACTGGGTTTAACGACGTTTATTTGTGATGGACATCAGATATATTGATATCCTCCAGAAGTGAATCTAAACGTGTGTGTGTGTTCAGGTTTAACTGAGTTATGATGGAGTGAGATTTGACAATAAATGCCCCAATTAGGCTTTTAGTGTTTTCTAATATCTTCTTGCTGACAACTAACTTTCTGTTGCTTTTCCCAGTTTTCTGGCAATTTACAGACAATTAATTGAGAAAAGAATTGGCAGATTGATCAATAATGAACACAGTCATTGGTTGCAGCCCTAATACCTGGTGATGAGCACTGACAGGAAGCCACAGACATGTAAACAAACACAAACCAGCTGATGCCAAACATCTGGAGCTGCAGTAACTAGTGTCATGTACCTTACTAAACCAGCCTGGGCTTTTCTTCTTGGCCAGCGCCAACGTGGAGCCAAACCCTGCGATCATCCCTGCAGACGCCGCCATGGTCAGGAACGCTGCACCTGCACACAGGAAGTCAGGTGAGACAGTTTCAATTAAAGGAAAACTACACTTTTATCATCTCAATTCTGGAAAATTCGGAAATCCACAAAGACCGGCTAAAAAACCCCTTTTTATTAATGTAATTTTGAATGGAAAAACCCGGATGTACAGTCTGGACTGAAAGATGGAGGAAACTTTATGAACCTTATTTAAGGAGCAGGGCAGACCTGCAACACAGCTGATCACCAAAACACGAATATAATGCTGGTTTACATTCAGCCGAATTAAACAGAAGAACTTAATGTGTCAAAGTTCGATTTTAACATAATTTATGTCTTCAGCGGAATTCTGTATAACCACGTTAACCTTTAACTGAGCACTTTCTGAATGGAGTCTGGCGTCACGACCTCAGTGCGGGAAGAACCAGTAAATCCAGCAGCAGCCATATTTTGTATTTACTTAGTGTTTAAGTTTCTGAATAACTGCAGATCTTTGAGTGGAGTTTGGTGTGTAGAAGGAGACCGAGGAGCACACGGGTCGACTCTGATGTGACCTCCGATAGAAACACGCGAGTAAATCCCAACGGTTAACGGCTGCAGTTACTATGACTACGGGCCAACGGTTAACGGCTGCAGTTACTATGACTACGGGCCAACGGTTAACGGCTGACTTGCCTTTGAGCAGCTGCAGTTTCTCCTCTTCATCACTTCGTGCTTCCTCTCTCGCATCCACAGCGTCTGTCATGTTGCTTCAGTCCGTCTCTGAAAACTGACCGGATAGAAACAAGCCGGCCAGGAACTGAAGAACGCCGCGATGTTGCGAAGAAAATGATGATCTACAAAACTGAGATTTAACGATGGTTTTTGATTTACTATAGAAAACATGCACGCGTTTTGTTTTTAGTCGAGTATCTGTTTTTCCATTTTTTTAAATTTATTTCGGAGATCAAGAGTCTTGAACCAAAGATCGTCTATTATTCTGGTTTCTGGAGGAAGACATGAAGAGGTCTCACTCCGTTTGCGCACGCACGCTCACACGCACGCACACTATAGTCCACACCTCGGCATTATTAAAAATCTATTACAATTATTAAAAGGAAAAGCAGCAAATCGTCACATTTGGGAAGCTGGAGCCAAGAAATCAAAGTACACTTTAAAACACAAGGTTGTACAATGAAATGTAAGTGTTGGCCCCTTCATGCTCAAATTTAAATTATAATGAATTTTATAATATAATAAAAGTCATTTAAATATAATGAAACAATATATACACAGTTATACACCTATATACCCAGAAAGAATGAACAGACTGTGCAATATTTCTACATGAACAATGACTCAAACGAAGATCCAAATGGTTGATCGTTGAATAGATGTTTGTCAGTCACTAACTGATTAATGGACTGATGCTTTCAGCTGTTTCATTCAGAACTACACATTTTATAAACTCTTCATGTGTAAAAACGTAAAGTAAAGCTGTCAGTTAAATGCAGAGAGACGGTGTCAGAGTGGTCCCTCTCCTCAGAGAGGATCTGTGCAGCTCTGCAGAGGATCAGGATGCTCTTCACGTCCTCCTCCTCCTCCTCCTCCTCTTCCTCACCGACACAGACCCTCTGAGCCTCCAGAGCAGCGTCCGTCTCCGGACCCGGACCCGGCTCACACCCGGTCCCGTCCCGCTCCGCCTCCCGTCCAGAACCGGATCCGTTCTCCCGGGATATACCCGCTGGAGGGCGCGAGGCGGGGGGGGCTCTCTGGACCCCGCGCGCGTGCGTCTCACCACGAGTTGGTGTTTGTTTAGTTTTTTATCGGAGGATAAAAGCGGCGGATCGGTTCTGGACTGAAGATGTCGGATTCGCTTTTGTTGTGGCTGCAGACAGAAAACCCGAGGACTCGCTCCGGCGGCTGGTGACTGATGGAGAGCCTGAACGCACCAGCGCAGCTCTGACAGGAGACACCCTCCGGCCCTCGTCCACCTGTCCGCACACCTGTGAGGACACATGTCTCAGACCCACCCTGCGGCTCTGAACCAGCAGCCGGGCCAGTACAACCAGATCTGCACCCGGAGCGGCGGCGGCGGCTCGTGCCCAGCCCCCGCCGAGGGAACCGAGCCGTCCTGCCCCGGCCAGAGGAGCCGGACCCCCCGCAGGAAGTGGCAGGTGTTCCCGGGGAGGAACCGGTTCTACTGCAACGGGAGGATCATGATGGCGAGACAGACCGGGGTCTTCTACCTGACCCTGGTCCTCATCCTGCTCACCAGCGGCCTCTTCTTCACCTTCGAGTGAGTGGACGCACGCACGCACGCACACACACGCACGCGCACACCAACCTTTTAGGGACCAGCACTTTGGTCCCCACAAAGTTGTCGGACCCCACAACCGGTCGGGACCCCACAAGCACAGTAAAACCAATGCGAACACACACACTTTGTGTTCTGGGTTTATGATCTTTGAGTGAAATAAAGAGGAAGTTGACCTTTGACCTCATCAACATTAAATTCAGAGGGAGCAGAAATTAATATATAAATATATATTATGATATATATGGATATACATTAATATATAATATATAAATATAAACATTTAGATAACAAGTTTGCTTTTCAATATTTCAAATTGACTTTGGACCAGAAGACTTTATTTCTTTCCTTATTTTTATTTATTCTGTCTGTTATTCTGGTGACTTGTTCTGTGACTTACATGTGGTACAAATGTATCCACATCAAAATCAACTCAAAGTACCAAAGTAAAAGTTCTGATGCAGAATAACAGTTCTGATATTATTGATCCTGAATGTGTTGATCACTTTAATGATCAGCTGGTGAAGGTGGAGCTCATTTAATGACTTTATATCCAGCTGTAATAACACATCATCAGTAATTATTGATTATAGTTTGTTTTAATGATTAGAATCTGTAAAGTACCTGAAGTTATTTATTAACGATAACTGTAGTGGAGTGGAAGTATAAAGAAGCAGAAATTAAAAATACTCAAATAAAGTACAAGTACCTTAAAATAGTACTGAAATACAGAACTTGACTGAATGTGTTGTTATTAATTATCCATAGTTCTTTCAAATCAAACTTTTGTTATAGCAACAAAAAAAACCCTCTAATCTAGAGAATTAAAGGAGGATGTTTCTGTTTATTGTTTTATCACTTGTCTCTATTTTACCTATTATTCTTTGTACTTTTATGCTTCACTAAAAATCCTTTAACTGAAAGAATCTGAGAAGAAAAATATCACATATGTTATGAGGAATCACAAGCAGATTGTGCTACACTTTAAGGTGCCTCAAGTCAAAGAACTGGTCTGGTGCCTGGTTTATAATCCTAGCTGGGAATCATAATCACTTTTATTTAAATTTATTTTGTTTTTCTCCTAAAAACCCAGAATAAACTCCCCTTCAGGTCATTAAACCCTCTAAATTCCCAGAAATAAAACAGAGTAAATGATCAGCGTGTCCTCAGCTCTGTCAGGAATGTGACTTTAGTTTTTTCTACCAAACCTCAGGCGGTTTTCTGCAGATTTTTCCTCGCTGTGTTTCAGTTCTCTGATTCGTCTCGGCGGATTTATTCACAGCCAACAGAGGACATGTTGGTGCAGAGGTATAATGAGAGCCGTCCTGATCAGGTGGAGGTTGTTAGTTTCAGCTCTGCAGCCAAAAACAGCCACAACAACAACAACTAACTATTATTTAGTTACCACAGACAAATCCATTGATGATGTTTTCTATGTTAAAAGTCGTATTCTAAAAGTTAAAAACTTGCTCGAAACGGGTTCTCAGAGATGTCGGGGGGTTAATTTATTTTTTCCTCCCACATTCGTCACTGCAACTTCCAAAACACGGAAGCCACTTCCTGCTGTTAGTGTCCCTACGGCAATAGCAGGAGATTGAAAGGGGGGAGGACAAGTAACCTAAGACTCCACACTGTAAGGGGCTAAAAAATCTGTATAATAAACTTTAACAGTCACAACAAATTAATGACAAAGACTTCATACAAACAGTTTAATACAAACTTTACTTTTCAAATATATCACTGAAATGTTCATTTGAAAAAGGATTTTCAAACTTTATTTAAAACAGATTATGTGGTAAGTGCTTGTGGCTGTGAATCTGTTGCCCCAGTGCATGCTGGGAGGAAACACACCTTCCTCATGTACCTGCAGTCACGCTATCCGAACTCCAATCAAATGAACGATGATCATGGTTTTAACGCTCTACTTGTTTTGCGCACTGTTCACGACACCAAATCAATCCTCAAACTGCTTTCAAATGATGAAAATAGCTGCTAGAATAAACAGGATTATTTTAGCTTGAATTAGTTGGGCCACATTTAAAGAGTTTGTGTTTCGTCATGTCCTCCTGTGATTGGCTGACACCCTCTGTGTGTTTCTATTCGTCGTCTCAGCTGTCCCTTCCTGGCGTCCAACCTGACCCCGGCCATTCCGGCAGTCGGCGGCGTCCTCTTCATCTTCGTGATGGGGATGCTGTTCAGGGCGAGCTTCACCGACCCCGGCGTCCTGCCCCGAGCGACGCCGGACGAGGCCGCCGACCTGGAGAGACAAATCGGTAACCATGGAAACACGCACAAACTTATTAGAACTGTTTTCCTTCTTATGTGTTTTTTATTCTGGAAAACAGACTACTGGGAGTCTTTCTTCAACTTCCTTCATCTTGTCGTCACGTTCAACAATCTCCCCCCTGCATCAGAAACTGACCAATGACAGCTCTTGTTGTCTCCATGTAATATCTGCTGTATCTGCTGCAGCCCGACACGTAGTTACGTTTACAGCTATGGCAAAACCTCGGGGCACATGGCTGCTGCAGGTACAGCATAACCCCCTCACACAGGAGTGTTCATCCATCTTAAAGGTGAGAGAAGTTTCAGTGATGAAAGGATCAGTGACATAGTAACAGTGACAAAAACGTTTGTATGAAAAGATACATTACTAAAACCTGCACTCTTAGTTCCTGCCAAGATACTCCCTTCCTGAAAACTCTCTTTAATGGAAACACGACCATGACGTCCCTACTGAATGAGACCAAGGGCCTCCTGACCCCGGAGTTCTGCCTGGCAGGCCTGTTCAGTCCTCAATCCTGGCTCTGGGCTGATATCTGGACTGTTCAGTCTCCAACAAAGATGTTGTGTTGGATGAAGTATTCAGATTGTTTACTTAATTAAAAGTACAAATACAACAATGTAAAAATCCAGCACTTAAAATCCGACTTAAAAGTACAGAAGTATTCTCAGCCTCATGAAGTTAAAGTATCAGTACCTGAGTAAATGTACTTACTTTTAATTACTTTTTACCACTGGAGGTCATTTTGATATTTAAAAAAAAAAAAAGTGTGGAGCTTTACTTTGTTAAACATCATCAGTCACTGTTAATCACTGGTAGCTTTCACGCCTGTGGAGGTTTCAGAGGTAGAAAACTAAATCAGCTGCAGAATAATCTGCTTACTAATGATACTGAGTCATGACAGGAAGTCACTCACCACCTCCTCCAGTCAGTGTGTGTGTGTGTGTGTGTTCAGTCACATGTCATCTCTTCAGTTTCAGACCTTCGTTCTCTCAGAAATGTGTCTCCACAGAAACTGAACGTCACCGTTGAAGCTCTTTGATCTATTTTCAGGATCCTCTTTTTTTGTTTGTTTGTTTATTTATATATTTTCATGGTGAATACAGAATCTGTGCAGCGACGGAGCTGTCAATCACAGCAGAGCTGGGGCTTGGAGAACGACCTAATATGGAAGAAGAAGAAGAATGTGGATGTTAAACAGTGAGCTCAGTGTTGAGATGTGGAGGAAGGATAGAAATAGAGGGCAGTTATTTTTTACTGTGTTTTGTTTGCTGATGTTCAGGAATTTATTCTGTGACGCACAGTTTGAAACAACATCCTCACTTCCTGTCTGACAAACAGAACTAAAGAGAGACAATAACGTGTTCACAAAGTTACCTCAACATTAAACTAATTAGACATTAAAGCTCCTCAATCAATATTTAATATTTTATCAATGGATTAAAAAACTAAAAGTGTCTCTATGTGAAGCTTTTTAGCCTCTTTCAGCTCCTTGTTTTGATTTTGATTGCAGGCAAAAAGTAATTGCACATTAATCTTTTGCCTTGACGCAGTAATTGGGCCAAATGTAAGTAGAGAAATGTTAAAGATGTGAAACTGTGTCTCCATTAAAGAGTTTAATTTACAAGTTTATTTTTACACTGTTCAATGTCGCCAAACATCCCATATACTGGTCACTCTTATCAAATAACCACATTTAAAGGATTCTTATCAAACGTCTTTGTTTACTGAGAAGAAACGTAACGTTTATGTTTTGAATATTGGGTGGTATTTTGTTTTTTAAACTTTCTGGCATCAATCCAGCTCAACAACACAGTCTTTAGGACAAAAGACATAGTTTCTTCATGCACTATGTGGTACGTGTATGATTTGTGATGCAGCTCCACACTGAGGCAGCTGTGAACGTCGTAAACACGACGTTCACACCTGAAGGCTTTGCTGCTGTAAATCCTGTCAGCTGTGAAACTCCATGAAATGTGCAAACTGCCGTTTATCTCGCTGAGCAGAAACGTATTCTGCAGGGCTGTTGGGGATTTTATGATCCTGATTGTTGAACGTGATCTCACCTGAGACTAAAATGCTGCAGCTGCACCAGCTTCATCGTGATCTTTACCTCTAGTGGGTTAAATACAAATAAAGTTTGTCCCGAGGGTGGTGCCAGATGAAAGGTCACGTTAAATCAAATGGTTTAATCTCTGTACCTTGGCCATTTTAGGACATCTCAGACTCTTGAGGCTCAGATCTATTTTCATCAGTCTAAAGCTTCCCTTTGCCTCGAGCTGAATGCCAATGTTAGCATGTTAGCAAGATCATTAAACCCAATGGTTACACATTCTTATTGTAGTAAATGAAATAATCTCAGTTATTGTCAGACTCAGCTCTGCACATAGGCTAAGATTAGCATTAGGTTAGCAATTTGTATTTATAATAGGCTGGTTAGACATTAATTGTGCTGGCATGTCAACAGTTAGTCATTCATTTTTTGATAAAGTTCAATAGTTATTTAGAACTGCATTTAGAGGCCTAAGTTAGGCATATAATTGAGTATCATCTGTGTAGACGTAAAGATGAGTATCATCTGCATAGGCGTTAAGTGAGAAGTAAAGTTGAGTATCATCTGCGTAGAAGTTATAGAAGTTGATGCAGTTGCGTCTTTTTTAAGTTTTTGCAGATACATGACCTGTCTTGGTTTTCTTTTGTGTTATGTGTTTTCAGACTCGTCTGGCTGCTCCAGACCGCCTCCTCGGACCAGAGAGGTTCTGATCAACGGACAGACGGTCAAACTGAAATACTGCTTCACCTGCAAGATCTTCAGGCCACCGCGAGCGTCACACTGCAGCCTGTGTGACAACTGTGTCGGTCAGTCTGAGAGAGTCTGTTAGACTGCTTTTACTCAAGTACTATACTTAAATACAAACTCAAGGTACTTGTATTTTATTTACATGATTATTTGCATTTTATGCAATTTTCTACTTCTACTCCACTACATCTCAGAGGGAAGTATTGTACTGCTCAACATGTATCTGACAGCTTTAGTTACTATGCTTTCATACAAAACATATAACCAGGTGTGTTGTTATGGATTAAACTACTCAACACTATATATAGCTAAAGTTTTCTCAATCTCAACCAGCTAAAATTGAAGAAGAACATTAAAAAAGCCTTAATGCATAAGTAATAATAATAATCCTATTATATAACACTAAAGGGTGCCATTCTGTTCTCATATATGAGTAATTTTTTTTGATACTACATTTAGCTGCTAATACTAAGGATGTTCAATGCAGGACTTCTACTTGTAGTGGAGTATTTTTAGTGTGGTCATAGTACTTTTAATTAAAGGATCTGAATACTTCCTCCGCCACTGCTACGCCCCCACAGTAAAACATAAACACCATCCCTTTGAGATGTGGGTAAATACAAATGTCTGTCCTGTTTCCGTTTATTTTGAATATATTAGTTTTGATCCCAGTTTTGTTCAATTTTGAAAGCTTTATTATTTGTTCCTCTGTCAGAGCGTTTCGACCACCACTGTCCATGGGTGGGGAACTGCGTTGGACGGAGGAACTACCGCTTCTTCTACCTGTTCATCCTCTCCCTCTCCTTCCTCACCATCTTCATCTTCGCCTTCGTCATCACACACGTCATCCTCAGTGAGTAACACCTGCCGACACCACCTCCTCCTCCTCAACACACAAACACACACTGTGTAAAAATACTTACTTCTTAATGTGTCTTACTTACTTAAGAAGTAAGTAAAAGTAAGATGTTAAGAAAGTCGATCAAATTATTTTACTCCTAAAACTACGACCAATGTTGTTACTCAAATGATTTATTGTTCTCTTTTAAAACGTTTAAAAAAATGAATGAACATTGGTCTGTAATAACTCTGGTCGGCTCTCTGTATTAAAGTGTGTTGCAGCTCTGTAGCAGCTTCTCATCTGTATAATGGATGATCATCGATCCCCCTCAGCCCCGCCCACTGTCCTGTGATTGACAGGCTGTCAGAGAGAGGCTGAGGCTGCAGTCTCTCCCTGTTTCCTGTCACTGATCGATCAGGCGTCCAACTGTTTATACTGACTCAGACTGTTTACATACAAAAACCTGATTACTGTGGGGACTCAGGACTTCAGACTGGAGATCATTTTAAACCAGTGGAGAAAGAGAACCATTTTTCTTACCACATGCAGTCCTGTTCCCTTTTTTAAAAAACCCTGTTCAACATATATCTGTGGTAAATTACTGCAGTAATGTCTAAAATCTAACACCAGATTCTCTGCACATTCTCTGCAGGCTGATTTTCTTAGAAATTAACTAAATCGGGAAAGGTTGCTTAAAACTGTTTATTGATTTTGTGTTTCTGGATCTAAAATCGCCTGCAGGTTCTCCCCGTCTCGTGTCATTGAACCAATTGTCCGTGTTCTGGCTGCTGATGTTGTTTTCCTGCCCAGCAGGTCGAGACAGTCAAGAAACTGGAGCCTCAGGCAGCTTCAGATTCAGACAACCAGCAGACTGTCTGAGATAAACCCGTGTCTTCCTCTCAACACTACGCTGCTTGTTTTCTGTTTTTAGCAGCAGAGCTATAAAAAGATCCAGCAGAGTCGTGACTTTGATCTGCAAGATGTAAATTTAGAGATCAGTATCTGTTTGTACTGACGTGTTCAGCTCATTACTGGAACCCTTGTTGCTCGTGGCGTTTACGCTCGTGGGGAGTTTTTTCACCGCCGAAGTCGATCTGTCGATTCAAGCTCAGGTCCATTACAAGGTACTTAAAAGAAAATAATGACCAGTTACCATTAAATTCACTGTGGACATTCATGGTCCTCAGAGGACCACTGACTGTACCCTGTTTGTCTTTATCCCATATTAGTTTCCATGTAGTCAGAAGTTGTCCATTACTGAGTGAACCAGCAGGCAGCAGCTCCTGTATCAGTGTCCCCATGGACGAACAGACAACTTTCACTGATCACTGTGAGACTGAAGGAAACTTAGAAACAGGAAGATTCTCAGGCAGGTTCTGCAGCCTCTTTGTTCTCTGGTTTTTGAGCTGAAACTTTATTCTGGAGGGACATCGGAGATAATGATATCCTCTGGAAGAGGAAGTCACACTGAATGATCCAACATGTGTTTCCAGTCTGCGAGTTACCTGAGTCAGGAGGAGGAGGAGGAGGAGGAGGAAGAGGAGGAGGCATTCATCTCCTGCAGTCTTTGACTCCCCTTCAGCTCTGCGGCGCCCCCCTGTGGAGGCTTTTTCCCACAACTTTACAGCTCTTCCTTACAGCCACATAAAATGTTTGTCTTGTTTTTCTAAATTTTTTAGAACTGTAAAACCTGAAAACACTCTCTCGTCTCTGCAGGATCGAACCGGACGGGTTTCCTGAGCGCACTCAAAGACAGCCCGGCTAGATATCCTTTCCCTGACTCAGAGACGCCTCACGTGACCTTATAGCTTCATTTAGAGCTTAATAATTGGAAATTTCCACTTGTCGTATGTTGACATAAGCATGTCATTTCTGGTGCTATCTGGTCCTGCTGTTTGACTTCATGTCGGGTTCATGCCCACACATCCTGTTCAGAGCGACACAGAAAATCAAGAGGAACTAATTACCCTTCATACCCCCCCCCCCCCAATCTCTGTAGGTTAATACTGTGTGTTTGTTGGTTTCTGATGAATCAATGACTCTGACGCAGTCACCAACCACAGGTCAATACGTCCCATAGTGCATTGCCAAGGTCAAAGTCTGCCGCTGTCACACAGTCTGAGGGACACATTTATATTCAGCTCCACCGGCTTCTTCACTCTCTTCATTCTATATTTGTTTCTTATCAGTGACAGTCGCAGCTTAAAATCCACATTAAAGTAAAACACATACACACAAACACATACGGTAGAATAAGGGAACGTGGACATAAAGTTCCTGAGGACACAAGTGTCAGAACAACATCTACGGTTTGTCCTTGACTCTCTGTTCTGCACCATCCTGGAGGTGGTGGTGTGTTTCTTCTCTGTCTGGTCGATTGTTGGTCTGTCGGGGTTCCACACTTACCTGATCAGCTCCAACCAGACCACCAATGAGGACGTGAGTATACAAAGACCAAAACGGTGCGAAGACCCCCAGGATGTCCCTGAGAGGGCTCCAGGAGGACCGAGAGCAGATCATTTCTCTATAACATCAGTCAGTAGAAAAACTTTGGCTCTGATGAATTAAACCAACACTCCTCTCTCTGTTTCTGCCCTGGTCCTGCCCTGGTCCTGCCCTGGTCCTGCCCTGGTCCTGATCTGGTCTCGTCCTGGTCTGGTCCTCGTCCAGATTAAAGGGTCCTGGTCCACCAAGCGAGGGAAGGATAACTACAACCCCTACAGCTACGGAAACATCCTGACTAACTGCTGTGCTGCTCTGTGTGGACCTCTGCCCCCCAGGTCAGTGACATCCTCTGCAGCACTAAACTCTGGACTAATAGATCAGACCACAGATCCTCCTCAATCCTACAGACTGGACCTTCAACAGTAGAAGTCCAGTAGGTTTCTCTGGTCTTTATTGTGACAAATCTTTCCTGACTGATTCTCGTCCCATTGACGTCATTTTCAGTCGAC